>KV908386.1:322073-347073 GCA_002005505.1 Botryococcus braunii
ATTTTCAAACTCTACTTCATCATATTATGCTTAGTAGCAACATCACATTCAATCCTACAAAAAACATATTCTGTGTTTTTTTCTGGAACCCTTCATACATTGCACACTCCCAACACCTCTCTCCAAAGCTCCGGGAGATGCTCATATCAACAGCTTGTGGGCAATGAGGCCTCACGTTGCCTGCATCTATGTATTAAGTACTCCCTCATCCTCCCACATCTCTCCCCTTCTCTCTCTCTCTCTCTCTCTCTCTCTCTCTCTCTCTCTCTCTCTCTCTCTCTCTCTCTCTCTCTCTCTCTCTCTCTCTCTCTCTCTCTCTCTCTCTCTCTCTCTCTCTCTCTCTCTCTCTCTCTCTCTCTCTCTCTCTCTCTCTCTCTCTCTCTCTCTCTCTCTCTCTCTCTCTCTCTCCCCCCCTCCCCTTCCTCCCCCCGCCGCGCCCCTCCCCCCTCCCCCGGGACACAGGCAAGTGCACGTGCGCACACACGCACACAGAAAAGCAGCAGTGGCGGCTCTCTGCCTTCAGCCAGCAGAGTGGCAATGGCCTTCGACACGAGGGTTCCAGAGAAACAGTAACGGGGTTCAAGATCCTGTTCACAGACGCGCGTGCGGATCTCTCAGATGCATCCTTAAAGAGAGCCATAGTGCTGCAATGGGCTCTGAGCTGTGTTCTCAAGTTTGTCCACACCTCCATATATATAAAGACCCTCTGGAAGCTTCCTCTATCAAGGCCCTACAGGCACTACCACTAGCTATACGACTGAAGGGGTAGATTATTTCTTTTTAAAAAAGTTTTCTTCCAAAATTCTTGAAGTGAACTCTGAACCGTGTTTCCCTGGATTGTCCGCAGCTCAGCTTCAACAACGGATCTTCTAGAAGCATCAGCGAACAAGGCCCTAGTGCTGCTACAGCCTTTCAAATTCGGATCTAAGACTCATCCTGTCCTGTCCTTTCCCCTTTCCAAGCCTTTAAGCATGCTTTAAAGCCCCTCCAGGGCTGTGCGGCCCAAGTGTCCAAGTGTTTACAATCGCACTCAAGTTAACCACTTCAAACTCATCTTCACGCATGTTTTCAACTTCAACAGAATAGCCCACAAACGCAGGATCTTTTGTTGATGAAGCATAGCCTGCGTTTGCAGCCTGCAAAATCAAGCCTTCCGGTTTTGGAGGCGTTTTAACACTTCCGAGACTCCCCTTAGAGCTGATCCCCCCGGGGATGCCGTCTCACTTCTCTCCCGGGGTGCCTAAACCAGGTTGCCTGAATTGTCTGCCGCCTTGCGAGTGGGCCCAGCGCGGGTAAATCCACCCAGATATTTCATAGAGTTTTCTTACGTGATTTCTCTATGTGTCCACGTTGACTCAACCTGCTCTCTTATGACTCATCTTGCTTCTCTTAGCTCTCAGCCTGATTCGCTATGTGTCAATGTGAAGTTCTATGCGTCCACGTGAGTACCTCCTACTCTTATCGTGATATCTATGACTCAAATGGTGCTCTGTGACTCCAATTGCCTGCCTCTCTATGCGTCCGAGTTTTGTCCATCTCCACCAATGAACTTCGCAACCAACAGTAGCACGAATTTCCTACTTTTTCAATAATTCCGAATGGAGGAAGGCAGGAGGCCTTCTGGAGGCTCTGGAGCTTACAAGGCCAAACCGCTCAGTGGTTATTTCCAGTCAAAAGGTCAGTAGGCCTTTAAAAAGCCAGGCCAGTTTGATTAAGCAGCCAAAACGTGTAATCAAGTCGTAGCTAAGAGTTTGTTTGGCTAAAATATCAGCCAAAGCTCTAACTGAATAACAAATTACTATTTGTTTGGTACGCTCCTTGAGCAGTACAGCAGTACGGAAGAAACTGCCTGGGCAACTTACTGAGCAGTACAGATGTATGGTTAGAACAGTTTCCCTAAGTGTTTGTTCAGCACAGTTTTTGAGCAGTACGGTCGGAAGTGTCTGGCTAAGACTTTGTTTGGTTGCCTCATTGCGCGGCGTAAGGCTCTGTCCAAACACCAACAGGACTGTTGAACAATGGATGGACAAAATCACGCAATCATACGCTTCAGAGAAAGCTGAGCTCTACAAATCCTCGACGACTGCGCGCACCCATGTGGCCCACGTGGGCCAACGACTAACACTGCATCCGCATCCTCGGAAGCTGCCCGGATGGCACGGGGGCAGGGAAAGAAAAAGAGGGGGTGGGGGGATCCCTTGCTTCGATCCTTCCAGCACAGTTGCAAAATCACTGTCCTCCGACTGTTAGGGGCATCAGGGCTTAGGGTGCTTTCTCTTCCCGTCCTCTTCCCTCTTCCTTTTTGCGGGAACTCCTTCAAAAATACCGCACGGAAAAGCTCCCCCCCCCCTTGCCCATCCCCAGTTGGGGATACCTGACAAGCCCAGTGGGGCAATTCCAGCTCCGAAAGCTTGTTGGGGGTCTGAGAAATTCCCCTCTACACCCTCTCAGGCCCTTGAGCCAACCCCGCCCCCTCACTTTTGCACACAGCGCAGCAAGGGCGCCCTCATGTACTGCCGGCTCGCAGATCTCGCCACTTCAAATGGCGGTACAGGGCGGCCCTCCAGAAGGCGGCACGCAATGGTGCGACCAGGAAAAGGAGGCAGGATGTTAACCTGTACCGCTGCAGAACTGTGTCCGGAACCACCACTTAACCCGTACCGCTGAGGTACTGGGTCCGGAACCGTCAGAGTGCACAGCCAAAAGCATGCCCGTCATAACAGCAGGGTGCTCTGTGACAGCAGGCCGGTCTGGGGCCCCCCTCCTTGCTGCTAGAGAGGCCGCTCACCTCCCGCCAGCCCAGGGCCGTGCCTGCGCCCAGCAGCACAGCCCTTGAGATTCGTGACTCACGTACTCGTGACTCACGTACTCACGAATCGTGAGGCCAGGCAGCTCTGAAAACCCTAGACTGTAGGCGCTCCGCAGCACAGGGCCACGTGGTTCATGTGGCCTGGCAGGTTTGATACCCTAGACAGCATGCGCCCAGCAGCTAAAGGCCATGTGATTCACATGGCCGGGCAGGTCTGATACCCTAAACATCATGCGTCCCAGCAGCACATACCTGCTTGTAAGCAATGACTAAGCTGGCCAACCTCCTAGACAATGACTTAGGCAGCCAAACCCTTATGCAACGACTAAGCTAGCCAACCTCCCATGCAATGACTACGCCAGCCAGCCGCTCAGGCGAGGACTAAGCTGGCTAGCCTTCTTCCAAGCCATGACTGAACAGGCCAACCTCCTTACAAAGCAATGACTGAGCTGGCCAGCCTCCTTCTGGCAAATGACTAAGCTGGACCCCTGTCATGAAAACCTGCAAATTGCTCGCCTCCCAAGACCAGCTAGGCTTGCTCATCAGCCGAGCTAGCTCCTCCTTACTAATGGGTTTGCCACCCCCACCCCCTGATGTTTGGGACCACGAATTCCTTCAGGAAGACCCTGTCAGACAGGTTTGCATCCCTCCAGAGAAACCAGAGCAGTAGCTCAAATCTCTAGAGCCCCACCTCATTGGCATCAGTCAGCTCACGACTAAATGAGGAGGACCCTCAACCGGATCCTCTGTCTTGCTCAAGTACAAAGGGTCTGAGAATTGGAGGTCAAAGAAGATGCTCTTTGAGCGGGAGTTTGAGGAAGAAACGCGAGGAGGCAGACCCAACCTGGCTGAGAGTTGGTTTCTGACCCACACCTCTGATAATTCACAAAACTGTCTTTTCGCAGGGCGGTACAGGAGTCTTTTGTCGCAAAGCTGAACAGAAGTCTTAACAAGGAGCGGTACATGAGTCATCACTTACCGAGTCTTACAGCTGTCCGGGCGGTATTCAAATCCGTTCCCATTAACCAGAAAAGCATTTCTCACTCATGGAGTACAACTCCTCCCACCAGATAATACCTGGGAGTAATTACGCATCAATGCCCGAGTCCTCTGCCTGCTATCGTAACAAGCGTCGATAAAAGCGATCAAGTGCCAGGTAACACGCAAATAAAAAGGTCTTCTTTCTTCTCTTTTAGGTGCCCTCCCACTCATCAAGGCCGGGATCCTTTCTGAATCGTTGATGTAAGCACTCTTAAAGAGTACTTTTGTACTGTAACGAGTGACAATTTACAGTACGAACCACAACCGGATGACAAGCTATTATCCTTATCCACGGCCTTCCCCGCCCTCCCCACGACCTGGGTTCGCTAGGTCATTCATTGATCAAAGAGCCCTCTCACTCGCCAAAACTAGGAGCTTGTCACTCACCAAACCCCGTACCTCCTCCCTCACCAACCGCACATGCACTCACCTAACCAATGCATGGGTATTCTGACCACTTCCATTACCAATGAGTGACGCCATCAGTCATAACATACCGCCCTCCGCTCGCTCACCCGACGCATGAGTCCTCTTGCTCACACGAACGCCCGAGTTCGTCTCGCTCACATGAACGCCTGACTCCTGTCAAACACTGAGGCCTGAGTCTTCTCGCTCACACGAATGCTTGAGCCCTCTTACTCACCGACGAACGAGTCCTCCCTCCTCACACTCCAAGCCCGAGCCCTCCCACTCACCGACGCCTTAGTCCTCTCACCCAGCAACGCCCGAGTCCTCTCATTATCCAACGCCTAAATCCTCTCACTCAGCAACGCCTGAGTCCTGCTCTCACTCTCCCAAGCCTGCCTCCTTCACTCTCCAAAGCCCGCGTCCTCTCACTCACCAACGCGGGAATCCTCTCACGGTGGGACGCCTCGGGGCCGCTTCTGGACGGGTTCCCCACACACATGGCCCAACAAATCGACTTCAAGCATGGTCACAGCCAGAAGCCTTAAGACGTGCAGAAGGAACTTGGGGAGGCTCAAAAAAGAAACTTTCTAACTGACAGACGGGAGGACCTGTCAAAGTACGGGGACAGGGGTTGCAATTGTAAATGCTTACCTGAGGAGGGGAGGAGGATGCTCGCCAGGCCCTGTTGTAGCCGTCATCATGCGGGCGCTGGCTGGGGGACCCGCTTCCCCCGGGTCCCGTGCGTCCCCTATCCCCAGCTGCATCCCTGCTACCGGCCCCATCGAGGGTTCCTCAGACGCCACCCTGCGCAAACCATTTCCTCTTGACCCCCCACCCCTCTTCCCTCCCACTCTTCCGCGGGCGCTCCCCCCCTTCTCTCCCTCCTTTCCTCTCCCCTCTCCCCCCCCCCCTCTCTCTCTCTCTCTCTCTCTCTCTCTCTCTCTCTCTCTCTCTCTCTCTCTCCTCTCTCTCTCTCTCTCTCTCTCTCTCTCTCTCTCTCTCTCTCTCTCTCTCTCTCTCTCTCCCCCCCCCCCCTTCTCCCCCCTTCCCTCCCTCCGTCCCCCCTTCCCCCTCTCGCCGCCCCCCTACCTCCCTCCCTCCCCACCACTCCATCTTCCCCCTCTGCCTCCCTATCATCCAAGCAAGAGGAAGAGCAAAAGGAAGATGCGCGGGCTGAACTCACCCGGGGCTTCTCGAAGCGTAGCGGGGCCGTCCCGGCCAGGAAGGCCGCCACATTAAACGCGGGAAGCGCGGCAGTCGGAACGGCAGCCCTGGCCTTCCTCCCCTCAGCAGAGGCGCGATCACATGGACGTGCAGCAGCCCCGCTAGTATACCAGACAAGTGGCCTAGGAATGACGCGTTCGGGGTCAGCAGCTGGATAAAACACAGCTCCGCCCAGCACAAGTACTGCGGTTCAAAAACCCCCAACTCATATAACAGGAGTGTTTCCCTTTTTCTCAACCTTTTTGATTTTATTTTATTGTACTCTCTTTTCTTTTATTATCTGTGCACTGTCCGCCCACACTGGACTGTTTCTTCACACTGAACAGCTTGCAGGATTGAATGCGCAGCACCAGGTCTCCATCCAAAGTTTGCCCTCATAAAGTCAAAAACATCCTTTCATGGGCCGGATCATCAGATTTCCAGCACCTGCTTCTCTGCTTGTCGTGAAAATTCTTCCGAATCCCAAAACACGTGAAATCCCAAAACAAGTGTGGCAAGCGTTACACCACCCACAAGCCGCAGGGGTCCAGAAAAGAAGGAAAACACAACCCGCAGTTACAAGAAAACCCCCTTTCACCACAGACGCCCTCCCTTTCATTTACCACCCCAACTACCCCCCCCCCCCCCAACCCCACACACACACACACACACACACACACACACACACACACACACACACACACACACACATGCACACACCCCCACATGCACGCAGGCAGTATGATGGGTGAGGTCCAGCACACCTTGGAAGGGAGCGGTATGCCAGCCAGGCTGGTCCAGCCAGAGGACCCGGAAGTTAAGACCACCTGCAGCCCCCCAACAGCACATCCATCAGATTTATTAGCATTGAGGCCCTCAGCCATCAGTCTACTCCCGGTAAAAATTCGGTAAGAATCTTAAAAGGTATGACTAATTTTGGGGAGGAGGCGCATGCTGTTGTCTTCAAAATCTGTGTATGTTTACTCAAGCATAGCAAGCCCAACCTTCCCACCCTCCCCCAGCCCTGTTTTCCTTTAGCTCGGACACCAGTCCGTCCATCTCTCCCTGCCCAGTTCTTCCCTCCCCTCCCTGCCCCCGCATCTGCATCACCCCGCACGCACCCCCCCCCCAAACACACACCCAGACATACGTGCACACCCCCCCCCCCCGGTTCACTCATGTACTGGCACACACACACACACACACACACACACACACACACACACACACACACACACAGAGGGAGAGAGAGAGAGAGAGGGGGAGAGAGAGAGAGAGAGAGAGAGGAGAGAGAGAGAGAGAGAGAGAGAGAGAGAGAGAGAGAGAGAGAGAGAGAGAGAGAGAGAGACAGACATCCACATCCTCCGCCCCCCCACCACACACACACACACATTGCGCAACATGCACGTGCGCTCACACCCACCCGCGCGCGCTCGCATGCGCACGCACACACCCACAAGCATGCATGCGCATCCCCACATTTAAGAACATGTACAGACACAAGCACGGACACACACACATACACACACACACGCACGCACACACACACACACGCGCGCACACACACACACACGCACACACACACACACACACACAGACACACAGACAGTAAACACACACCAACACCCCTGCGCCCAAGGAATAGGAGGGAGAAGAGTTGAGAGTGCGAGTCTTGAGCCCCAGAGAGCAGAAACGCGCAAGGGGGGGGGGGGGCGCATGCCTTGAGCGCGAAAAGAACCCCGGAAAATCCGACAGTGCAACGGCGGTAATAAATGGCTGCCATGCTGGGCCAGGCTTTTGCCAGGGCCAGCGCTGACAGCACCTGTATACCATTTGACAAAAGCAGCAGCTCCGCCACCAGTCCCGCATAGGGAAGCGAGCCCATGGCAGGCTCTAATTGGGCTCCCTGCAACCACCCCCCCCCCCCCCAATACTTGGCACCACATGTAACCGCCGCCTAATGCAGTTTTACGGTTGCGGTTTTTCTGAAAAGAGGGACTGGGAGGACAGCCAACACACGTCAGGGACGGTATATATATAAATGTTCTCGACGAAATCAAACTTGTTCTTCCAGCCCATGCCTGAGAATCAAGAGGGGTATCCTCGAGAAAATCTCCCTGCTTCTGCAGTAGACGCGCCGCACCCGTCCGAGGACCTAACCTCTGGAAGCGTCAACAGCTGCCCCGGCTTTGACCAGTTTGTTAGAAAGGTCCGTGGCAAAGGAGAGAGGGGAGAAGGGAGCGAAAGAGGGAGACACACACACACCCACACACACACCCACACACACACCCACACACACCCACACACACACACACACACACACACACACACACACACACACACACACACAGAGAGAGAGAGAGAGAGAGAGAGAGAGAGAGAGAGAGAGAGAGAGAGAGAGAGAGAGAGAGAGAGAGAGAGAGAGAGAGAGAGAGAGAGAGAGAAGGGGGGAGGGAGGGAGGGGTAAAGGGAGAGAGAGGGGGGGAGGGAGGGAGGGAGGGGGGGGAAGAGAGAGAGAGAGAGAGAGAGAGAGAGAGAGAGAGAGAGAGAGAGAGAGAGAGAGAGAGAGAGAGAGAGAGAGAGAGAGAGAGAGAGAGAGAGACAGAGAGAGAGAGAGAGAAGGGGGGAGGAAAAGCATTGAGCATTCAAAAAGTACACCCACAGAGTCAGAAATAACCATAATCTCCCCAATCCTAGGCATTGCCCACCCTAGCCTTTGCCCATGGCCTTCATTGGGAGACAGATTAGTGATTAAGAGGTATGCGGCGCTGCCAACCCCTTCTCACATATTTGGCAAAGCGTGGCAGCGCTTGGGAGTAAGCAAAAAAATCACACAAAGGCGCTTGGGATGGGATCAGGGCATGGACAAGGTACTATTTGTGCCTGAATAGGCAAGTCGCCCCTTTCCCCCGCACCCTCCCTTTACCTCCCCCCCTCCAGGAAGCAACAGGGAAAGGAGCAAAGGGACAGACACACACACACACACACACACACACACACACACACACACACACACACACACACACACACACACACACACACACACACAACCATGCACACTAGTAAGAAAAGACGCACCTTCCACAAAAGGGACGCCATGTTGTAGTACACGTGGCCTTCGTCGGCATGCAGAAAGCCCGACCACAGCATCCGCCACCACTCCCCTCTCTGCACCCAACCCCACAAGTAAGCACCTGAGCTTAGGCAAACCCTGCAACGCTCGCAATATCTTGGTTGTGGTTTGTCAGGGGGATGCTAGCTCGATGAGTGTGAGTGAGTGAGTGTGAGAGTGTGTGTGTGTGTGTGTGTGGGGGGGGGGGGGAAGGGGAGTGGGTGTGCCATTGACATATGTTATTTACTCAAAAGTGTCACAGTGCCAAACTTCCTTGCCCATACACACCTCCTCCAACGCATGTTGATCATCACCGCTCCCTTACAGGTACAAGAACAAAGTTGAACTTCATAACTAAGGAAACCCAAGGTTTCTGCCCACATTGGGTACCATGCACAGTCAATTGGTAATCTACGAACAAGGAACACTTATCAGACTTATACCAATAACAATTTTGTGTCAATCCACCTCGAAGGGGACCGTGCAAGTCTGACGCAAGATGGAGGCAATTGTGATGAAATGTGGAAGACCGAGTGACTCTCAGGGTGGCGGGGCATTCCCTACAAAAGCAAGGAGAAGATGCAAAGAGCACGCAAACTTCATGTTAAGATTGCCAAGAGCGCATGCATCGGCCATTCTGCAGACGAGAGGAGCCTTTACTACTTTACATCATTCTAATCATTCATTGCAATGATATGCTATTCATTGAAATGATATATGCTTGGAAGGAAATTGAGTTGGTAAAGTCTCTGCTTCTCCACTGGTGCAGGTTTTGAAATCAAAACGCCAGAACATCCACAGACTCACATAATTGATGTGGCACATGAACAAATGCAGCATCCTGCATTTGAGATGAGAGGCGCACCTGCAGGATTATGTATGGTTGAAGGCATCCCTCCGATACCGTTGGAATGAAGCCCAGCTCCTCAGGTTGCCAGTAGAAGAGTAAATTCGCTGCAGCCACCAAGCCAATGATTCAGGTACCTTCAAGCTGGTTTGGACAACAACTCAAAGCACGAATTTGAGCTGCAGAGAATATGTACGTCATTGAACGGGGAGACAATCAACAGGCAGGTTATAAACCATCTCAGTTTTAGGCGCCCCATGTCAACCAAGAGAGGTTTGCCCATGGGTTTGGAGTCAAGCAATTTGGATACTTCAATAAGCACCCTGTCCTGCAGTTAAAAACAACATTGGCCAGAAGGCCCAGCCATTGGACAAATCTTTGACAAGGTCAAACAAAATTAAACGCAGCATCTTTTCAAAAACCATCGGGCAAAAGTGCTCCATTGGGAAACCCCGTGGGAAAATGACCCCCCAACTTGGGAAACCAGACAGCCTCAAGTTTTCACGACCACACCTTGAACCCGCCTAAACACCTTGAACCCGCCTAAGCATGGGGATCAGGGGAAGTGCGAGTTGACGACTGATATGGAAGCTATGATCAGAGAAGATGACAGAACCTGCAAGTAGACCCAATGTCACAGGCGGCTTCCTATCCATCTGCGCTATTTGCACCCCGAGCAGGCCCAAAATTTGATACAAGTTCTTGCGTCTCTGGGCTGCTGCGGGGATGAATGGGCGACCGCGGTGCATGCTGATCCCTCCGATATGAATGAATTTTGAAATCTATTATTGAGAAATTGTTAACTCACTGTCCGCCTGCTTCCCAAAGCACTGCGAGCTCGTATACGGCTTCCCCTCAAAAGCATTTCTTCTGCATGGAACTAAGAAATTAAAGGGCTACGTGTAAAAGCGATTATACAGAAATCTCAAAAGCATGGCTCATGCAATATGTGGTACCCTTCTTGGAAGCTTCGATAACACGTGTAAATTGCACTCCAAACAAATAGTCGTCTTCTGCTCATCCGTCACACCAAACAAATACAAACATATGTAGTCTTGTCCAGGAACATCAAAGCACAATGTTACAATTGATTTGAGTCTGTGTAGCATGCCGACTGCCGAGAGCTTGCAGATCTGCCGGTAATCACATGACCGGATGCAATTCGTATGACACGAAGCACATGCAGCATGGGTACCATGGGGATTTGAAATCCCGGGGTGTCCCCCACACTATGCAGGGCCTATGCAGCGGCTGCAGGGGGAAAACCTTTGTCTTCAGTGAAGACTCTTCACTCATCATTCTAAAAAGCCTTGTCAAAAAAGCCGGCTGGAAATAGACAACCACACCTGATGGCTGATGCAAGGAACAACGTCAACGGATCCATGATATCATTGTTCTCCACCGCACTCGGGGCCCGCCGGGGGGGGGGGGTGTGGTGTATACGTATGGGGGATCATGTGGGTGCCCGATGGATTGCGGTACTCGGGCATACTGCCCTGAACGTTTTCCTAATACAGTATTTGGCCCGGTACCCTGGGGCAGAAACCCACTCCTTTTTTCATGCAGGGAAGGCGTTTGTAATACTGCGACAAGGTAACGAAGTTTGACAGGGATCAGCCCTTTAACAGCCCACACGGCCCGAATGAGACAGGGAATCCGGGGAGTGCACTCACGTGAGAGAAGAACATACATGCCCAGGATGACTAGGAGCAAAACATGCATTGCAGCTGACAGTATTGGCAGTCTGGAAATCGCGCAGCTGAAAGCCTCATAACAAGGTAGCTACGCATACTTGGTTACAGCAAGACACAGGAAACTGTTCTTGCCAAAGAGTGAGTGTGTGTGTGTGTGTGTGTGTGTGTGTGTGTGTGTGTGTGTGTGTGTGTGTGTGTGTGTGTGTGTGTTGGGGGGGGGGGGGGGGATGGCCCGCATGCCTGAATGCCAAGGGCAGACATGCGGATGGTTGTACGCGGTTTGCATGTGATTAGGCCTGTTTGCTCACCACACGTGTGCATTGAGCATATATGTGAGCGTGCTATGGACGTGAACAACTGTGACTAGGTTGACCGGGCGGGAAGAACACATAAGAATGGAGTTTCTTACAAACTTAAACCTGAGGTTAACAAATACAGTCCATGATTCGAGTATACTCACATAAATACGCTTATAAGCTTTATGGAGTGCCAACACATTGGCTGATCTCTCAACCGTTGCTCACAGACTCCACAGGGTTCAGACTAGGCACAAGTTGAATTGTTAGTCTGTGAATTTGGGAACAACTGGGAGTCTGTGTGAGATAACTTCACAAAAGCGGAATTACCCAGGATCATGGGGTTCGCTCTACCCCTCAGAAAACAAATCTGAGGTCGCCCGTTGTGTACCATAGACGCAGGGATGAGTTTCTGCAGTGACGGATCTCGATGAACATAACTTGGACAGAACTGTTCGAATTACGTGGCAGCACAGGAGAAGCTTTCCCGCAGGTCCCGGACCCTTTCAAGCATCCCATGGGTAAAGTCAGGTTTAGTCATAAAATTATCACTTGATAGTCAGTCGACTGTTTTATCAAGGTTCACTGATTACTCACTAAACTAATTTTGCATCTCTTTTGAAGCTATTTGGGTCACAATGTGGTCTTCCCATCGTCTCGTCATTGTGGGCCTTTAAATAAGAGGTGAAGCATATCCAAACCCGCAAACCATGTAGGATACCGCTGGTATGCGGAAGCCAAGGCCATTGGCATTTGCAAGGTTTCAGGGGACTTGACTCTATTGACGGTGGAGAAGTCCCCGGCATGGATGGGCATGGCATCTCCGTACTACAAGACTGCATCGATTAAGTTATTGTCTGCCTGTTGTAAAGCCGATTGATAGTGACATGTTGGAGTTCTCCCTTGCACACCAAACACATGGGCACTTTCAAGGGCATGGAAGTGCTTTCGCTACAGCGATTCTTCTCTGAGGAATGGAGGAACTGGCCTTCAACTCAGCTGGGGTAAGCCAATACTAGCGCATAAGAGGGTCATGACTGAACAGTTACTACACTGCCATCCCAATGCCTTGATTCACTTATTATCTTGGGCCGCCCCTCAACAAATAAGTAAACTCATAGCAGCCTCCAACGGATTTTCTTGCACAAAAATAATAGTCACATCGTTGTGACCTGTGTCGCGCTGGGGCAGCATTTGATCAACGCTGCTTCAGATATACAAATGTTACATGCCCTGGACGGACCACACGCAAGAGGTATCGCCCAGTGGCTAGCCTTGAACACCCATCTTTACGGGGTGTCCATTTGGCTCTAAGACTCTCACCTGTGTTTTGTCAATAATTGGTTCGTCAGTAATTGCGTCGCATTATGTCCCATACTCTTTCCTAGGCGAGGGTTTTCCGATCCCATCAGCCTTAAGTGGTTGTACAGAAGTTACCTCCTCCGCCTTACCAAATTGGGTTAATAAAACAGTTGGAGCAATGTCATGCCCTAATCCAACAGGTCCACGCTGTCAGACTACCACACCTGCCCAGTGCCAACTAGCGGCCCACCGCAAAAGCAACAACGAACGTATTACACTAATTTATGACTGCACAAACCTTTCTTGATAATCTGGGTGGAACAGCAGTCTTTTTCCTCACCGGATTACCTGGTCCGGGTATTCATGTACATTACATAATTTCATTATGTACAATGTGCCAGTACATAAACCACAATGCCAAGTTTAAACTGCGTGCACCTGGCATTCCGTAGGCAAGGCCGAACCCGTGCATTAGATAAAGGAACGGAGGAGTAGAACCCCTGGATTAATTGCGTCTGTGATTTGTATCTTAGTGTCCGTGAACTCGATGGTAATTCTGCGGTATTCTTTGGCAAGTGTATGGTCAGGTCAGGGTTAACCAGATGCGTGGAAAGGGCGTCGATGTGCGCATCGTAATTGTGGCTATTTTGCCGTTATTGAAATTTACAAAGGCTGCTAGTCACATCCGTGCGGGCAACAACACATTTTTTGTTGACGACACGGGAAGAGTACGTTCAATCCCACTAGCACTATGTTCGGCTTGGGATGCTCCGTCTTTTTCATTATATATCGAGTCGTGGATAACATGCGGGTATTCCGATATCGCCTGTGTCTTGAGTAAGTATTTTACGAGAAAAAATGTCGAAGTGACTAACGTCGCCTTGCCTTTCCAGGTCGTTGCCTTACGAGGCTTGAACGTGGCTGGAAGGGCAAAAACTCCAAATTTCACGCCATTCTATGATTTGGAGGAATTGTCATCCCTTGCATCCTTTGGAACCAATGTTGCGCGATTGCCTTTCATTTGGGAAGCATATGAACCAAATCGTGGCAGTTTCAACAAGACATACTTCAATTACTACAGGAGCGTCGTGGAGGTAGTCAACAGGCTCGTATCGCTTAAATCGCAAACTCACAAGCTTGCACTTATCTGCTCCGATGCGGGGCTCAGCAGTCTTGACCAGGACATCTTTAGCATGAACAAACAAGCAACCTACACCGTTTTTCTAATTTCTACAAACAAGATATGGCATCATACCTGTTACATGGATTGCAGAAGAATACACAACATAAAGGCTCTGGAAACTTAAGTGGTGTGGAATTTGTGCATTTGGAGAGCCCTGTACAAGACGAAGAACTCGAATTCCATGGGGGCCATTAGCATAGATTGCCCAACGGAGTGGATGGCTTACGCAAATTGCCTGACAGGCAGATCTAGTCATCATGTGGTTACTTTGGATCGTATGAGATGCTCTCCAATGTGGTAGAAGATAACAACGGGTGTCCAAGTAGAGATGAAATGGAGCCCGGCAGATCTAGTCGTCATGTGGTTACTTTCAATCATATGAGGTGCATCTCAATTGTGGTAGAAGATAACAAACAGTGTCCCAGTAGTGAATCATTGGAGCCCGGCCGACTGAGCGTCGAGGCCAAACATCTTTTTTCATCTGCTAGAAACCTGGGTGAGTGCCCGCGAGACATGCTGTGAGGCTTTCTTGAGCATGAATCCAGCATGGATTCTGCTTTCAAAAGAAACATGCAAGATGTTTGCGTGCACAGATTGCTTGTGTTGCAGGGGCGGGATCTGCAAGTCCTCCCCTTTCCCCCCTTCAGTGCCAACGCACTTCCTAATGACTCCTCTTGACATGACTAATGGCTTTCCTTCCCCTTTCTCCCTCAGTCGATACATCTCCAAGTGCCTCGATTCAAAGGTCGGCTGGGGACGCAGTACCTGTACACATTGGGCATCCTCAGCATTGTAGACGTCCACCAGGATGGCTTTTCACGCTACCTGGTGGGCGGCTGTGGGGATGGCTTCCCCCGCTGGACCATCCCTCGCCGCTATAACTCGGCGCAGGAGACACCGGACAATGGACTTGACTGCAAAAATTGGAGGGTCAATCTGGTTTTTGACAATGCGGTGTCCGGCAGCTGGCAAGCGTTCTACAATAATGAGGGGGGCGTGCGGGATGCGTTCCTCCAGCTTTGGGACACGCTGTCCGGTGTGATTCCCATCTGTCTCCAAAATGAAACCTGTAAAAGCCGAGAAAAGACGTGGTGAAACAGTAAAAAAAATAGTCCGTGAAGAAGACAGATTGCAGAGGAGGGACTGCGTTGTCATGCAGTGGTGGAAATCGCGTCTGTGGCTTTCCCTGGCTCCCCCACTCCCCCTTCCTTTCTGCCTTTCCTTCCTTACTCCCACGTCACAGACCCACGTCTCCCTGAAAACGCTGCCAACCTCTTCCCTCTCAACACCCTGACGGCACGCTTTCCCGCATGTGCAACAACAGTGAATCATAATGAGGGCAACCTGGATGAGGTCCGGGGCATGAGACAGAGGACAGAAGGGTAGAGAGAGACATGCGATGCAGCAGTGGAATGGAGAGGTAGTTCTGAGTCGTGATCCCCTCCTCTCCCCCCCCCCCCCTTGGGGCCCCAAACCACCACGGAGAACCCGCTGTCTGGGCTTCTCCCTATTGTGTGTGTGTGTGTGTGTGTGTGTGTGTGTGTGTGTGTGTGTGTGTGTGTGTGTGTGTGTTTTCCCCTACATTTGGGGGTGCTCAGCCTCCCCCTTCCTTCCCGAATACACACTCACACTCATAGACAGCGGGGAGGCTCGGATCACAAGGCTTGGAGAACAGTTTCTGATAGGGTTGGGGGTCAAAATGCAGCCACATTTGCAAACAACCCTGCCATACTGGGATACGACATCTTGAACGAACCCTACGGACAAGAGAGGAGGCAGGTCCAGCCCCTGTGGGAGGACGCTGCAACAGTCATTCGAAAAAACGATCCAGATGCGATTCTGTTCCTCACACCAATCTTCCTACTTGGCCTGGTATGTGCAGCCCTCCCACCCCCACTCCTCTCTCCCCCACCCCTTCCCCAACCCCGGGGTGTGTCAACCACATACTATGTACATTACACTTCAGACCGCCCCCTCTTCCCCCCCCCCTTCTCTCTCTCTCTCTCTCTCTCTCTCTCTCTCTCTCTCTCTCTCTCTCTCTCTCTCTCACACACACACACCACACACACACACACACACACACACACACATACATCAACACTCGCACTCGAGCTTTCTCACAGGTGACACATCCCTTCTTGTCACAATCTTGGTCATAACACAGTTGCGACTGGTCTTGAACCCGGGTTTGGTGGCCTAAATCTTGCACCTCTTGTGGCTGGCGAAGGGCCCCTCTGGGGGCCGCCTAGGGTGACCCAAAGCTGGATCACACTGGTGCCTGGAAACCGGCTACTGGACTGGATCGCGTGGTTTCTAGTTTGGAAGAAGTGTAGGGTGGTGCTACATGGACTTGAATTTTTACACCTCCTGTGTTATGGGTGTAGGGACACGTGGGGCTTGAATTTTGCATGTCCTGTGTTATGTCACTTCAGGCCCCCTCCTGTCTGGTTGGAAAACACACACACACACACACACACACACACACACACACACACACACACACACACACACACACACACAGAGAGAGAGAGACAGGGGGGGGTCCCACCATAAGTTCCCTCTCTTCCAGACCAGTTTGCCAGAAGGGTTGAGGGGGAGGGGCAGGGGGGCCAATCTGCAATCCAAAAGCCAACTTTCTCCAATTACGCCATCGGGGTCCACTGGTACCCCCAGGGCAGCATGACAGGGGTGAGCACAGAGGACGCCTTCAACATGTGGTTCAGCCTGGTCTACCCCTGGGGAGCCCCAATCTTTGTGGGGGAGTTTGGGGCAGAACCCAAGTGTCCTGAACCCGGTCCGAACGTCACGACCGTACGTACCTGCCTTGCGCTGCCTTCCTCTCACTGTGTTTGGTCCCCCCCCCCCCCTCTCCCTATCTCCTTCTCTCTCTCTCTCTCAATCTCTCTCTCTCTCTCTCTCTCTCTCTCTCTCTCTCTCTCTCTCTCTCTCTCTCTCTCTCCCCCTCTCTCCCTCTCCCCCCCCCCCCCTCTCTCTCTCTCTCTCTCTCTCTCTCTCTCTCTCTCTCTCTCTCTCTCTCTCCCCCCCCCCTCTCCCTCTCTCCCTCCCTCCCCCCTCTCTCTCTCCGTGGGTGTGTGTGTGTGTGCGCGCGCGCGTGTCGCCATGCGCCTTGCAACACAAGTGGAACTTAGCGAGCTGACACATACCGCTGCTGCCAGCGCAGCAGGACATGATTTTCGATAAAATTCATCGGCTTGCACTGCTCTTCATGCAACTGTGAAGTCGTCGGATGCGTTGTCACCATGACGATCGTAACTTATGGCAAATAAGTGTGGATGAAACCTGCTTCAGAAACATTTACTCACCCAGAAGTTGCCTTAGGAAAGGGGGTGGGAAGGGGAGGCCTTTCTGATCACTGTCTGGCTGCAACTCCGTGCCTTGGGAACCAGGAAGGGAAGGCCAACAACTTTCCCTTAGCTACACGAGCCTTGTTGAAGTCCCCGACGTTGATTAACCTCGAGAACGCAAACCTCCCAACATCATGGCAGTTACGTAGTTTCTGCTTTCCAACTTGGCCTTGGAGGACCCCTTTCGTTCATCCCACATGTACCTTCCTTCTGCCCTGCGCATGCCTTCCTTCCCTCTCATGGTGTCCATCCTCCCGTCCTTCTTTTACAAGGTGGTACAGCGGAGGCTGGGGATATGTTGCAGGTACCGGCTCTGATGGACGGGATGTACAACTTTTGGGACAAGTACTTGCTGTCCTGGACCCAGTGGGTTTGGTCCAACAGCTGGGACATCACAGATTTTGACGGCTGGAACGGCGAGGACTACAGCGTTGTGAACGACTTCCTCCTGATCAGGGACAACTACATGATCCGACCCTACCCGCGTGCAATCGGCGGAATCCCTCTCCTCTTCAAGGTGAGCCACTGCTCGGATACCACCCACAGACCTTCCTGTGAGGTGTTCAAGCAGGCACAAACACGTTTTCCGCCTGCGGTGTCAGGCAGAGGCCTTCGAACTTGTCTGTGCTGGGCGGGTTTTGAGTTGAGCAGTCTACTCATGCGACGGTCCCATGGTGGAGCACAGAAGCACCCTGTTGTATGGGCAGTTGCGTCCAAAGGCACGTGTCACAGGTTTGCGGGTAACATCACGCAAGTGTTGCGCCATCGATCTCAGGCATGCGGGAAAGCAGTAGGCTTCACCTACAGGTTTGTACGGCGTCTCCACATGTGCTGCAGTTGTGGGGTGTGGGTCACGGACCAACATCAGGCAGTTTTGGGGCTCGCACTGACATCCATCGCCTTTTCTGAAACCGCATATGGAACATTTTTTTGGGGATCCCTGACGTTCCTTGAGCTGCTCTGAGAAAATACCACGCCCATATTTCAAGGGTCTCTCTCTCTCTCTCTCTCTCTCTCTCTCTCTCTCTCTCTCTCTCTCTCTCTCTCTCTCTCTCTCTCTCTCTCTCTCTCTCTCTGTCTGTCTGTCTGTCTGTGTGTGTGCGTGCGTGCGTGCGTGCGTCTGTGTGTGCGCGCGTGGCAGCCTGCAATGAGCAGATCAAACGGGGCAATCCTTGGCGGATGTGGACCATGGGATGCAAGAGAGTGAAACTGTGTGCCGATAACAAAAGGGCAGCGTGAAAGTGGGGCTGCACTGCCACCGCAGGTGGAGCAACGCCAGCGAGTCTTGCAGTTGGCTTGGAACGTGACGGCAGACAACTTTGCGGCAGGGGCAAGCTCACGAACCATTATCTACGCACCCGCTCGGCAGTTTTTCGAAGTCATCACGGTTGAGCAACTGAGCATGACGCTGCTGGGCCCCATTGGCAGCGCCACAACGTGCCGTTACCGGGAGCCGGAGCAAGGTATCCTGATCACTTGCGATGCGGACCAGGTCGGTCTGTACTACCTGCGAGTCGCTCCCATGCCTGGCATACCGGACTTCCTTCAAAGCCAGCTGAACGACTGAAAGGCTTTGCCCTCTGCATCTCGATGCCGCAAACCCCACTCCCCGCTCACCATGAGGTTCGGTGTACCTCACTTTCTATTCAAAAACCAGTCGGAGCAATCGGTGGTGTGTTCTGCACCCAGAGCCCCTTCGACCATCCATGCATACCATCTTCCTTTTCAGGGGGGAGCTGATGAGATTGGGAGTGAGTCTGAAGGAAGTAAGGAATCTTACAGCCAGGGCCAGGACCAGCACCCACGACCTGACTGAGAAGTTGCCAACCGTCATCACAACTTGGCGCACCCCGCCTCAAAATGCTCGCTCAGGCCTCGCGCTGAATCATAATCGGCTGCATGGACCGCGATGAGCCCCTCTGGGGAGGTCCTCCACGTGGGCTCACATGCCAAGCCCCACCCCACGCAGCCACTATCACTGAGAGAGACGATAAGCTCGCTGGGGTGCGTCGACAAACTTAGTTTGATTGCAAACTTTTGTCCTGCGGTTGCATACCAATGCCTGACCATGTGGGGCCGGGCCAACGTGTTCGCCGACCCAGCCTCAGCCTTAGGGGTTGATCCTGTGATCAACCCCTAAGGTCTTTGGGAAGTATTCCTTGTTTCTGTCAGCCTTGATCTTTAGGGTTTGAGCTCGTCGACTGCTTGAATGGGGTCAGAAGCCACCCAACTTAGCAGTCTTCAGTGTCATTCGTTGCCAGACTGCGTCATGACTGACCAGAAGAAGTATGAAGTCGGGGGGGGGCCCACGGGTGGGCATCAAAGGACGGCGTAGAATTTTGCGGGCGCGCAACAATTTTGTGGGCTAGGGCGAAATGAGGACAGGACAATGCTCGAGCGAGGTGTTGCGACTGTGCAACATGTGCACACTGCAGCAGCGGTCGTTACAGGGGGTAAGCGTCAACGACAAGGTACACAATTCACACGCTGTGAACATTCTTTGCACACATGATGCTCGTGTTGTGGATCAGATGAAGACGGGAAGGCCTATCAAGGTAGTACGGACATTGAGTTGTCAGGAACTGCACCAGCCAGGTGAAGCTGTTGAGAAGTTGCAAAGACTTGACGCTGTGCAAGGATCCAACCAGTCGGTGTGTTGAGCGTTGGTCTGCCAAGCTGCTCAAAATGTAAACCATCGCCAACGGCGAGTCTCTCTCAGGCTGTGGAATAGAATTAGACCAAAACTCTGTAACGGTTAATTGAACTCGGCCGTCCTGATTAGGCAACGCCAGCCGTCGTGTTCGGTGTTGGGTCATCCCCTGTGAGGGGTTACCAATACGAGGCCAATCGTGTTTTTGGGGATCCCCAAAAACACAAATTGATGGGAGGCAAGCTTGTGTGCTCTTGACGGCACCAAGCCTGCCGGATTGCCGCGAGGGGAGAAAGCTAGTCCAAAGCCGGAAGTATCTTGCGGATAGGTGGTAAGAGCTATACGCTGTTACATACGACAACATACAGTCCGCACAACACGGCTTCACATCTTCCGCCCCCTCCCGGAATAGCACCAGGGTCCTTACGGCTATGGATGCGATCTCTCTGGACTTGAAGCCACTTGGGATGTGACACAGGCCCCTTCACGACAGTTGATAGTTGATTAAGCAACGACGGTGGGTCACGATTTTGTTTATTATAAGTTTTACCTGATGGCACCGATCGAGCCATGTCCAAGTGCCATCGAACAGAACAGTTGGTAGTACCGTCCGGAATGTCTGCATGCTCTTTAAACTTTGCCGTAGCCAGACATGGCAAGGCATAGCTTATATAGATGTATGTATAGCTATACATACATATACATGTGTAAATACGCACACCACAGTCGCAGCGCCCAGCATTGCTGGCACCTAGGGCCTGCCCCGAACAAATTTATGCCCTTTGCATTTTTGAACATTGTGCCTTTAGTTGTCTCAAGCTGTGTATTTGCCTTCCTGCTTCTTTGCAAGCATCTTTTGGTGGCATGCACCTTGTTATGGCGGCAGCAAGGACGAATTGCCGGGCCAAGGATGGTCTGCGGAACATGTCTGCACTGACCAGCATTGCATTATTACGCCCTATGACCAGTTGAATGGCGACATCGCGTGTTCGACTTCGCCCATGTTGAAAAAATTGTCTCGAGGGAAATGGGTTAGATGCGAAAAGGGAAGAGAATCCCACACTCACTTGAGTGAGTCAAATTGAAGGCGGTCAGAATTTGAAGGGGCAAGAAGGAGGCGGGGGCTCCCCACCCCCTTCTGGCCCCGCCAGGGGGTCCATGTGGATTAAGCATTCGGAGGGACTCCGGTTAACCACGTCCACACGTGACAGGGGAGCAATCAGTACACACGTAAGTCAGTGTGCACAGTTGGGACTGGGGTCAGACATATGCATTTATTAATCAAGAGTAAGTTTTGTCAAAATAATAATGTGAGCACATCCAAAACCCAGCTACAGCAACGGCATTCCTTGGGGCCCTGTCCCTCATGAGGGAGCACCAGTCCCACATGAGGAAGGCCCCGAACATAGTTCTCAACAAAAGCCTTGCTCAATGTGCATATCCACGTGGGTGCATCACCTGCACTCTTCGACGACTTGAAGCAAAAAGAGACGGGTTGGGTGCTCTTTTCCCTGCAAAAGACACTATACTTTATATTTTAATGCTCACACTAGCTTCTGCAGAATACTACTTCTCTAATATAAACGCATGATCATGAACAAATGTGTCTGACTCGAAAACAGTCCCTTCTCAAACTAACAACACGAGCGGGTCCCGGATGTTCCTTCAAGACATCCAGTGCAAAAAGGGGATTATGCAACCTCTGATTTTTTTAATACAGCGAATGCATTTATAATTAAGAGTGAAGCCTATTCTAACCGCATGCATTTGCAACTCTGCGTCCCTGTTCAAACACTTCCGCAACGCAGGGCCTTTCAGAAACGTCCACTTCATTTGTCCCAGGCCTGCTATTGCAGACTGACATCAGACCCGACAAAGCAAAGCTGACATCTCCTCCGGCCCCACATTCCCGATCGCATGGAGCCCATAGAGACCGGTTCCCCCAGAGGGATCTCTTAAGTGAGGACACCAGCGGTGCTCCAGGCCGGGTGCACGAGGACCAGATGCAAAGTTGCAACTGCAAATTAGGCAATAAGATCTTAAATGCAGCAAAGATTGGTTTGGGGCATGCCGTGGTCAGCTTCTAAGGAGACAAATAGACGGACCTCATCCCATACCCCCTTCCCCTCAAGGGTTCGAGGGCTCAAACACAGAAGCCTTTGTTGCCTAAAGACTCGAAAGATATCTGAGACGGGGACTAACTCCTTTCACAGCCCTTTTCGCAGGGACACCTGTCGCAAGAAGAATCTAAGAGTTTCAAAGTAACGTACTTCATGATGGCAACACAATGCGTTCGGGTCACGTGACTGCTATGTACCAGCTATCTCCTTCCCAAAATCACGGATGTCCATTTCTCCAGCTGGTTTGCTTAGCAACTACCAAAGTCTGCTAGTCCTGGTCTTTCACGTGGGGGAAGGGGAGCTGGTTGGAAAACCGAAAACCCTCCTTTCCTCGGATCTTGTGTCCATCATCAATTTTACCGCTGGCATGATTCTCATGGCACGTGCTGTGCAAAGACACCCACGTGCACGCCTCTCGAGGGGCAAGAAACTCATACCCCACTTCCAAAAGTGAAGTCTGAGACGCTTTGGATCGCCAAGGCCGAGCCAACAAGAATGTGACCACACTCTTGGAGCCGGCCTGGGATTAAACACCATTTGTTAAATTGTGGGGGGGAAAAATACCTAACCATTCAAACAAGGAGCCCCTTCTGGGTTCGAAGCTGGAGAGCACCTCACCAAAGAAGCACCATCTCCACTCGACCAGACAATCCCTGCCTTGCCAAGGCGGGCCAATTTGCGGCATTGCGCAATAATCATTTGCAACTGAGCTTCGGCAACAACTACAGTCCAGCACAAATCTGCCCCTTGCGTCAAACCAGGAGGGTAATCCATGATTCAGACTTTGCCCAAACTTTTCACCTTGGTTTCTCAATCCAGGAATCAGAATATACCCAAATCTCTCCGAATGACCCCCGTCTTGGAGAGGTCACAAAATTCCTCAAAGCAAATTCAAATGCGTGTTAATCCAACCTTCTAACTTCTGGTTGCACCCACGACAACAGGCCATGGGTGGACCTTCATCTACGCTTCGTTATTCCAACCCCCGCCTTGCAACTCAACAGCCTGCAGGACTGGTGGTGGTTGACCATTATTTCAGCAACAGCTTCCGCCCGACCTTAAGCCTCGGGCGGAGCTTTGGAGGAGGTGCTAAGGAAGAGAAAATGGAGGAGAAGAAGATCAGCCTCGCTCGGTGTTCACCGAGAACATCCAGCGAGAAGGTCTGGTCCCGTTGCTGCAGGCCTCAAACACAAAAACCCCCCTGCTTCTGGCTGTTATGATTGCTTGTTGCAGGCAGGACTGCGTGTGGCAGGTAGGGCTGCTTGTAGCTGGTACGGCCCCTTGTTGCCAGTACGACTGCTGCTTGCAGCTAGCGACTGCTTGTTGCAGGTACGGCTTCTTGTTGCCTGTACGAGTGCAGCTTGCAGGTACTGACTGCTTGTTGCAGGTACGGCTCCTTGTTGCAGGTACGGCTCCTTGTTTGCAGGTACAATCACTTGTTGCAGGTGCGACTGCTTGTTGCAGGTACGGCTCCTTGTTGCAGGTTCGAGAGTTTCTTGGTCCACTGCCTGCTGCAGGGGCCACTGGCTTTGGCATGTCTCATCATGCCCTCTGGATTGATGGATTGATGTAATTCTTTTCTTTTCTTTGGCAGGAAGCGCAAATTTGAGCGGTGCCATCACCATCGTCAACCATCCCGAATCCCGTTTGAGACGCGCAGCCGACTCATTACTAAGCCGTCGTCGTCAAAGTAGCTAGACAGTCTTGAGCACGCAAGCTGTGTCGCCAGCCTCGGTGGACCGCAAACACGACTCCCGGCTCGGACAGGGTGGTTCAACACTGTTTTGTAAAGGGCTGAATGAAAACATCATCCCTTGATATAGTACATTAGACGCATCCCTGCATCACCGAAGCAGCCCCCGGCTGGCCAGAATGTGATTGCGGGGATCGCCCATGCCGGATCCCGAGGCTAAGTCCTTCACGGCGCTCGTGTCCGCAAAGGTTTAGACTAAGAAGTGAAGCATACCGGAAGGTTTGGGCCCCGCTCTTCCTTGAAAGCTAAAGAAAGCGCTCCCCTTGTGCCCGTCATTTGCTGCTATATCGCATCGACGGCCGTGCAACACTGCATAGAGGTCTATGCAAGCTGCTTCCTGCCGTTGACATCCAGAGGTGCTGCTTCAAAGCATTGAGATCCCTGGACGCTGAGCCTTAAAATCGGCTTAGTCCATGGACCTGGCTCGGAAGCATCGCTATGTATGCACGCTGATTCTTTAGCATCGATATGTATGCACGCTGATTCTTTAGCGTCGATATGTATGCAGGCTCATTCTTTAGCGCCGATATGTGTGCATGCAGATTCTTTAGCGTCAATATGTATGCAGGCTGGTTCCTGGCATCGATATCTATGCACGCTGATTCTTAGCATCCAGATGTGTGTACGCTGATTCGTATCGTCGATGCCCGCGAAGAGTCACAGGACTAAAGCCGCTCTAAAGCTTGACTGCGTAAGTGAACATCCAAGTGAAGAAGGCTGCCAAAACGCCGGACGTGGGAAGCGTCAGCACCCAGGTCATGAAAATGCGGCCTACCAGCCACCATTGCACCTGTCCGTTGCCGGGCATGCCCTTGTCAGGGTGGGGCAGTGTGTGGGATGTCAGGGTGGGGCCGCGTGTGGGATATCAGGGTGGGGCGTCAGGCACTGTTGGCTCACACTCTGGGCGGCATGGGCCACGGTCCAGGTCACTGCTTCTTACACCGGGAGTGCGCATCAAGTCATGGAATGCACTGTTAGGACTGTGGATTTGGTTCTGCTAACCGGGAGAGCTTCCCTGTTAGGCTTTCCTCATGCTACAAACACATGATTTTGGCCGCGGACACTCTCCCCTCCCCCCCCCCCCCCCCCCCTCTCTCTCTCCTCTCTCTCCTCTCTCTCTCTCTCTCTCTCTCTCTCTCTCTCTCTCCTCTCTCTCTCTCTCTCTCTCTCTCTCTCTCTCTCTGTGTGTGTGTGTGTGTGTGTGTGTGTGTGTGTGT
>KV908386.1:354573-367073 GCA_002005505.1 Botryococcus braunii
GATGGGGCATTCACATGGGCTCACATGGGTCTTGTGCAGGAGAAAAACGAGTAGATGCGTACGGAACCAGGATGCAGGATAGGCTACGCAGGGTCACGTGGGGTCTCATGGGCCCATGTGCAAGACAGATTAAGAGCAAACGATCTATGCGGAGGTTTCAGAAGTAATGATGATAGGTCTGGGAAGAGGTGGGGCAGCTGCACAGGTGGTGGAGGGGACGCTCACCGATACCGAAGGCCATGACTGCTGCAACGATAGCCTACGCACCCAGCCCTCCCCCAGCCCCCTCAGTCTGCATGTTGGTGTACTCTTTGCCAATACTGAAGTATGCTTCGCTGCAAAGTGCAGTCTGCAATCCCCCTCCCTCTCTGTGTTTGTGTGCGTGTGCGTGTGTGTGTGTGTGTGTGTGTGTGTGTGTGTGTGTGTGTGTGTGTGTGTGTGTGTGTGTGTGTGTGCGTGCGCGCCCCTGCGTGCGTGCACACAGCAAATTTCTCCCTCCCACATCGGCCCCCCCCACATGCACTCGACACAGGGACACATGTAGATCCACGCCTGGCGGCCTTTTATAGTATGGGCCCATACCGCGAGGGCAATAACCCAGGTGAGGGACTGTGGGTCCTTGTAAAGATGCTCCTCATTGGCACAGGTCTTAACCTTGGCCAGGCTGGCACTCTTCCACTGGTTCTTCACGTACAGGAATGCGCAATCTGCAAACCCACTGCCCACGTTGCACATCTACCAGGAAGTTACACACGCATGCAAGACAGCTCTCCAAGCGAGCCGTCCAAAACCAGCCTTTGGGTTGCCACCAAAAATGACACTGTGTTTATCGGCGACAGAGGGAGGGTTTCTCTGTGGCTCGAGCCCCTCAGTTGCTTCTGGCACCCCACCCTTGCCCTTGCGTAAAACCTGTGACAGAACACATGCCAGAAGCGGTCCAAGATGGGTTATGCCCTGCTAGGGACACGTCTCCGACATGAAACCCATACAAAGAAGACGGTGGGCGCTTGGAGCTCCCCAAGCATAGAAGAGGAGGGCGATTGATGGTTCATGCATGTGTCCTTAAATGCATGGGTGGAAGGCACTCGCAAGAAGGGGGTTTCATGAGGAGCCTTGGAGAAGGTGGGCTTCAATGCCTGCTATTGGTCCGCAAGGCAAGCATGTGGGTGCGGTTATACAAGTATGCCAAAGTAAAAAGGAGGATGTTCTCCGTAAAAAGCAGCTAGGGTGCAAGTCGAAGGTGGCGGCGGCACAGGAGCGTCCCTTACAGAACTCGAACGGATGCAGCGACGAATCGAAAGCCACGATGATGTTCAAGAATTAATCTACGTGTATTTATTTGGAATTACAATTGTGATACAAGTTGATGCCCAAGTTCAAACAAGTATTGCGAGAGATAAAGATCAGAGAACATCATCATCGAGAGAGCGAATCCAAAAAATGTCAATCACTGAGCATCAAAGCAGCCATTATGGCAATCTTAAGACACTGTTTATCAGCAGAAAAGCTTGAAAATAACAGAAAATGTGTGTTCCGAAGTAGGCTCATCAACGGAATATTCCCTATGGTCCCATATCCAATTCGGATCGATTTGCCCCATCTATCATCTCGTTGCAATGCTCAGCTTGACCTAACAAGCATGTTGCATTTCATGTATGATCAATAACTATATTTGTAAGATAGAACTTGGGGCCGTCATTGTGAAAAGGAGTAGGCGCCGGCCCGGATCCGCACCGTATACACCCTTTTTGCATGTATCAACAACGGTTACAGACACCCGCTGAGGAAGATTGGGGACCTTCTTATCGGGGGGAACAAAAATGCTAAGAATCTGTCCCGGCGTGAAAACCTGGAGAAGACGCCGACCTTGTGGAGTTAGGGCAATCAAGACAACGCTACTAAGGAGTGCCCTTGCTGAAACCATGGTGCAATATTGTCACAGTGAACTGTAACTATTTATGCATGACCTCCTCTCCGACAAATTCTAAAATTGTGGCGCATGTGTGTTGAGAAGCCCGGCAAAGAACTCAAGGGCCGGTACAGTCTCAATACCACATGGGAAGCTTCACCCCTACACGTGGGTCACCTTACCCCGCATCTTGGCCCCAGGAGGGGTCCTCATGGGGCCAAAGATACCCTGAACCGTGTTTAAAGTTGCGCGGGATACTCCGAGGCCTAAAAATAAGGATGAGGGAAAGGTTGGTTGTACAACACAACCGAAAATTCCCACACCAACCCCGGGACCCACCGCAGATTTTGATGTCATCACAGGTCTCCGGGTGGTCGATAGTCCCGTGGTTCCTGCGCCGGTATTTTAGGCCGGTAAACGACGCGTCGCAAAATCTACTTGAAGCGAACTCACCTCGAAACGTGAGCAGGAGTATCCGTAACATCCCATGACCGGACATCATATCTGAGACATGACAACAAACGGGCGGTATATGGTCATGTCAAGGAATCGCCAGTAGGCGAGTACAGGTTGCAATAGGGCCAATGGCTGACAATGTTGACCATTGGATTGAACCGAGGGAAACTGTGGCACTTTAATGGATTGGGACGGCATAATATCCTGACCGGCAGTCATGTGGCAATTTGTTGCCCCCCCCCCCCCCCCCCCGGGCGGGGGAAGGAGAGAGGGGGAGAGAGAGAGAGAGAGAGAGAGAGAGAGAGAGAGAGAGAGAGAGAGAGAGAGAGAGAGAGAGAGAGAGAGAGAGAGAGAGAGACGGGGGAAGAAGGAAGAAAGGAGTCAAAATACATTCCCGCTGAAAGGAAAGCCTGAACTCATAGGAAATTACTGGATTCTCTTATCTCTTTGGGGAGGAAACCCGGGACAACGCTTCGTAGCCCAGATTGGTACTTGCTCCTCTGTTACTGTTGAATGAATTGGTCAATACTGTACTTAGTGACATCCCCTGTCACATGCCATCAACAGCAGTGTAAACTATAGCCGTTATAGCCCTTTATGAACGGTATAGATCATACTCGTACCTCAATGACATAACACGTGACTTGTACGATATGCGTTCTCAATAGACATTACGTATGGTAGTACTTTAGGATCCCTGCAGTCCGAGCCATCCCTGGGCAGCCCAGGAACGGCTCGGTACTTGTCCGAAGCATGTTGGTATCCTTGACCAACCTCTACTGTTGGAGAGTGCTGTGTGCTGTTCCTGGAAACGTTGTAGCGTGGACGGTTTTTCCCACAGGCTACGAAGTGACGCTGCCGTCGTGCCATCACTGCAGGTGTGTTTAGGATTCTCAAAGCCGTTCCAGATATGATTGTGCTCAAACATTCAGACCAGTTAGATATTACTGCTGTGTGCATTGATGAGAGTGCATGACGAGAGCGCACTGAATGTTTGACCTCATTGAGACTTATGTTGACGTCCACCGTTGTGGCGGTAAGATAGTTTCACTGTACAAACATCACAAAGAGACCTTGCTGAGTTACTGATGAACTATTATTGTATTCTAGTGACGTAAAGTAGACATCGCAAGGCCTCTTTGGTGCTGAACTCTGCTATCAGGCAAGGCGTAGTGTTACGTGGTCTTTAGCAAGAGTGAGAGCAGTTAAGATCATTTGTAAGACTTGTCCGAAGCATGTTGGTATCCTTGACCAACCTCTACTGTTGGAGAGTGCTGTGTGCTGTTCCTGGAAACGTTGTAGCGTGGACGGTTTTTCCCACAGGCTACGAAGTGACGCTGCCGTCGTGCCATCACTGCAGGTGACGCCGCAAGCAGAAATGCTTGAGGTTATGGGCCCACGCTTTCCAAGCTGAGCTTGCAGTGACGCACGACAGATTTCCAGGGAGAAAAGGGGTTTCGGACCCCGCTTCGAGACTGCGAGCTTCACTGACGAGTGAGGTCTGGCCGTTCAAACATATCGAGCTAGTCACGTAAAATTATTCCTTCTGTAGTGCTGGAAGGAATTGTTGTACAGTAGCAACTGGGCTGGGAAAGCAGAAGTACTTCTGGGACTGATCAACTCAGTGTCAGAGCTAGGAAGAAGTGCTTCCAGGGGAAGTCATTTAAGGCTTGGAGTGAAGAACTGGCTTGATCATGAAAACTAGAAGCAGACAAGTGATCATGAAAACGAGAAGTAAGCGCACTGCAACGGAGTCTGGATCAGCTGGGTCTGGCTCCTCCATCAGTGCATCACCCAGCCAGCCAGCAAACTCCACTGCGCAGAGTGGAGAGATGTGCATCGCAATGACGAAAACCGGTGGCGTCGTCACCACGAATGTCAAATGTCCAGTGACTCTGGACAGAGAGGGAGTGGAATTTCCACTCTGGGATCTGGCATATGTGGCAGCCTGTGGCCTCAAAAGGTGCAAGGCAGCCATTGAAGCTCCAATGCCAGACACAGAGGAGAATGCAGCAGCGCTCCTAATGCTGATTGAGAGCGTCCCCAAGGCGTGGGGTGCCAAGCTGGCTGCAATGCAAGTGGCAGCCAATGCCTACCAGTGGGTTCGAGAGCGTTTTACTGGAGGGGCAGACCAGGAGGTAACAGCACGCTGGCTGGAGCTCCTACACACCAGCATGGGAGAGACAGAAACGTTGGAGGACTACTACAACAGGAAGGTGGCACTCTTCCATGCACTCAAGCGAAATGGGCACTCCATCATGGAGAGAGAAGCCAAGCTGGCAATCATCAAGGGCCTGCCAGAGGAAGCGAAGGAGACTGGGATGTTCTCCTCATCTGCTGGGAAGGATCTGGAGGGACTGTGGGAGATCATCTCCACCACAGCCAAGGGACTGGGCTTCAACGACCAGGTCCCCAGAGTCACCCCTGTGGCCAGGGCAGCCATCACACCAGCCTACTCCACCACACCAGGGACTGCAAGCCCACAGGAGACCCAAGCTGGAGGCCAGGGGGGCCAAGCTTCATCGACCAAGGTGGAGGGACGGGACCGGCGTGACAACAGGCGCTGCCGCTACTGCAACAAGCTAGGCCATTTTGAGAGGAACTGCCTCAAGAAGGAGGCGGACGAGAAGATGCAACAGAACCTGCAGCAAGTCATGGCTGCAATGGCCAATCTGCTTCCGCAATTCCAAAATCAAGCGTCGGCTGCAGTGGCTCGACCTCCGGAGGGCAGCGGGAACGGCAACAACTTTTTCCCCGGGGGATATCCACCACCCTCTGGTATGTCTGCCATGATTTCTCTGAATGTCTTAACACCAACACGCGTCATGCCAGAAGCGAGAAGTTTTCTGGTGGACAGTGGAGCCACCATCCACCTAGTCAATGATCTGTCCCTGCTACATTCCCCCACCCTGCACAGAAATCCCATTCCTTTGCATATGGCTACGTCAGATGCCACGGGACAGATAATTGCAACTGGTTCCCTGTGCTTGAGCAGTGCAGAACAGCAACCCCTGTGGCTTCACAATGTGCATTGTGTTCCTTCAGCTACAGCTAATCTGATTTCAGTGACAGCTGCTATACGTGATGGGGCTAGTTTTGTGACAGACAGTGTGGGAAGTTACACTGGTATGCGTGGCGCTCAAAACTGGTCTTGTTCAGTTGCACAGAGAAATGGCCTGTATTTCTTGCAGAAGGTCAGTCCAGTCAGAAACCCTGTCTCTGTGTTTGTTAACACAGCCAGAGCACCAGTCGCTCATGATTGCAGATTGAGAGCACTGTGGCACAGTAGACTGGGGCACCCAGGGGAGGTTAATATGAGGCGACTGCAGTCTGAAGATTTGGTCCTGGGCATCCCTGTATCTCTCTCCCCTTGCGCAAACTGTCACTCTTCGTGTGAAGCGTGCATTCAAGGAAAGCACAGTCGTCCCCCTTTTGGAACCAGTTCCAGAGCAGCCACTGAGCCCCTTGAGAGAATTCATTTGGACACAGTTGGCCCCATCTCCCCTACAGCTATTACTGGGGAGCGCTTCTTTGTCACGATTGTGGATGAGGCTACGCACTACGTCATAGCCCTGGCAGTAAAAACCAAGGATGCAATCAGCAGTGCAGTCAGAGACCTCCTGATTTTTTGGCAGAGGCAGTTGAACCGCTCTGTTAAGTGCATTCGTACTGACAGGGGGACAGAATTCCTCAACAGTACATTGAAGGGTTTCTGTACGCAGGAGGGAATTAAATTTGAGACCTCTGCAGCATACACGCCTCAGCAAAATGGCGTTGCTGAACGGATGAACCGAACAATCAAGGAGAAGGCCAGAACACTCATGTTGCATGCAGCTGCCAAACAGTCACTCTGGAAGGAAGCAGTGGAGACAGCCTGCATCCTGTACAATATGGGACCTGTGACTGGACGTGACAAGACGCCTTATGAAGCCTTCCATGGGGTAAAGCCCGATGTATCCCTGCTCAGGACTTTTGGCTGTCTAGCACATGTGCACATACCTGATCACCAAAGGGGAGTGTTTGAGTCTAAGACCTCCCCTGGTCTCTTCACAGGGTATTCCAGTGTGTCAAAGGCATATAGAATTTATATGGGAAACGGGATTTGGAAAGAAAGCAGAGATGTTACCTTTCTGGAGCACTTAAGGGGCGCAGACAGAGTGGGGCTTAGCACCATGTCTCCTGTGAGTCCAAATGCAGTCCAGCAGCCCTTTGCCTTGCCTTTTGTACAACAGGAGGGCCAGCAGTCCTTGGGTCAGTTGTCTTTTTGGGACTCAGATGATCCTGAGCCTCTCTGCAACCGAGAGGTCAACGTGCAGCAGTCCGGACCTGACTCCCCCTGTGCAACCACCCCCTGTGCAACTACCCCATGTGCAATCAACCCCTGTGAGAATTCTGAGACTACAAGTGTCAACGTGGACGGGGAGCCCACTTCCTCGGAGCTGAGCCATACGCAGTCCGGCCACAGCTGGTCCGTACTCGGACACATGGAGAACCTGGCGCGAGGAGGCGAGGAGACCAAGTCACACATGCAACGTTTGAATAATGTGCAAGAATGTGTTCGAATGGAAGTTGGGGCCATGGGTGTCCGAGGGCAAGACGGGCTGACCCGGCAGCAACGGTATGATCAGAGAGTAGCAGCACGTGAGACTGCAGCTGAGGTCACTGTGGAACATGATGGAGATGTGAGTGATGGAGAGAATAGGAGAATGTCAGAGGCCATTTGCCCAGGGGAAGCAACGGAAGCTCAGCCTAATGGACAGGACTTGGCCAGGCTGGAGGGCATGTCTGATCATGTAAGCGCTGAGAGTGAGGCAAGAGAGGTCAGTTTGGAGATTTCCAATCAGACACTTGATGGACAAAGGGAGTCTTCAGATGGCCAGGCTCTGCGTGCTTGTGAGGGACACACTGGGGAGTCACAGGTGTGTTGTGAGAGTACAAGCGTGGATGAGAGAGACACCACTGCAGGGTGTCGCACAGTGCCAGATTATGCTGCGCCTTTGAGTGATGAGTGCGTTTGGGACATGACGAGTGATGTAAGACCCAGATTGAGTGGAGCAGCATGTGAATCCTCCAAGGAGAGAAAGCTGCAGACACCTCCAGAGTGGGAGAGAGTCAGAGAGGTGTGTAACGCAGTAACCTCGAGCGAAAGAGTAGTGGAAGCACGTGCGTGTGAGCCTAGAGAGGATAGCCATGTTGTGCATGATCACAATCTGAATCCTGTAAAGGGTAAGATACCTGGGGTGAGGTGGTCCAAGGTGCCAATCCCTGGAAACCTCAGGGAGGCGCAAAGATCCCCTCAGTGGGAATTCTGGCGCCAGGCAATGCAAGAGGAGCAAGATTCTCTTGATGCGCACGAGGTGATGGAGTACGTTGAGAGACCCAGGGGACACAAGGTGATCCCTGTGCATTGGATCTTCTCTGTGAAGACTGATGCACATGGGAACGTGTTGAGATTTAAGGCTCGGCTTGTAGCCCAGGGCTGTAGACAGATTCCTGGAGTTGATGTAGATGAGGTCTTTGCACCTACCAGTAGCTATGGGTCCAGGAGGACTTTGCTAGCAACTGCTGCAGCAAAGAACATGGAAATTCACCAGGTGGATATAAAGACCGCCTTTTTGAATGGTGAATTAGAGGAGGAGGTGTATGTGACACAGCCTCCTGGATTTGATAATGGCAACCCCAACATTGTGTGCAGACTGCGTAAGGCCCTTTATGGCCTGAAGCAGGCTCCCAGGGCTTGGCACAAGACCCTGAATGAGAAGCTGCTGAGTATGGGATATGAAGTGTGTAAGAGCGATGCGGGAGTTTACATAAAGAGACACGAGGATGGGGAGCTGTCATACATGCTTGTGTATGTTGATGATCTTTTGATTGTGGCAATGGGTGCGGAAGAGATAGAATGGGTGAAAAAGGAGCTGTTGGCAAGCTTCAAGATTCATGACCTTGGTGAAGTCAAGGACTTCTTGGGCTGCCAGATCCTGAGAGATAGAGAGAATCGGTGCTTATCACTGAGCTGCGTGCCTAAGATTGATGCACTGTGTGAGAAGTTTGGGGTGAGTGCTGAGTCACGTACAGTCGATACTCCCATGAGTAAAGACTTTGTGATGTCTGGGATGCCGCAGGTTACAGTGGGTGAGACCAGCTTTGGGTCTGGGACTCCACTGCCTCCCGGGCATAGATATTGTGAGCTTGTTGGGTCTCTGTTGTATATTGCTAATACAACTCGACCTGATATAGCTCAGGCTGTGGGTGTTCTGTCCCGTTACCGGAACGCTCCCACCACTGCCCACATGAATGAGGGCTTGAGGGTATTGAGGTATCTTCAGTCTACTCGAGAGTGTGTCTTAGTGCTGGGAGGGAAAGGGCCTGTGTTAGAAGGTCATGTTGATGCAGATTATGCTGGCGATATTGACAGCAGGCATTCTACCTCGGGATATGTGCTATCAGTGTTTGGCAGTGCTGTGGTCTGGGGTAGTAAGAAGCAACACTCAGTTGCTACCTCCACTGTGGAGGCAGAATTCATGGCAACCAGTCTGGCTATTAAGGAGCTTAACTGGCTGCGTGGGTTCATGGAGGAAATCGGAACTCCTCCTTGGTCAGTGAAGCTATACTGTGACAATCAGGGGTGCATTGCTAACCTGAAAAACCCACTGTATAGCAAGTATACTAAGCACATTGCAGTGTGCTTCCACTTTGCACGTGAAGCTATTGCAAAGGGGCAGGTTACACTCTGCTATGTGGAGTCTGCAAGGAACAAGGCAGACATGCTGACAAAGCCTCTCGCTCGCCCTGCCTTCCAGATGCACAGGCGAGGGTTTGGACTTGTGAAGATGACATAGGTGACAGGGTGCTGTCAAGGGGAAGTGTTGAATGAATTGGTCAATACTGTACTTAGTGACATCCCCTGTCACATGCCATCAACAGCAGTGTAAACTATAGCCGTTATAGCCCTTTATGAACGGTATAGATCATACTCGTACCTCAATGACATAACACGTGACTTGTACGATATGCGTTCTCAATAGACATTACGTATGGTAGTACTTTAGGATCCCTGCAGTCCGAGCCATCCCTGGGCAGCCCAGGAACGGCTCGGTACTTGTCCGAAGCATGTTGGTATCCTTGACCAACCTCTACTGTTGGAGAGTGCTGTGTGCTGTTCCTGGAAACGTTGTAGCGTGGACGGTTTTTCCCACAGGCTACGAAGTGACGCTGCCGTCGTGCCATCACTGCAGGTGTGTTTAGGATTCTCAAAGCCGTTCCAGATATGATTGTGCTCAAACATTCAGACCAGTTAGATATTACTGCTGTGTGCATTGATGAGAGTGCATGACGAGAGCGCACTGAATGTTTGACCTCATTGAGACTTATGTTGACGTCCACCGTTGTGGCGGTAAGATAGTTTCACTGTACAAACATCACAAAGAGACCTTGCTGAGTTACTGATGAACTATTATTGTATTCTAGTGACGTAAAGTAGACATCGCAAGGCCTCTTTGGTGCTGAACTCTGCTATCAGGCAAGGCGTAGTGTTACGTGGTCTTTAGCAAGAGTGAGAGCAGTTAAGATCATTTGTAAGACTTGTCCGAAGCATGTTGGTATCCTTGACCAACCTCTACTGTTGGAGAGTGCTGTGTGCTGTTCCTGGAAACGTTGTAGCGTGGACGGTTTTTCCCACAGGCTACGAAGTGACGCTGCCGTCGTGCCATCACTGCAGGTGACGCCGCAAGCAGAAATGCTTGAGTTACTCTCGGCTACTAGTAATGCTGCATACTTCCAGGACCAGCCAGTAAGGCCGTGCAAAAGAGTATGATAACAAGAAAGACTAACCCTAAAGGTCAACGCCCCGTAAAGGAAGCTTCTCACTCCCTGCACTGAAGTAGGCCTCGATAGAGCTGTCACCAAAATCCGAGCTACTTACTCGCGACGAGATACCATCAAAAGCCGCAGAAGTTAGGACACTATCACTTTTCCTATCTGGCCCCTAGATTCCGCGTGCCCGTATGACGGATTTACGGTGTGCGGTTAGGATAGGCATCACTCTCAATACTAAATGTGCTGTTGTACTGGACAAATGAGAAGACGCGTTCCTTGCACTCAGACGCACACGCATTCTACAAAGGCGCCATTTGCCCCCAAGATATGTTTTAAAGCACTTGGTGCATTCGCTTTCAAAAACATGGGGGGATGCCATGACGAGTGCCTCTTGATATTACTGCATTCTAATGCCCTAGCTGAGGCAGAGGAGACAGGAGCAGGATCAGGGGAATCCATCTGGCTGTCGATCTTGCAGCTCCGCCACTCTATGCTGCTTAGTAAAAAGCACCTCCAGGGGTATTTGGTCAATGAATGGGAGAAGCCGTGCTGAACACGGATTCCTCCCCTGTGGATGTGACACCTGGACTTCCATGTCCATTGTTCACAACTATTCTTCTGATGATGCGCCCTCATTCTTTGTGTTTGTTCCCCCAGCACGCGGACGCGCCTACATCACGCCCTCCCGCGGCCGCGCCCACACGTCGCGCCCATGCCCAAGCCCACAGGCGAGCGCGTGCGCGCGCGCGCGCGCGCACACACACACACACACACACACACACACACGCACGACCGCACGCATGCAAGCACTCTCGCACACAAACACACACACGCACACACCCCAGGCAGTCAAGGTGTCTATGTAATGCAACAACAATTGTGGGAAAGCACAATGCCTGCTGCAACTTCCAGTCAAAGTGAACTTTACAAAGGTAACCTCCACGTGGCAGGAGCAGCTCGTGCCACACCTAGCTTCAACCCCGAAACGCCTCTATGTAGGTACGCTATATAGCCGTCGGCGCGATTTTCTGGCCACGAATGCCAACTCAGGGAAACGGCCCGGCAGACATGAGGGAAGGCACCCTCCCAGATTTCAGTTCCCTGCCTCTTTTCTGGAAAAGGCCCGATCCGAAGTAACACATTGGAATTGTCCAAGATGCGAAATTTGATACCGGGAGACAAATGGAAAGGAAGTGGCATGCGGTCATAGCTACAGAGTGATGGGGACATAGAGGTGGCTTCTGTTCTTCCTCGTTCCGTTCCACTTCCAACCGTCAACATCGTCTTCGTCGTCGTCGTCGTCGTCATCATCATTATCATCATCATCATCATCATCATCATCATCATCATCATCATCATCATCATCTTCATCATCACAATCAACCCTTTGTAGAGTTCCCTCATCGTATCATAGTGCGACGCCCATACCCAGCTGTTGACCCCCCTGCCCCAGTGCCCCTGGAGCAGTTTCTCTAAATGTGCTGTACAGGACCACCCCAACCCCAGTATGGTCTCAGAAGTGCTGTACAGGACCACCCCAACACGCTCTCAGAAGTGCTGTACATGACCAACCCAACACGCCCTCGCAGAAGTGCTGTACAGGACCACCCCACCACGCTCTCCGAAGTGCTGTACACCACCACCACAACACGCTCTCAAAACTGCATGACACGACCACCCAACACGCTCTCAGAATGTGTGCCAAGAAAAAACTTCAGGATGTGACAAGCGGTGGGGTCCGCTGCCAGCTACGCAAGTCCCTCAGGGGACCGGAGGGACTCGCGGAACTCCTTGTATGCCGCAAGCACCTGTTCCGGGGCTTCGACCTGAGGGTAGTGCCCGATGCCGTCTGAGAGCAGCACCACCCGCACGTGCGGGAAGTGCTGCAGCAGGTGCTGAGCCACATGGCGCCCGCTGATTGGGTCTGCTGGACCGTTGATGAATGCCAACAGGACCTTGGTCTTCGCAAGCACCCCCACCCACCTGCACCACGTGATCACCCCACTCTACAAACATGCACTTGTCCTATCCCATTCTACAATTACACCCTTGTCCTTTCCGATCATCCCACTCTACAATTACAGACTTGTCCTTTTCGATTATCCCACTCCACGTAAGTCACAATTGTCCTTTCCGATCATCTCACTCTACAAATATATACTTCTCGTTTTCCGGAACATGTGGCGGAGGGCCCCAGATGTGAGAGGGCCTATTTGATCGGGAAACCACTGGCAGCCAGGCTCACACCCACACACAAAAGCGCAGGCACACATGTGCCTGTACACATATACACACAGACGCTCACAGGCACACACGCGCG
>KV908386.1:372073-387073 GCA_002005505.1 Botryococcus braunii
AGTGAAAAGAAAGCCCATTGCTAGAACAATGGCATCAGTGAAACGCATTTGAAAAGCTTGAAAGGCATGTGCAAGTTAATGCAGTGCTCAGGTTGCAACTGTTGGTGTGCGAAATTCTATGAACCCTCATAGTAGCAAAACCTTTTGCCCACACCCCCCGGTTTTTTACTATAGATCCTGGTGTTTTTCTTTCCCTCCTCAGACAGATGGCTCTCACGAATCTGAGTATTGTTCCAGTTCTGCTACAATGTGGTTTAAGAACTGGGTTGGCCTCGAAGCAGCCACAGGATTGGGTTTAAGAACTGGGTTAGATATTCATGAATTTGGGCAATGCCTTTTGCGGAAAGCAAATAGACGATAGGCCTGAACCCCGACTTGTACGAAAGCAACATTCAAAGAAAACAATGACTTTCGTCTTTTCGAATTAATGGAGAAGGAAGGAAAGAAGGAAAATGCCCCGGAACCCCTACGTCGTCGAAGTCTTGCCCTAAATCCTTTAACACCACTTGTCTGTCCCTCCACATTAAGCGTTTCAGGCACCCTAGATCAACTTCCTAAATAACTTCATTATTTATTTGAAGTTTCATTCTCAACAATCAAATGATTATACACGCTCTTGCGACGGAAGCGCCACCAAAGCGCAGTTATCATATGTTGCGTGAAGTTCGGCACAAGGTTTACTAAGGACACATCAACAAACAAAGTGACAAAATTTTTGCACTTGGAATCCAATCCCCCAAATTTTGATGCCTTTGACTGAGGCACAACGCGCCCTACAATGCCCAAAACCAGATTCGCCTGCCAAAACAATCACATGGAAACCGCCTCAGTCACAGCATCTAGTTCCGAATCTTCAGCCTTTACAGAAATTTCAGCATCATCTAGTTGATCTGCGCATCATCTATGAACCAGCTCTGTGGGCATCTCTATTACGGTTAACGTGACCAAACGCACCGAACTATGGAGTCGGCCGCATCCAAGCGCTACGAATGGCTCCCAAAGGCGATCGAAAGGTCTTCTTACAGTGACAGTGCCTTACTCTAGGGAAGTCAGCCGGGCAATTTCGGGAATGGCCTCCTCCGGCCAAACTATTAGGGGCTTTCCAACGGAACTGTTTCAAACGGGTACTCCTCGTACTCACGCGGGCGGCCGGGCGGGCGGGTGCATGGCACATGGATCACGTGCGTTTGTTTCTCAACGTCCACCTGTATGGAGGAAAAAGGAAGATGGGGGCGAGAGCCCTAGACTCCCACCCCGACACTCCCGGCAGTGTGACCCCATGGGTGTGACCTATTTCCACTTCCCCCGGTATATAGCCTGACTAATAAGAAATACCCTGGAAACAAAGAAAGAGCAGGTCACATTGGGCCCAGACCTACGGTTACCCACCCCTACCCCCCAGCCCCCAAGAAGAATATCAAACCCTCTGTCTGAAGAGCTAACAACCCCCACAGCACAAACAACCCCCACAGCCCAACGAAGTGTGAAAGTTTGAAATTTAATGTTCGCATTGCCGTACCTGGCACTGAAGGTTTGGGGGGACCCATAGGAGCATATGAGGCCCTCATCTGGCCCCACAAGGTCCCGTGTACATGCATGCAAGAAGCAGTGGTGTGGCTGGGTCATAGGACCACGATAAGGTGGTTTATCTTCACTGGGGTGTCCATGGGAAATGCACGTTGGGCTGCGGCACATGAAGGTTACTGTTGTCTGTGGGAAATGTATCAATATAGAAGGCAATCTATAAACACACACCCCAGTGAACACACACCCCCCCCCCTCTCTCTCGTCCCCCATCCACCCAGTCTCTCTCTCTCTCTCTCTCTCTCTCTCTCTCTCTCTCTCTCTCTCTCTCTCTCTCTCTCTCTCTCTCTCTCTCTCTCTCTCTCTCTCTCTCTCTCTCTCTCTCTCTCTCTCTCTCTCTCTCTCTCTCCCCCCCCCCCTCCCTCTCCCTCTCCCTCTCCCTCTCCCTCTCCTCTCCCTCTCCCTCTCCCTCTCCCTCTCTCTCTCCTCTCTCTCTCTCTCTCTCTCTCTCTCTCTCTCCTCTCTCTCTCTCTCTCTCTCTCTCTCTCTCTCTCTCTCTCTTCTCTCTCTCTCTCTCTCTCTCTCTCTCTCTCTCTCTCTCTCTTCCCTCTCATTATCACCTTGCATATTTGGCCCCTGGATTCCGCGTCCCTGCATGATGGATTTATGGTATGCGGTTAGAATAGGCTTCACTCTTAATCATAAACACACAATCCCTGTAAGGAGAAGCGGTACGGTCAATGGGTGTCAGAAAAGGTTTAATGTTTAGAGTGCAGCCCCTGGCTTCCCCTTAACAGCACGTAGGTTACATTGTTCGCTTTTCTTAATTGTGTTAGCATCTGTCCCAAATCTCCCACGTTGTTTCCTCTTGGATCATGACCCCCAAAAGGTTTAGATAAAAGGCCAAGTAGCAGCTCTCAAGGTTTACAGTATCATGGGGATATCCACACCCAGTTCATGACCCAAAAGAACGTAGTCCCTGTGCCGCGAACACCTATGGCATTTGTCGTTGGCATTTGTGAGCCAGGGAATTCTGGTTTGGATCCTGCACATGCTACCTTTGGGAATTTTGGTTTGGATCCTGCACATGCTGCCTTTTGGAATTTTGGTTTGGATCCTGCGTGTGCTGCCTTTGGAAATCTTGGTTTGGACCCTGCGTGTGCTGCCTTTGGAAATTTTGGTCGGATCCTGCAAATGCTGCGTTAGGGAATTTTTGGTTTGGATCCTGCACGTTACCTTTTCGAGGCCCAGGGTGCGCGTGTGTATGAAGACAGCACCGGTGTCGGTTGCATGTCATGTCACCGTGCTGGCCACATCAAAATCATTAATCAACAGGAGTCTAGCATTTGCGCTGTTCGTGTGGCAGATATCCAGATCTAGAGCTGTTCCACCAGCAAGGGTTGTCCGGAAAACCCTCGGGATCCCTGGGATACCTTCTGCATATTCTTTTCTGTATATGTCCTGACACACGTAATTTTCCTCCTCCTCCTCCGCCTCCTCCTCCTCCTCCTCCTCTTCCTTTAACGAGTAAAAAACAAATCTTCTTCATCTTCGCTTCGCTGCAAGAGGATGCAGCCGATGTTTCTCAACAACTTCGACACAGACCATGGATACCACGTGGCAATCATTCCTCAACACGTCCATGTTCGGATTTATTTGGGATTCATGCACGACGTGTGTATGTTCTTGTATGATATTTAATTAAAACCGGTATGGTACACATATGGGGCATCGAATTGGGATAAAGCTCTGCCTTGAAGCAAACCAGGGACGTTTGAGATTCCAAACGAAGATAACCGATGGAATTGCAATGTTGCAAATTACCACAAGGACTTCTGCCACGTGATACTCCAAACCGCAAGTAACTCAACTGATGTCCAGTAGTTGACTATTAGAATATTCTGACCTCACAATATCACGGATGGTTTCTATAAACGCATAATAAGGCGCCTTATTAGTGGACTTCAAAGTCACGACTCTTCAAGGAGCATGCCATGACCGCGTGTTCTCGCGCGGTTGTGTTCACCACTCACTGGACATGCTAGGACAGTGAAGGTAGATCTATTTAGTAATGTGCTTATAGCATGTCTGAGCTGCAGACAAGTATATTGGCATCTGCGAGGGTCTCGTGTTCCCTCGCAGGGTAAAGTAAATAACCAACAATTCTGAGACGAACAGCCCTGTTGAAGAGCTGTGGATAATGCCTACACGTAGTCCCCAAAATTTGGGTGTTCGACACACCTTTAGATATGCAACGCATAGGAACATGTGTACATTTGTAAGTGTACAGCTGCATACGATGTGCCTTGGTACAACGGTATGCAATCCGGAACGCCCATCGGTGCTTACAAACGACACCGATGTTTACCTAGGACTTCTTTGCAGCATTTTAAATCCTGCAATTAGACTTGAATGATTTGCCTCATTTACTTGGCCGATGGGCACAGGGGGATATGATCTACAGTACACCCACTGCAATAACTTTAAAACGGAAGCTGAGCTACAAATAAGGCGGACATTGAAATTCCTTAAAATAAATCTCTCTCTCTGCTGGCGGATATGCCCCAAAGCGGCATAAAGCGGCATACACGTTGCCCTTTGCTACCACAGATCCCCGGCCAGCCTCACACTGCTGCGACCAACCAGCGTGTCGAGCTTCTAACACGTGACAGGAAGTCAAACGCAGCGTCTTCGTAGGCGATGAAGAAACCTCTGCCAAGCCGTATTCGACTGCCTTTTATGTGGCACAGCATTGGCAAGATATGAGTCGTACTGCTGTACATTCGAGCAGCCAACGTGCACATCTGCCCCCGGATGTCATGAGACATTCGCCTCCGCCATGGCAGCCCACCAAGCGATGAGGTCATTGTCACCTGTGGGCTGCCAGGTATCCCCGCAGGGGGGGGGGGGGGAGCGGGTAGCTAAAGAAAAGGGGGGGCACCTAGGTAGTTGACAGAAGAACATACTGCTTTTTGGGGAGCATTCCTGACCTGAATCTCCTTGAACATTCCCAAGCAGTTCCCATAGACATCCCAAACATCCCTGGGATGACTCCCAAACGTATCCCATCGCACCTTTAGAAAGAGTAACCCAAGCATTCCAAACCAGGTGAAGAGATCCTAGACATCTCACGGCGTCGCCATCCCCGATGCTCCCCTGACGTTGCTTGGACGGTGCCATGGGGTCAGATCTTCACTGCCAATTGGAACATGTACATGCAAAGGGCGGCGATACCAGCTGACGTGGGCAGCGTCACGCACCAGGCGATCACGATGCGGGCCAGCATTATCCATTGCACCTGTCATAACGCGTTACTTGTGTCACCCGAGCGTTGAAAGCCCGCCCCAAGAGGGGCCGCTTTGCACTTGCGAAACTTCTCCGGGTTGGAATAGATCACGAAGCCCTAGTCCCGGAATCCGCAAGCTGCGGGTTGGCAGCTCCCAGGCTCGGGAAGCATAACACTGCTGTGGAGGCAATTCACATGGATCAGACGTGTAGGCAAGTGACATGGGACTTTCAAAAATGGTTTGCATTGTTATAATTATCTCGGATTAACCCCCTGCACGCTACGCAGTCACCCCTGGTTTTCAGAGAGAAGGGCAAGAATACAGAACGTGTGCAATATTCTGATTGTGTGCATACCCCTCTTGATCCTGTGTTTGACTGTGTGCAAACTATAGTGTGCATGGAAGACATCACCTCCCCCCCCCCCCCCCACCCTTTTCCCACCCCCGACAACAAACATAGAGCGCAAGCATGCGTTGAAGAGTGAGTCGGCCCATAGGACGGAGTCCTTCTGAGGGACCTGACTTACGTCGTGCCATCCAAAGGCTAGAACCCCGACGAAAATAATGGCCCCCACTTGCGCATGGGTGGTCGAGACAGGTAGATTCAGCACTGTGCAGATGACCACTGTGAATGTTGAGGCAACCTCTATGCAGTAACCCCTGCAGGAATCACCCATCCCCCATCAGCAATAGACTGGTGTACATCCACCCTGAAAACACACACACACACACACACACACACACACACACACACACACACACACACACACACACACGCACACGCACACACACACACATACGAACAGTACCAAAAAGGACAATAAGAGTGCGGGAAAGCGACAAATACGTGTGCGCAAACATATGCAAGATTTGTGCGTGTGTGTGCGTGAGGGAGAGGGAGAGAGACAAGTCCCGGGGGGCGGGGGGGGGAGAGAGATAGAGAGAGATGGGGGGGAGCGGGTGAGGGAGAGCGGGAGGGAGAAAGAGAGAGAGAGAGAGAGAGAGAGAGAGAGAGAGAGAGAGAGAGAGAGAGAGAGAGAGAGAGAGAGAGAGAGAGAGAGAGAGAGAGAGAGAGAGAGAGAGAGAGTGAGGGAGAGAGAGGGAGAGGGAGGGAGAGAGAGGGGGGGGGCGGAGGGGGAGGGCGGGAGGGAGGGACGGAGAGAGGGGCGATTGAGAGGGGGGACAGGGAGATAGGGAGAGAGGGGGGGACTTTCAAACTATCTAAAGGAACAGCCAGAAGCATTCAAACAAAAAAGACGTGCTTTACCGGAAAAAGTTGACATCCGTGAGTTCTGAGCCAATGGTCTTCATGACCTTGTAGCCATACGTGTTGACTCCCAGAGCCACAAAAAACCCACCAGCAGCCATGATGTACCAGGGCGTGGCGCTCTGATTGCACGCCTCATTGCCTGAAGGGTCCAAGCCACGGCAGCCCCCGCCCCTTCTCAGAACCACCCCTTTGTGGCTTCTATCTTAATCCCTATTCCAAGATCAGCTCGTCCCCAATGGGCCCCGAGTTTTCCACGTGCTTGCAATGTACTCTTGTTCTACTGTACAGTAAACTGTTAGTGATTGTGGGTGCCCGCATGCGCATGCGTGTGTGCATAGCCGGAGGGGCCTGCGTATGAATAGGGCTCGTCGTGATTCTCATGGTGAATAGAATTATGAATGATCTAAGGGAATGGCACAACAGCAGCTGTGAACTTTTTGCAAGCCCCCACTTCATTGCTCCATCTTAGCACCTTCGCCCCCACATTCACTCCCACTTTTTAACTCCCCCCAAGCCCTCTCTCCCCTTCCCGACTCCCCCAACCCTCCAGCTTGCGCATACACACCATACCCTCCCACCCACCCACCCCCCACCCCCCACACACACACACACGCACGCACGCACGCACGCACGCACACACACACACACACACACACACACACACACACACACACACACACACACACACACACACACATTCGTCACAGTCAGCTGACGGTGGAGATACAATACACGCAGGTACGGACGTAGCTTGAGGCCAACCTTCCATGTAAAGGGAGTAGACAGCTGTGAAGGGTCCCGTTGCATTTGCCGTGTCATTAGCACCGTGGGAGAAAGACTCCAGAAGGGCCTGGTAGGTGAGGAGGTAGCGGAAGCACCAGATGGCGTCCCTCTCGGCCAGGCTCTGCAGGCGGGCGTGCGTCTCCTTCAGGTGCTGTGACCACTCACTCGTGATCCTTGCCGACACTTCCGGGACCACCACCTTCTTCGTCACCTGTGCACCACATACAGCCCGCCTCGAGCAAAGATGGAAAGATGAGCTGGCAGACACAGAGCCCGCCTTACGCAAAGATGGAAAGATGAGCTGGCAGACACAGAGCCCGCCTCGCGCAAAGATGGAAAGATGAGCTGGCAGACACGGAGCCCGCCTTACACAATGATGGAAAGATGAGCTGGCAGACACAGCAAGATGGATTATCCTGTAGCGTGTTGGTGGGGATTTGGGGCAGCGGGTTCGGAAACTTGTACAGCGACACTCACTTACACGTGTGAATGCGGACCAACGAAACGGTTGCTAGCAAGGGGGCCTTGCGGCCGGCGAGAGCACGGGAGGACCCCGAATTGCGGTGGGAATGTGAAAAGTCTAGGGCTCAACAAAAGACAACTCATGCAGGGCCTTGGTTTACAGAAGAACACAAGCTGTCGGGAAGAGGCAAACAGCATGCGGTGGCTTGATTGAAGCTGCTGTTGACAAGACACGGTAACGGCTGGGTTTACAGAGTCACACAACGCCACCCGAGCCTGGCCATTCGCTTCGGCTGGCTCTGCTTGGCACCGTCACTGTGAAGGAGTGGAAGGAGAATGAGAACAACGCCCCGGTAACACCATCCCTACTGGAGTAGAGGCTGTGGAAGACCTACCGAGTCTAGCCCAACCTCATCTGGGTGTCGTTCCTGCAGGCACACCCCTCACCAAGCCAAAGTCAGCGGACATCCTCCCGACAAACTTCCTGCCCAAGCCTTTCCTGCCCCAAGTCGTTCTGCTAATGCCCAAACAGATCATGTGGCTTCCACGTGGTTTCCATGTGGCTTCCACGTGGCTTCCTGGGAAGAGCCCTCTGGACAGTTGAACCAGATGCAGGGCACTCACCATGCATAAAAGAACATCGAAACATAGGTATTTGGAGGGCCCCACTTGAGGTGGAAGATCGGAGATTTTGCGTGAACGTGCAGATGCATCAGCAGCCACAGAGTTCGGCGTGCCCCTTGAACAAGCAGAGGCATGTGTACAAGTGCATGCCACAATGGAGACACATGTGGTTAGCTCGCAAACACGTCCAGGGATCCTCCATACCCAAATTCATAGGCACCCCACGTGCTTGCTCAGGCGATTTCGTGGTCTGTTTCATGCTTGGGTCTGTTTCATTACGGAGGGAGGGGCAGAGGTCTGAGCATTCTACTTGTTGACGAGGACTTATAGTACAGGCGTCCATGGTACTTAGGATGAGCGTATACAACTAATTTTTAAAGTGTTGCTGAAAGGGTTGCGAACTTAGCGAGATGATTGTCCAGGTTGTAAGGGCCCCAGTGGCCATTCTATACTGCTTACCATTTAAGGTCAGAGTCTTTACAATTTTGATGCTAGCCTTACTCGTTAGTCCCAACTTAGGGACAAACTTAGTGCATGTCTCGCTGCTGGCGTCCCCCGAAGTAATGACGGCAGCAATTGTTACTAGTATAGTTGCGTGGGTATTTCTGAACAACATTGGAAGTACTTTGCTCAGCCGTTCTGAAGACAATTTTGATACTTGGTCTTGGATTCCCGGGGACGTTTCAGCTGGCGAGAGGCAGAGCGCTAAAAAGACCAAGAAAATGGAGGTTCGAGCGGCGCCGTGTCCATTTGCAGGCAATCGCAAACACAGGCTTTGTTTGGCAATTTTGGTTGCTATTTACGTGGTGAGGGGAAAAGTATGGGAAACTCGCGTGCGCACACCCACGCACGAGTAAAAGGCCGGCGGGAGGCAGAGAGAGAGAGGGAGAGAGAGAGAGAGAGAGAGAGAGAGAGAGAGAGAGAGAGAGAGAGAGAGAGAGAGAGAGAGAGAGAGAGAGAGAGAGAGAGAGAGAGAGAGAGAGAGAGAGAGAGAGAGAGAGAGAGAGAGAGAAGGGGGGAGGGGGATGCATGCATGTGGGTGTGTTTGGGTGTGGGTGTGTCGTGTGTGCGGCGTATGCCTGTGCGTGTGTGTTTCTGTCCACGCGCAAGCGCTTATGCCTGTGTGTGTGTGTGTGTGTGTGTGTGTGTGTGTGTGTGTGTGTGTGTGTGTGTGTGTGTGTGTGGATTGGTTAGGGGCTTTAGACTTCACAACTGTGAATGTGTAGTAAGCTCAATGTTTCATGCTTGGCCCAGAATGCATGCGCTGGCGTCACGGCAAGAGCGCGCGCGCGCACACACACACACACACACACAGACTCACACACACACACACACACACACACACACGCACACGCACATACACGCACACAGACGCACAAACACACACACACACACACACACATACACGCACACAGACGCACCAACACACACACACACACACACTCACACACGGACTCACTCGTACGGGCGCGCGCCCTATTGGGCATCCACAGGTGTGTGCGCAGATGCACATACACACCGGTGCGCACAATCTAAAAGGGCGAAGATGAATGGGAGGATGGCAGGCAAACCTCTTCAGCTTCTCGCACGGAGATTTTGGCAACATGGGGCTCCAAATGAAGGGTCTTCCGTCTCCCACCGGAAGCGCCCTCCTGCCGCCCAGCCGCTCACCACCAATCCCTCATGTGCCAGCCTCCGACACCCCGCGCTTGCTTTCTCACCCCTGCCATGTTTCTTGGCCGCTCGTGTGTGCTGCTCGTCTCTCCCCCCCCCCCCACTCCCCCCACTCTCTGTCTCTCTGTCTGTCTGTGTGTGTGTGTGTGTGTATGTGTGTGTGTGTGTGTGTGTGTGTGTGTGTGTGTGTGTGTGTGTGTGTGTGTGTGTGTGTGTGTGTGTGTGTGTGTGTAAAACCACGTGTAATGCTCTGAACAAAACGGTCAGAGGTTGAAATTGGAAGTTGTGAGCTTGACGGCTTCGCCGTCCCAAGGCATACAGCCCTGGCGTCCTTATAGGATCCCGTACAGGGTCCCTTAAGACACACATGTCATATCCTTCTGGGATACTTAAGGACATGCAACCAGCTGGAGGATTCAGTCCAAGGTCCCACCACGAGCCCTTGCTCGATGAGCAGTACTCGATCTGACAGTAGCGGTACCCATCCGGGTCCCTACGATCACGCTGGTACCCTCGGCGCCACATCCCTCCCCACATAGTCTGTTGCCATCCTCGGCAACACCGATGACACACACATGCACCCTAGCAGTAGGAGACTGCGAAAGCCCAATCCCATGGGTCGAACCCTTCCAACCGAATATAAATTTGCACTCGATCCCTACCCAGAAATCAGCCTTACCGTAAGGCCCGAGCACGTGCATGTGTGTGCGGTGTGTGTGTGTGTGTGTGTGTGTGTGTGTGTGTGTGTGTGTGTGTGTGTGTGTGTGTGTGTGTGTGTGTGTGTGTGTGTTGTGTGTATGTGTGTGTGTGTGTGTGCGCGCGCGCGCGCTCACACACATACACGCTCACCTAGTAGGGGGTAAGAGACAAGCAATCCAGGGCATTCCAGCCTTCCACGTCAAAAACTTCCCCCTGCTCTCCCCTTACCCTTCTTTCCGCTCTCTCCCCCTTTGCCCTTTCTTGGACCATCTCATGCGCACCCCACCGGCACACCCGTTCACCCCCCCCACACACACACACACACCCCACACACACACACACACACACACACACACACACACACACACACACACACACAAACACACACACACAGACACCCCTCCACACACACACACACACACACACAGAGAGAGAGAGAGAGAGAGAGAGAGAGAGAGAGAGAGAGAGAGAGAGAGAGAGAGAGAGAGAGAGAGCCGCCCATCCCTCCCCCTCCACCTCACCTGCCCCTCCCCGCCTCCCCGCGCAGACACAGACACACAGACGAATCCACAAGCATGCACACTCTCCCAAAGGCCAGGCATAGGGATCCAAGTTGAGCGCCAGGGGACGCGGATGCCCCCGGGGGGTGGGGGTGGGAGAGGAGGCCAGGTGGAGCACCATGTCGGGGTCGGCCAACTGACGGATTGCGCTGGCAGAAGGCAGGTTGTCCCGCATACGGGGGACCATGAAAGCCAGCACCAGGCCCCCCACCACGCCCGCGGCACCGAACCCACCCAATGCTGCCCATTTCTGCATCCCCACTCCCCTCCGGCCGTTAAAAAGCCTGCCGTCTTTCGAACCCCGTCACCCCGTCACACTGGAAAAAGAAGATGACGAAGAACGATGGCGCTGCCAATGACCTATGTGGAGAAAATGATGGCGCAGTGGCGTTGCCAATCACAAAAGTGAAGAAGAGATGAAGAAGACGGTTGCGAAGAAGACGATGGTAGGTATGAAGGGGGCCGACTGCGATGGTGATGGTAATTAGCAGCCCGCATTGGCCTGGTCTCCATTACCATAGGCAGAGGAATGACCCCCCTCCCCAACACACACACACACACACACACACACACACACACACACACACACACACACACACACACACACACACACACACAGAGAGAGAGAGAAGAGAGAGAGAGAAGAGAGAGAAAGAGAGAGAGAGAGAGAGAGAGAGAGAGAGAGAGAGAGAGAGAGAGAGAGAGAGAGAGAGAGCGAGAAAGGGATTGAAGGGGAAGAAGGGGGAAAGGGTGGGGGGGGGCAGCAGCATCCCATGTCTTACCCAGGGGATGCGTCCGGTGATGGGAGACTTGACAAGGATGAGGAAAATCAGCAGCCACGTTGATGTCGCAAACAGAATGGGAACTGAAATGATTGCAGCCTTTGTGGGGTCCTTCTGCTTGAACACTGCCTGTCGTAGAATCACAAAGACAACTCCTGCTCCCAAGCCTGTTCGTTCCCCACGCCGCCAGATTAACAACACACACACACACACACACACACACACACACACACACACACACACACACACACACACACACACACACACACACACACACACACACACACACACACACACACACACACACACACACACACACACATAGGCAAGCAAACAACCTGGAAAAGGAGGAGGAAGGAAGAGGATAAGAATCAAGCAGGAGACAAGGAAGGTCGCATTGAACAAGCGTCGAACACTCCACTCACAAACACACCTCCTGGGTACTGAGGTCAGAAACACCTCTCGTCGGCACAGTAACGAGTGCGCACCACAGGTACGCACGATAAGTGGAGTTGGGAAGCACCAAGATTCCTTCAGATATTGAAACTAGCAGATTTTCGATTGGTAATTTGTGTCTTGAAATTATTCTATATTACTGCACGAATTTGATGCCGATTGCGCTTGGCATGCACACCATTCATAGCCCCATGCACCCCATTCGTTGGGCACCCGAGTCACCTCTAAGTCTCCTTTATAAATCATGTTGCCCATGCGTTCATTTAATTAAGCCTTTTGATGTCACATCTCAGCAAGGGGATTTTCGTAGCATGTTTCAATGGTAGTTGAAATTCATTTTGCAGGTGGCGTGTTCCACGACGTTGCACGGTGAAGATGGTGTATTTCACGGTTAAGGTGGTATGCCTTTGTCTGCTACAGACTGAAGTACACCACCTACAAAGTGAAGTACACCACCTACAAAGTGTAGTAGACCACCTACAAAGTGTAGTAGACCACCTACAAACTGTAGTAGACCACCTAAACTTGAATTTAAACCACTTATGCAACCAAGTATGCCACGTACGAAATGAAGTATAGCAGCTGAGAAGTAGACCAGTATAACAGCTGAGAAGAAGACCAACTTGAATTTAAACCACTTATGCAACGAAGTATGCCACGTACAAAATGAAGTCTAACAGCTGAGAAGTGAAGCACACCACCTTCGAAGTGTAACTACATCAGCTATCTGATGGGAAGCTACGTCTGAAGGAGAGTTATTCCAAACCAAAAGACCCACCAAAAACAAACTTATAGACCCACCAAGACCAACTCTGAAGTAGGCCCGGTAGTGTATAACTGCCCAAAGTCGCTCAGCGAGGAAAAAGCTTCGAAAGACCCATGTGCATGAGGTGCGTTTGTGACCCATGTAGTATTTCAGCTAGACGTGACAACGCACCTCTTGCACAAGGGTCTTGTGCACAGCTGGGCACAAGCAGGGTATCTCCGGTTTGTCGTTCAAGGTGGTTTTCAAGTGTGCAACCCAAGCATTCCGTTTGCTGCTGTCTCATGAATATCATGTAATGCAAGACTGATGCAAAATAGCTGTTGCCTGGCAGCCGTACCACTGTTGGGGTCCAGTGCCTCGGCCAAGGAGACGTGAGAACAGTTTTTCCCGCTGCATGCTTTGTGAAAGACCACTTCCCATGCCACTTCCGAGTAGTATGGCAAATCCCCCACACCCCGTCCACAGGAGGGCCAGTGCTTGCAACATCAGCAATGGCAAAGCGGTGTAGGGCGATGCAAACGCAGTCTGGGAGCACATCAACGTGGGAAGGCGCGCGCTCAACCAGACAACAATGATGTAAAGCGCCATGCGTGTTGTGGGCAAAAGGCGAGCACATCACATCGGAGGTGTGAAGGTGACCCTCACCATCCGACATATCACACATGTAAGAGAACTGTAGGGGAAGGACTGAAGGGAGGGAGGGAGCGAGGGAGGGAGCGAGGGAGGGAGGGAGGGAGGGAGGGAGGGAGGGAGGGAGGGAGGGAGGGAGGGAGGGAGGGAGGGAGGGAGGTAGGGAGGGAAGGAAGGGAGGGAGGGAGGGAGCGAGGGAGGGAGGGATGGAGGGAGAGGGGGGGGGAGTTCACCTGAAGCAAGGGGTGAAATGAGCCACGAGGCCAGAATTGCGAAGAGACCGCCCTGGGCAAAGCTCCAATTCAGGCAACGCCATCCTGTCCCCATCACAGTGGCCCCCACCACGGCTGCGCCCGCACGAGAGCACCCCTTGGGACCCCACCCCTCGGTACTGCTAGCCTTTATTCTCACGGCTACATGCCCCGCACCCAAAACTCTGGGAAGCATGCATAAGCACCACTGGGGATCCCACACCTGGGTCCTGGTACCCTGCATGCATCTCCGGCTTGCATAGCCCGCACAAACAAGTCCCGGAACCAGACTTAGCCACCCCGTGGGTACCGCCCATCGGTTGCGATCACCTCTGTCAACATGGCTTACATAACCACTACGCATGCGTACTGGACCGAGACGAGAAATGTGCTGGCGAGGAGATTAAGAGGTACCAACCAGTGAAGGTGGCCCTGGGCGAGTTCTGGAGAAAAGCATGGACACACAAAGAGATTTGTGTTGTTGCTTAGTAGGTTCTCACATCTGAAATCCCAGATTGATCCCAGTCACTTCCCACATCTGAAATCCCAGCTTGATCCCAGTCACTTCCCACATCTAAAATCCCAGCTTGATCCCAGTCAAACCCCATTCTGATCACCTGCGTCCCAACCTTTTTGCACTTGGGGGATGCACGTGGGACCCATGTGGGACGCATTGCTAGTACCGGGAGCAGAGTGGGAACATCTCGTTCTGCCAGTTGGCACGGCAGTACATCAGCCTGAAGGAAGAGAATGCAGTACACCAACCTGAAAGAGGGCCAATGCAGTACATCAGCCTGGCGGAGGCCAATGCACTACAGCAGCCTGACAGAGGGCCAATGCAGTACATCAGCCTGAAGGAGGGGGAACGCAGTACATCAGCCTGAAGGAGGAGGAACGCAGTACCTCCAACAATGGTGTGCGTGGTGGAGACGGGCATCGCCGTGAACGTAGCCAGCCCCATGAATATGGCGGATGCAAACAAGGCGGACATCATAGCTATCATGAACAGCGGCATCCGGGTGTCACAATAGCCACAGGCCCAGCAGTCCGCTGCCGTCGTAGATGCCACCCCCTGCCCCCCCCCCCCCTCTGAGAATTGGCCATGCTATGACAGATTGTCCCCCCCCCCCCACCTTTTTCCCTTTTTTTTTTTTGGTTGCCGCGGATGCCCAAGCGCTCTTGACTGCCCTCCTCCAATCTGGTGCGAGAAGTTCGTTGAAGGCATTTTTCAA
>KV908386.1:392073-399573 GCA_002005505.1 Botryococcus braunii
GAGAGAGAGAGAGAGAGAGAGAGAGAGAGAGAGAGAGAGAGAGAGAGAGAGAGAGAGAGAGAGAGAGAGAGAAGGGGTGGGGGCTCGGTTGTAAGTTACGGAGCTCTCGATTTTGAGGTTAAACATTGGCGTGTTAAACGTAGGGAGTCAGTAGTGATACACCGTGATACTGTGCATGCTTACAATTATTTAGATGAAACGTGAGGCACATCCTAACTGCGAACCACATATCCGACATGCTGGTGCGCGGAAGAAGAAGGAACGTGGTCCTCATAACGTAATTACCTCTGCTCGTCAGGGCGTCACGCAGGAACCAGCCTTTCTCAACCCTGTCCCTGGCCAGGAGCGCCGTTGTGCAGACCTCCGCCTCCACGTGTGAGAGGAGGGTCGCGACCTTTACATCGACATCGTTGGCTTGTCACCGCACACCACCGCAAATTTTGAATAAAGAGTGAAGCCTATCCTAACCCCACACCATAAATCTGGCATGCAGGTACGCGGGATCTAGGGGCCACAGACAATTGTAAAGGGGGGGGGGGGTTAGTGAAAAAGTCGAGGGAGGGAGAGAGGGGGGGATTCGCAGCACTTTGTGCCGGGCGGGGAGCTGCGCGCGGTGCTCCGGAGAAGCAGACCTGCCATGCTGTCTTGGCACGTCAACAACCGTCGGTGGCGTTCCAAGTCTTTTCCTTTGAAACATTTGGGGGGGTTGCATGCTGATGCGCTGGCCTTGTTGCAGAGGCTCCACGGGCTTCTGAACCAGGCCATCATTGCACCAAAAGATGTGGAGGGATATTTTGTCCTGCGTCGGGTCAGTTTCATTATTGCGGCCGCTGTGGGTGGGCAGCTGACTGCTCGCCGGGAATGTTACTTACAATTGTAGCTTGAAACAGATAAGTTTGGGTTGTTGAAACATTGGCCAATATTTCAACGACCATGGGCTCGCGAGTCTCCAAGAATGATGGCATATATATATGATCAGGAGGCCAAGTCAACAAAGAATTCCAAAAAAATGGCCGTACGCTCGAGCCAATGATGAGAGAGGGGATGGACCCCGCACCTCAGCGATAGGGGTTGCCGCCGAGGGGCGCACACCTAGCAACATCTTCAGCATGACCGCGCAATCAGACTCTAATGGCTTGGGGGATGCATCCAACCATATGCTTGGACAGCCGAACTAAAAGAAGGAAGGAAGGAATATTACATCTAGGGAATGGAACGCCGGCCCCAATTCTCACAGGCATCCGAAGCAGTTGGCAGAATATGGGAAGCAAGTTGAGGAGGACACATGGGACGCAACTTAAGGAGACCTATGAAGACCGCGCACTGCAGATTACCATACTTAATGCATTAGGGAGCTCCAGGTGGCCCACACGGCGCCATTCAAGAGGCCAAAGCTGCCCCACGACACCCCCAACTGTGAGCACTAACATTACATCCAAGCATTCCTTAGTAAGCACGACGGGGAGCTGTGAACCAATCACAATTGTTTGTGAGTCACAAACCCATTGAAAGCAGACGGAATTATAAAATGGGGTGTCTGAAGAGACGAGGGAAAACGACCTTGATGTCTGTCTTAGCTGGATATGAATATCCGCTCTGTAGATAGTTTAACATAAGCTTCACTCTTAATACTAAATGTCCGTTTAGCATAATGGCATCATCAAAACAGAATTTGTAGAATTTGAATTGGTATAAAAATCCCTGTAACTCACACTCTTTTAGAGTAAGTGAACTGTACCCAAACAAAAGCTTGTAGAAGTGGACGAAACACGACCAAGCAAACGGGACAGGAGCTTGATAAGGGAACTCAAGACTGACTGACCCTTTGAGCACTTCCTATTTATACTAACTAGGGAGACTAAACATTTATTAGCCTCCTGACAGGTTTGCAACTCCAGATCTTAAAAGAGTACGGGCACGATCAAGTTTGCATGCCTCAGTACTATGCACTGGAATTTCAATGTACCTCATGATTCGACATAGTCGTCGATGAACAGTGCGAATCTCGGTCGATGATAGTCTCGAATCTAAATGACCCGGAACTTTAACTCACCACCGATACGAACCTCGAATCAAACACCAAAGACCGCAGGACTTAAAGTCTCACGATCGATGAGATCCGGAATAAGTATACCTTACTAGAAAACTGGCAGAAAACAGGCCGAAAATGTACCAAGGCCCCTATAAACCACTATGAGTGTCAATTTACCTTAAAGTACCATACAGTACAAATACACCCAAGTGAACTAAGATTGTACCTTATTGTTTATGAGCATTCTAAGTATTATAAACCCTTGAAATGAATTGATGTGGCTCACAAACATGCTAATATGAAATGACCCAACATGTTGAAGAAATACCTAAGGTATACATGTTAGTGTCCATTTTTCTAACACCTCCCCTCATGTGTAGGGAGAAACATCTCTAAGAAATATTGTTTGAAGGTAGGTCACAACTTATTTAATACCTGCCATTGCTCTAAGCTTGGCAAAAATGACCTTAGAAAGTACCTTAGTGAAGAAATCTGCAACAACATATGACCAAGTGCCTAATGCCTTCAATGAATTCATTTCATCTTGCATTGCACTAACCCACTTGTCACTCTCAGGTGAATTTATTGCATCAATATATTTTGCTGGCTCAATAATCAGTGTGTCTTTTTGAACTTGCACATAACCACTGAGAATTTCAGCTAAATTTGCTACATTTTGGAGTACTGTATTCCTAACTCTGTCAGGATATCTACCCCCAAAGAGACCAGCAGGTGAGTGTGAAACACCAGCACCTAGAAAATCAAACTCAACAGGCTCAAGTTGGACATCAGGAGCCTCATTAACTATACCTTGTTGGAGGACCACTTGTGGAACATCCTGAACGGGACGCGGGTCCGAGCCATGGGATTCAGGATCTGCAGTGCTCTGATAATCCCCAAGGTTAGCATTATCTTGACTTATGAACTTAGCCCTTTCAAGGTTTAATTGATCAAACCTTATGACACTTGGATCAGTGCCCAAAGGGGCCAAAGAAACAGGAGACAAGTCTTCCGAAATTTCATGCACATCTTCTCCAATGATTGCAGTTTCAGAATCTACAGGAAAGTCCTCTTCATCATTCACCACATCAAGGAGATCAGGCATTTCATCATCATCAGACAAGGCCTCCTCAAACTTGACAAATTGTCTTGCACACACTGTGACTTTGGAATCCATGAGAACACGATAATTCTTGCTGTGCCCATCATAGCCCAAGAAAATACCCTCCTTACTGACAGGGCTAAATTTACCATCCCTTTTGGACTTTTCAATCATGACATGACACTTGCTCCCAAAAACACGTAAGTGACTGACATCAGGAACAGTGCCAAACCACATCTCAAATGGGGTCTTATCATGATTTGAAACTGCAGACAAATTCCTAACATAGTTTGCAGTTAAGAGAGAGTCACCCCAATATTCTGGAGGTAGGCTCGAGGCAGTCAGCATGGCTCTTGCTTTCTCCTGCAGAGTCCTGTTCAGCCTCTCAATTTTCCCATTTTGTTGATGGGCATATGGTGTAGTCTTTTGGTGGACTGCACCATTTTTCCTGCAGAACTTTTCTAAACCAGAAAACTCATTACCATTGTCGGTCCTGATAAACTTAACCTTGCACTCGTGCTGGGTCTGCCACTCAGTCAATAAATTAACTGCCTCTCTTGATGCATCTGCCTTTGACTTGAGTAGAATGGTTGCTGACATCTCAGAAAATTCATCTAAGACATTAAGTGCATATTTCTCATCATCATAAGTTTCTGGTGAGACTGGGCCCATAAGGTCCATCTGCACAACTTCTAATTTACTAGTGCAAGCAGTGCCTGTTGGTTTAAAAGGCTGCACAGTTTGTTTCCCATGCAAGCAGGCACTGCAGACACCTCTCGTACCAATAGAACTTGAGAAATCAGAAGAGGGGAGTTTCATTCCCTTGACCATTTTTCCCTTCATCATTCTTACCATGTAGGCTGGAGACAAGTGCCCCAGCCTCTGATGCCACAGGTCTGCATCCCTGTGAAGCACCTGAACATTGCATGCCTCCACAAACTTAGTTTCTGGATGAAAAGAAACATGCTTGTCTGGTAGAGCTAAGTCCACCAGCCACTGATAGGGGAAAGCATGCTCAGCATTTCCCAAATGGTACCCATTAGAATCTGTGAGGTAACACTCGATACCCATAATATTGACATTGATACCATCTAAATAAGCTTTGCCCACTGATAGAAGATACTTCTTGCTAGAGGGAACATGCTTGACATTATGCAAGAACAAGGAACTGCCAGACTCGAGGAACACTTGCATGGAACCTTCTCCTACAATTTCCTCAGACTTGCCATTTGCCACAATCAGACGTTGTGGCACATCAAACTTGACATAATTTATCATGTTGTCACTTGAAGGAGAAATGTGATCAGTTGACCCTGAATCTATAAGCCAAGCAGGAAGAGAAGGTTGGGAGATTACTGTATCCCTTTGTACACAATTAGTTTGTGCCCTCCTCTCCTGTGCTGCAAGCTTAGGACACGTTGCTTTTATGTGTCCTGGATTCCTGCAATACTGGCAAATTAGTACAGGCCTTCCCTGCTGTTGAAATGCAGGTTGTCCTGTCCCTGAATTTTCACGGTTAGCATTTTTAGGCACTTCTGCCTGGTGAGCACCTGGACCAGCCCCACCTGAACCACCTTGCCTGCCTGCAGGCTGACCACCCCCACCTTGATTCCTATAAGGTTTGGGGTTTATGGTGTTTGGAGGGTTATATGGCTTCTTTGCTTGAAGATCCATATATGTTAACTCAAGAACATGCTGGAGTTGGTGCACATTTGGATAGTTGTTGCACACAGACAGCTGTAAACGCCTATCTACCTCATACTCTTCAGTGAGGCCTTCTATAATCATAGAGAACTGGCAAACCTCAGAACACTGCTCTCCTAATGATTTGAGGTTGTTTGCAATTTTTCTGCACCTTAACACGTAGTCAGATGGTTTTTCACCTGGCTTCATGGCAAATAACTTTTGCTCCCTGTGGAGGCTCATCAGCCTAGCTGCTGCTCTAGCGTTAAACACCTGCAGCAACTTGTTCCACATATGGTAAGCACTTGTCAAGTCAGTAATCTGAACAGAATATTGCTCAGTACATGCTTGAGTGATAATGGTTTGAGCCTTGAAATCATCATAAGCTCCCTGATAATCATCATGAACACAGTAGTTGACATTCATTTCCCACAACATAGCATACACTTGCTTTGTCCATGTCAACCAATTGGTATCATTCAGCTTGACTAACTCTATCTTTGGAGTTAACTTCTGATGAGAAGAGAACGAAGGGCCAGTGGTTGGATTTATGTTGGGCAGACCAGGAATACCTACGTTTGGAAATTGACCTTGCCCAGCACTATATGGTGGCCCCTGACTATGAGGAGGACCACCCCAACCACCACCACCTGGTCCACCAGGACCGCCTGGACCACCAGGACCGCCTGGTCCTCCAGGACCACCAGGACCACCCCCACCAAAGCCACCAGGAACATTCCCACCAGAGCCCGGATAGACAGGGTATTGCGGGTAGTTGCCTGAGACTGGTGGAGGATGCCAAGTCGAGCTTGCTCCTCCAGGGGGACCCCCACTGTATGGTGGCCCACCTCCAGGAGGTCCACTGCCTGAGCTGTATGGGTAGCCACCACCAGGAGGGCCTCCAGCTGGAATTGCTGAAGCTGACGTTGACACTCCAAAGTTGGATGGTACCTGCACACTAGCTGGCTGCACCAAGGTTGGATTAGAAATTTGGTTCAGCGTTGAGGCAGGTAGTGAAATGGGGATCATGCCCCCAGTAGCCAGTGGTAGATAAACAGTTGCCTGTGCACTAGCTACTGATGTTGCTGGAACTATTGCGCCACTAGTAATAACTGGAACGCTAGCTGGCTGGACTGTCACAGCAGGATATTGCGAAACGGGTACTTGTAAAGGACCACTGGTAAGTGTCCTGGACCCTGAAACTGCAGACTGTGAAGGTCTGCGCAGAACCCTAGGTGCGCTTGAAACAGGAACAGGATTAATCCTGACTGCTCTTCTGACACTGCTAGGATCTGAAGGAAGGTTGGAAGGCATACCACTAGGAGGAGAGATGCCTGAGCTTACAGCAGGAGCAGATACAGCTAGAGGTTGACCAGCAGGGTCAGCAGGAAGAGACTCTGAGTGATCATAATCCCCGTATAGATACTCATCACTTACCTCCCCTGCGTGGTGCCCCTCAGCTTCACTGTCCTCCGTTGAGCTGTTGGCACCTGCACCTGCACTAGAGGTGTAGCCCCTTGAGTCTCCTTGAGTAGAATAAGATTGTTCGAAACTTTCATTGTTATAAACAGTTGAGGGATCATCCTCAATCATGATTGGTACTTCATATGATTCTTCAGGATTAGCATAGGGTGGCACAGTATATGTACCACTCATTGCATGAAAATAACGTAGTCAGCACAAACTCTAACAAGTAGAGCTCTCCAGCGACCACCCCAGCCTTCCCAAGGGAAAGCTGCCTTCACCAATAACCAACTTCTCTCCCACTGCCTTAGCCACAAGGGCTTAGACAATCGAGAAGTCCAACCAGAGTAACCCACCAGAAGACAACAAGAGTCCTTCTACCTGACACGGTGGTCTGTGTAGACCCCGTGCAGGCTTAGGTGCTCTTTAGTCTTTGAAGAGTGCTATGAAAAGCAGAACGTAGAAAGCTGCGAGGCTTCTTTACGTAGAAAGGTCCCGTACGCCGGGAGACGATAATACCATAAGCGATTTAATTGCCGATACCATTTAGCATAATGGCATCATCAAAACAGAATTTGTAGAATTTGAATTGGTATAAAAATCCCTGTAACTCACACTCTTTTAGAGTAAGTGAACTGTACCCAAACAAAAGCTTGTAGAAGTGGACGAAACACGACCAAGCAAACGGGACAGGAGCTTGATAAGGGAACTCAAGACTGACTGACCCTTTGAGCACTTCCTAATTATACTAACTAGGGAGACTAAACACTTATTAGCCTCCTGACAGGTTTGCAACTCCAGATCTTAAAAGAGTACGGGCACGATCAAGTTTGCATGCCTCAGTACTATGCACTGGAATTTCAATGTACCTCATGATTCGACATAGTCGTCGATGAACAGTGCGAATCTCGGTCGATGATAGTCTCGAATCTAAATGACCCGGAACTTTAACTCACCACCGATACGAACCTCGAATCAAACACCAAAGACCGCAGGACTTAAAGTCTCACGATCGATGAGATCCGGAATAGGTATACCTTACTAGAAAACTGGCAGAAAACAGGCCGAAAATGTACCAAGGCCCCTATAAACCACTATGAGTGTCAATTTACCTTAAAGTACCATACAGTACAAATACACCCAAGTGAACTAAGATTGTACCTTATTGTTTATGAGCATTCTAAGTATTATAAACCCTTGAAATGAATTGATGTGGCTC
>KV908386.1:409573-415622 GCA_002005505.1 Botryococcus braunii
CATGGAAATCGTGCTCGTGTGTTTCTGGAATCCCACTTGTGGGGCTCCGTCGAAACCTACAAAGACACCCAACAGACATACAGGCAGCTTCAAACTTTTTTTTCATACTTCCTCGTGGTTCGTGGTATGGTACGGCGGAAAGTGTAGTTATGTTGACCATTCGACTGCAGATTCAAGCAAGAATGGGGCTCCGCAGTACATATAGAAGTATCAACGTATTACAATTGTCCTGGAATGCGGATGGCATGTGTGGAGGCGTCGCTCCAAGACCATGGAGCAGGAGAACGCGAGTTCAAATCCCCCAGAAAAAAGGGAGAAAAAAATAACTCCATCCGCCGATAGTAGGGTTATAGGTCTACTTCAGCGTAGGTGTGCTACTTCAGCCTAGCTGGTGTACATGAGGCCCAAGGTGTGCTACTTCAGCCTGAAGTATACCCACCTAAGCTGAAGTAGCACACCTATGAAAGGAAGCTACAGCGCCAATGGGACAAGCTGGGTGAACTCCTGAAATGCAGCACCTGCAAAAACACCCTGAAGTAGCACCGGAAGTGGGTAAAAGTACTTAGCTGGGGATCAGCAGGGGCCTGAGAGGATGAAGCTGAAGGCGAGGGAAGAGGAGGGGTGACTTGAACCGACGTATCATTTTTCTTGCTACCGTGGCTAGTTTTCCAAAACCATTCTAGGGTACTGCGAGGATCTCGGCGAATCTCTTCCCCCTGCATTGAACTGCTATCAGAATCGGCATGCCGATAGCAGACCCACCGGCTTTGACTTTCCAAAGTCTGCGGGTGGGCCTTTAACAAAGCGCCGGCGCCCACTTCCATAGGCGTTAGCAACAGGCTATTCGCTGAGCCCTTGCACTTCATTTCATGTGTGCCTACCCTGACTGTCGGTTTCAAGCGTATCTACTAGTACTCAGATGCGAGTTGCGGGGGCTGCAAGGCAGTTTTCGGGATATCATGCATGAGATGTCGTAGCAGAAAGGCTCGGGGCGGCGTGCCGTTAGGGGACTTGCTGTACATCAGCAGATTGTTATGGGTGGTGGATTAGAAGGCGACGACCCACCACAGGCGGGCGACGCCTGTGTGTGGGACCACCCTTTACAGGTGTGGAGTTGCAATGAAGCTCGGTCAGAGTGCTGCGCAGCCTGCGTCTCTTCGCCTGAGGTGTGCTGTTTAGTTATTCGCGTAAAGACTCGAGCAGAAAGTGACCACCACCACCAAATATGCCCGCTGCAGTCCAATTTCGTAGATGAAGCTTTCTGTAACTTACATTTCTTGATTGAAGGACAATACCATGAGTTCGTACTGGCTACTTTGTGCCACTTCAGACTCAGCCTGACAGACGCTGACGGAATCCCCTGGGTGTCTGATCGGGGTTTCCCACTGGGATGAATACATGGATAACAACATATTTGAGGGACCACTGACTTATTTGAACATTTTGAGTTTGTCTTTGCTTCGGTGATTTCTCGAATGTTTGGGATGGTATCCTTAGTGGACCTTCCTATCAAGGTTTATTTCATGTTTTCTGCTGTATTTAAAGTTCTCGGAAGCCCCTCTATCACGTGCAATTTGCACTCATTCACTCTGCGTTTCCGTATCATCTCTTTCTAGCCAGTGCAAATCCATCACGGGAAGCTTTTGTTTTCCTGATCTCTATTGCTTTTGATTTTCACTTTAGGATGGGCATTGGTGGCAAGCTCTGACACCATTCAGAAACTTTTGTTCAGGGACGCAATAAGTTTGTCAGTGTTTCCACTTATATGACTGCAATAAAACTCGTTTCAATCTCCCATCATACGTGAACAATTGTACACCTTCTTTGTACGCTCTTTTCTTCACTAAACTGCTTTTCTGACGGGCTAATCCGTAATGTGCTGGTCACTAAGGCATATGAAAGTTCAATACACTAGCCATCCCCATGATTTGCCCGTTGATTTTACTCTGCTCCATCTAATGGTGCTGCGATACATGGCAAAGGCAGTCCTTCATCCCTGGCATGCAAACCAACCCCTCAAGCATTCAAATCAGCCCAGAATCCATGTTTGTCATCGTTGACCAGGACTACAATACCCAGAGTATCCCGGTCAATGATTGCATGGCCCGTTAGCCGAGGTGATCAGGCTCAGCATGACACTATCTGCCTTAGGTTGCAGGTCGCAAGTTTGCAGATCTACCGGAGCAGAAGTTGCTGACTTGGGCTTGGAACCATGGATTGTGGGGAACAAGGCTATCTGTTCGAGGACATCTTCTCCACTGAACCAGACGCCCGATCTCAAGACAGCGCGTCCTCAAAAGGCAAGCCTATCTGTTCCGCACTTGCTCAGGACCTCGTCAAAAGGCAAAACTTGCTGCCTTTTGCTCAAAGTTGCTCAAAGTTGAGGATGTGTTCGGTTGAAACCCCATGCTGGGCCTCAACACCTCTGAACGTCTGCAGATGGCAGCTGTGTTGCTTGACGGAAATGCTTGAAAGGTTCAGGGAATACTCGTGCATGGTAAGAATTGTGAGTGTGAACATCTCTTTGCAGGTGACTCGGGATGCGACCTCGAGAGGCAAAATTCAGGCGCTTCACCCTTGGTGCTGCACAATGAAAAACACGGCAAAGCAAGGCATGGTATGACCTTGCAGATTCGCTTGCCTTGCTGCGTTGCGTTGCTGGCGTTTGCTCTCAATCACTCCTAGGGCTAGGACACTTGGGACATGTCCCCAGCAAATGGTTGTGCAACCACAAAATGTAGCTTATCCCTGCCAGGGCGGCCTGACTATTGCCAAATGGAATGCGTTCCAGCTGACTTTGTTGGAGACAGTCAGTGAAAGGTTTCCGCTGTGGTTGTAGGTACTGGAAAAAGGAAAGCAGTTGTCCTCAAGAACCCTCTTACCTTCAAAGACTTGGAGGTGGGTTGGCTCTCATACTTCTGAACTTTCCAAGGGCCACCCAACCCCAACCCTATGTTGCAATCTAGAAGGGGCCCTGGAGAAAGAAGATTTTATCTTCCACAAGCCTAGCAATATGGCTTGCCAAAAAAAGTGGCAAAAGTCAAATTCCCCCAGACGCTCAACCATGCATTGACCAAGCGCCAAGCATGGACTCCTCCAGACACTCAACCGTGGTTGCGGGCTGAGTCTGGCTCATGCTGGGCTGAGTGGTGTGGGCAGAGTGAGAGAGAGAGAGAGAGAGAGAGAGAGAGAGAGAGAGAGAGAGAGAGAGAGAGAGAGAGAGTGTGTGTGTGTGTGTGTGTGTGTGCGCGCGCGCGCGCATGGCTCCTTTACACTGTTTCAGTTGGAGCATCAGGGCAGCCAATAATTTGCCTCATGAGCGGGCGCGGCAGTCTCGACCTTACATGTGGTCGTGCACAAAGGCCTACGGGAGGTGTGGGAGGTCCGAGGCCTTAAAACATTCACAGGCATGTGTGCCTACAAATTGCAGAGCCTGCTGAATGCTATGTCACAAAACCAAACATGTGTTTAACCAGATAACCTTTTGAGTACTCGAGGATGTTGGGAGTCCAATGTGCTTGAACTCATGTTCTAGACACATCTGCCACCTGAAGGAAGCACTACAGCTGATATAAAACAACAACGTTCCCCACAAGGTCCCCAACTGCAAGAACAACCCTTCGTTCTTAAGACCTTCTGGAAAGATCTTTTGTTAAGTATTCCTGCTGGTCTGGGGGAGCGTTGCTGGGTGGCACCTGAGCTGAAACTGTGGGCTGTGTATAAAGATCACTGCCCGTTAAGAGGTGCAGTGGCCTCAGTACCTGTATATGCTTATGAAGTGGAGCACGTCGTGACGTCAGGGACTTCTTTCTCACGCTCTCGAGTATCTGTACTGTCCCCAGTATTCCCTCTTCAGTACGCCATGAGCCTGTCAGTTCTGACAGACGTACTGCTGCAGACTCGCTTCCCAACGTCAGTTTAATGTTGGGATATTGCGTCTCCTCTGGTGACCACCCCAGGTGTTTCAAGGCAGTGACAGGGCAACATGTCTGATTTATGTCAAAAAACAGCCTCTCACATGCCGCTATCTCCTGGTACTCCAGGCTTTGGACTTTTTCACCTCCTGGTATCCCAGTCTCTGGGCGTTCTTACTATGAGACAGTCCAATGCAAACTTTTGTGCGTTTCTGCAGCCCCACTTCCCCAAGAAGCTGAAGGAGGCAGCAGCAGCACTGTCAGTGTGCCCCACTACATTGAAGCGCAATTGCAGGCGGCTCGGCATCAACAAGTGGCCCCAGAGGGCCGTGACCAAGGCCATTGATCGTGCTATCCTCCAGAGGCAACTGTCAGGCAGTTCCCGCCGATCATCGCCAACAGTCCATGGTGGGCCAGGTGAGGGCTGTCGGTAAGCTATAACAGGCACACGCGCGCCGCTGTGTGTGTGTGTGTGTGTGTGTGTGTGTGTGTGTGTGTGTGTGTGTGTGTGTGCACGCACGCACGAGTGTGTGTGGGCCGGTGGGTGTGGTGTGTATGTGTGTGGGTGTGGGCGTGGGCGTGGTGTGTGCATTCCAAGGTAGGATACGGTAGCTGAGAAGGGCAGCCACCCTTAACCCGGGATGGAGATGTTTAGAATGACAGTGGCCTTGCTGAAAACAAGCTCCCATGCGCTGATGCAAGTGCAGTGCAGTCTCTGATGGCTAATACAGAAGGTTGGGACGCATTGTGCTCTCCTGTTCCTGGTGAACACTCTCACACAAAGGACTATGGTATGCATGCAGGCTGGTCTTGCGAAAGGATTTTGCTAGGCTTCTGCGGAAGCTCTGCTAAGTACTGCCATGCAAAAAGCCTTTGGCGTGGCGGCATTCTGGAAGCAACGCACTTGCAAGCGCCTTTCAGTCGGCGGGCATGCCAAAACATGCAGCTTGAAACCCCCATTTTTTGCTGATCACTGCCTTACAAGACACGAGTGCGACAGCAGAAGGTGTGGTTGCCAACATCACACGGAAATAGAGGTCCAAAAGCTAAAGAAGCACATCCCGGGGTTCTCTATCCATCCGTCATCCTTCTGAAAGTGGTGCGTTTTTGTCCTGGGGGGAGGGAGTGGGGGTGGGGGCTGATGCATAATGGGAGGGGTTGTCCGGATAATGAATCGTATGAGCGGCGTGGGTTTGTTCGGGCAGGACTCTCCTCCGTAAAAGTTTGGTGGGATGTCACTAGGGTTCCATCTGTGACAATTCCATGGTATGCAGGTGGAAGCAGCGGCAAGGGAGGAGGGCTGGAAAGGGCGGGCTCGCAAACTACAGCCACCTTGAGTGTGAACGATCCAAGAGCAGGCAACCTGCCCCAATTTAATGCACAGCCCTTAGACCTGGACCTGGTTCAGGAGAGGATGTCAGCAGTGGGTGCTGGCCCACCCGCCGTCGGGGAAGGTGTTGGAGAAGCTCGGTTATCTTCCCCTATCAGGCAGCAGCATGGCACAAGTAGTCAGTTCCCAGACCTGCGTAATGCGCTGCTTATGCAAGGGCCTTCCAATCCCCAATTTCAAAACATGCCGTGGAAGCTGTCCACGCCCCAGCAGCATGCGGTTGGGCCAGCCTCGGGCCACAGAGCAGGGAAGTGCCGGGGGAAGGTGGTCATGAGGTTGTACCCTTCATGGTCGGCATGAATGGCGCCATGCCCGTCCTGCTGCACATCCCATCGGGAGCGCAGCAATCGCTCCATTCTTCAGAAGGCATGCAACATATGCCAGTGATTTTTCTGCAGCCTCCCCCTATTATTGTACAATCAGCGCCACACGTGCACCATGAACACATGGGGCCTCCCCCGGTGCAGCCGAAGCCACAGCAGCACGCACAAGGCCGCTCCTCAGTCAGTCCAGTAAACCCGCCCCCCACCTCTTATCCTGGCGGCGCCCTTGAGATCCCCCAAGTCCTCCCGAAGCAAGGCATGAGTGGCCCAGATGCCGTAGCGCTCCTGCCTCAGCCCTTCAACCCCTTGCAGGTTCCTCAAGCTCACCGCCCAGCACAGCAGTCGCCCCAGCAGATGGACAAATCTCCTTTGAAGCCCTCCAGGGCTCAAGGTGCAGTGTTACCGGAGGATCCCCGCAAACT
>KV908386.1:416398-423898 GCA_002005505.1 Botryococcus braunii
GTCTATGTCACCCAAATGGGCTCCTGGGGACAGCCAGCGCAAGAGATGCCTTCACCGCAGGACGCGCCTAAACCACAGCGGCAGTACTCGTGGATCTGCAAGTGCGAGTACCCGGACCCACTGATTGGCCTGCAGATCCCGCGAGAGCCACCGCTGGCGGAAGGGCTGAGGCAGTTTCTGCAGCGGGACAGCCTCCAGCGCAGCAGAAGCAACCCCGTGGCGTTCCTGCGGTCTCTTGATGGTGGACCCCAGTGCCTGTCTCCCAGACCGGTCCCGCAGGAGGCCTCCACAGGACCGTCCTTGGAGGGATGGGGCTTGCTAGACTCCATCTCTGGGATCCTGAAGGGCAGCGACGTAGGCGGGCCGCACCCAGCTTTGCCGCAGTTTCCCGGCCAGCCCAGCGGGCACAGCAGCTTTGGCATCGTAGCTCAAGGAGGCGGGTCTTCGGAGATGGCGTATCCGGGGATGCTTTGCAGGTCACCCAGTGCCACACATCATGACAAAAGCGCGGCTGCGCCTGTCGACGCGCGGGGCTTGGGGGCCCTGCCCAAGTCTGCATCTGCGGATTTCCTGGATGCTATGCTTCAAGACCAGGGCCTTCTGGATCTGGCATGAGCGCCTCATGGGGTCTCAGGTCATCTGTGAAGAGCCAGCACAGTCTTCCACGTCGGCGTGCCGCCAGGAGGGAGTCCTGTGGGGCGTTTCTCATGTTGGCTGCGAAATCTCTCTTTCTTGCTCTTGCAAGTGAAAGCCTTTGTAGCCCTTGTGGCATGTCTTGAGGCTTTGTGCGGATGGCGTTTTAAAAAAGCTTCTTGGGCTGGAGAAAGCAAGCAGTGTTTATGCTTACGATTAGCGATATTGTTACGGTCAAGGCATGCCTTGGATGCTGTCACGTCCAGCTTTTCTGAGAACAATGCCATGGAGATGCCTGGCCTTTTTGTCGTCATTAATTGATTTTGGCGTATTCAATCACTAATAGTCAATGCCTAAGAGTTATTGTGTATTAGATAATGTATCGGCGGGATGCATAGGCACGGAAAAAGACACTGAGTATGATGGGGCCCTTCTTTGGCAACCCTGTACTGCGAGTGTTGGTAGTGCCCTTCCCACCGCAAGCCACTGTTTACTGACGTTGAATTCAGAATTTTGAAGTGCCATGTCTCGCGCCGTCCGCAATTTTGACAGGGCGGCGGGTGACTGCCCTCACTGTCCGGGGGTCCTTTCTATGCTAACCCTGGCCAGTGGGTGCTGTTACTGCTTTCCACCACGGTCCACGTTCAAGGGGCTCATCACATGTCAATCTGTAGAGCGAGTGGTGGTTAGAGGCTTTCAATTGTGTTTAAGATTGCTACTGAGCAATCTTAAATGGCTGCATGGCCCTTTACGCATGCTGTCCGCAAGTTTTAACAAGACGGTCGAGGTTTACCCCCTCTGTTCAGGAGCCCTTTTTATGCTTTCCTGTACAGCGGGCGTGGAGATAGTCCTCGTCTTGGGAAGTCCCAGAGCTGCTAGACTGCAGCTTCAAACGTCTTCTGACGTCCCTAGGATACGTCGGAGGCGGCAGTTGGCATCAGAGAGTTACACAGTTTCGTTATTTTTAGGTTTTAGGCTCTGGTCCTGGGCCGGCTCTTGCAGCTGTTGGTGGTGCGTGTCCTGTTGTGCACCACCAATACGGCCCAAGAGGAGGATGCAAATACATGCCGTTCATCATGTACGCACATTCTGAACGGGGGGACTGCCCAGGATCCCCCCGTTGGATCTGAGAGCTTTGACAGTAGCGGACGGTTGTTGGCAGGAAGTAATGATTCTTGAATGTGTGCAAGTGCTGGGTTTAGACACCCCCTTTAATTATCTTACCCCCACGGTCCGGCAGTGGTTGGAGAATTACTCAAAGACAGATTAATCTCTCCACCCACTGGAGGGTGATGTGGTGGTGTACTTTCCACAAGTGTGTTGAGGCTCAGGGCGCATTCAAGCATGTATACCCCGTACTCACGTCCGAAGGAGTGGTCTCCACTCTCAGGAGCTGGAGTCCCTACTCTAATACATACATGAAGGCGCCTTGCCCCATTTTGAGCAAAGTCCGGGGAGTGAGGGGGTTTATGTAGCCCCGGTCCCATGTCCGTTTCCAGTATCAGCGGAGTGGGCCCTCTTGCCCTACTCCCAAAAGCGGCTGACTTGCGCAGAGGCAATCACAAGACTGCTGAGGCTTTTGACAAGGCTGGCCTCCAACACCCTAGACTGGGCTTTGTCTGCCACAGAATATCTTGTGGCCACAACATCCAGCCGACCCTGCAGGTCGGCTGCATGTTGATAAGCGCTTAGTTCATTTTGCTGCATTTCAAAGCCGTAGTTTTGGCAGGTTCCGAATTCAGAGGGATGCGGTGCATTGCCCGCCACGGTCTTTTTTCGTCAATGTGCCGCTCCCAAAATGCGTGCCTCAAATGTGCCGACACATGGTCGGTCAGCACCTTGCTGCTCACAAAGTCGGGGCCTTGCACGAGGTTAAGCTTAAGGGTGCTGACATTTGTTAGGATTGCCTCCTCGCCATCCAATTCAATCTTGGTCCAGAAGTCCTTGGCTTTGTAGATTAATGATTGCCTGCTGGCCTGCACCACGCTCCGTTTCTTCGAGTGAAGCAGACCAACCAAGTCTATCGAAGCATATAGTGCCTAGATGCGCGCTTAAAGTAGAGCTCTAGGTAGTATACGTGTTGCTGGATGCAGCACAGCAGGTGCAACTTTCGTCGCGCTCTGCAACCACGGATCTTCTGGGCATCGTGCAGTCCGGATGCCAAACCAGGCGGACATAAATAGAAAGGGATGTAGCGAAATCTGAAGGTTAATATGCCCCGTGGCCTTGGCCAAGGCCACGTGGGCTGATCGCTTCGCTGATCAGTTGTGGAAAGAAGTTTGGTGTTGAAGATTGAGAAGCCACGAGGCCACAAGCCTCTTGGCAGATGGAGGGGTCATGCAGGAAGAGGTGGGCTGATTCCACATCTCACCTTCTTTCCGAGCATGTCTCCTGTACAGCTTGTGCAGTTATTAGAAGGAAATTGAATTTCGTGCGAGAAGAGGCCATGTGGTAAGCCCAAACTCGTACTGGACAAGTTATAGCCTCAGTGTTTGATTGTGAGAGCTCTTCAGTCATGACGCTATACAGCGTCAGCTCTTATATATATGGTGCACTGGTTGGCACTGTACCAACCAGTACATGTATACTATTTTGCCCTCGTCGAGCCTGCAGTTTCTGCGGATGGTGTGGTCTGACTTGCCAGGTTGTGCATGAAATTTCCGAATGGTAGACCGAAACCGAGTACAAGGTGTGTTGGTGAAAGAAGGGCCCTGGCTACTGCCCCTCCAGCCCATTCAATCCGTCTTGGGCTGGCTGATAGGTCCAAATGGTTTTTTGATCTTGCAAGGGACGATGGTCAGTGTACCGTTGGGTTTTTTGTGTGCATTTGGATTTCTTGTTCTTGCAAGGCAATTTATCTTGCGAGGCATATGCATGCTGGTCAGTGTGCCTTGGGTCTTAAATACTGCCAGGTGATGTAGCGGGACTGGGCGGGCTCTCTGAAGTTTGATCACGCGTGATTTAATCAAATAAGTCCAGTTAGATGCCCTTCTGAAAAGCGATCGCGCTTGTTCAGTGGGCTCTGCAGGAAGGCTCGCTCTCAGCAGCAAAGCTGCCAGCACCGAACCTTGAAGTATGGTCCACAGAGGCCGACCCAAGAGTCCGTTCACCACTCCCTTCGATGCTGAGGTGCAACACCTGGCACAGCTACAGCAAATGTGCTTACAAGGCACGCCAGGTAGTAAAACAGCCTTTCAAAGGTGTCAGGCTGAGAGCCTTGTTTGAGTGTCTTGCGTGAGATCCAGGATGTGATGGAGGTTTAATGCATCAGGGATTCTCCGACAGGTCTATTTTTCATATAACTGCAGAAAGCGGGGTTCATTAGGCGGTGCTTCGCAGCAGTGGATGGTTTTCTAGGTTAAAGCGGGTCTTAGTTAGCTTGCTGTAGGGTGCAGTCCTCATATGCATAATTATGTGTGCGGTACAGCCCTATGGGGTGCAGTCCTCATATGCATAATTACGTGTACGGTACAGCCTTATAGGGTGCAGTCCTCATATGCATGATTACGTGTACGGTACAGCCCTATAGGGTGCAGCCCTCATATGCATAATAACGTGTACGGTACAGCAGGATTTGGGTAAGGTGCACGCGACAGATGTATGATTCTGGTGTATCTTGTTGGAATAGTTTGGGTTCTTAGGATAGGAGCACAAGGGTTGATGCCGCTTGATAACAGGTAAAAAAGAGCCTTATTACTGAAGATAGTCGGACTGTTGTCTAACATTCAGTGTGAAGCGATTTGTAATGGTTTGCTCGTAGAAGGCAAAAGAACTATGTGTTTCGCTGAAGCGCGGATTGCCTGTGTTTGTATGGTCATGTGGCCTTGAATCAAGTTGGCTTGCATTTTTATGGATGATTAAGGGAACACGATCCGCATGCTGCGCGGATTCTAAGCAATTAATCAAGTGATCACCTCGACGTCTAACTAAATGTCTGTAAGTATAGCACTGAAAATGAACTCGCCGCGCCCGCACATATGCTTGAAGCAGGGGAAGTTACGAAATTATTATCTTGAGAGTTTGGGTGATCGAAAATCATTCCTGTGAAGGGATGATTTTCATGCGTGGCAAAAGTTCAGAGAAAACATATCTAAGTCATATCACCCATGGCATGAATGTCGACCCATGAAATTGGAAGCCGGAAATAGTGATGTTCGGACTTCAAGAATTTATGCTTGTCTGCAATATAGGGCCCGACTCATGTGTACTCAAGTGTACTTCTTTAACCGAAACTAAAGTGCGGTAGACCATAGTTTTTACGCTTGAGTACGACGCGGTGCTTAAGCTGTGTTGTTTAAAGGCGTAACCTGCCCACCTTCTGACCAGAGGTCTTGTAATTGATACGCCGATTGCATGTGATTTACGGCTTATTTGACCTCCGAAGTGGCTGGTGTGGATCGATGGATGTGTTCCGGAAACACATGTTGAAATGCGGACGAATCAGGAAACGGTGTATCAGATTCATGCAACACACAGTCCAACTGTTTCTCCTCGGCGATCTACTGCCTTCCATCCCTAAAGTCCTTTTCCATGGCAAGCCAACCTGAGTTATTGCTCGAGAGCTTTCATAAACTCCGGGTATGATGATCGTGCATTCATGACGCACTGCACCACACGAGTGGTTGCGTGACCCCGGTTGTTGGACACGTGTCCTCTAAATTGTCGTGACATTGATCATAACTTAAGCTTGTTGAGTGTCCTGTGGCAGCTCACCATTTCCATCTGCAGTCAAGGGGTGCAGGGCACGCTACATCACGTTACAATAATTGATGTACCAGAATGTTCATCAGCCCGACGAGGGAAAATTGCAGGGTGTTCTTTTTGTCAAGAAAAGAATTTAATGAATAAACTGCTTGAGGCAATGGACAGTCACAACTGCCACTGGTTTTAAGGGGTAGAAAGGCGGCTCTTGCATCTCCAATTTGCATCGATAGTCTCCGCTACGTGCAAACAACATTTTGGACGTTCCTTGTGCATTAGGGCCATAAGGATGCGATGACCGCTGCTAGGATACCTGGGCGGCAAGATGAAACCGGATCCAAATTGATCACAACAAGATCAGAGGCCAGACTAGACTTCATTTGACTATGTCTAGAGTATAATTACACTCTAGACATAGTTTAATACATACATACATACATTATAATCACACTAGATGCGCAGAGGCAGAGGGGTCGAGAGAGTCCCTGAAGAAAGTGATGAAACGGGAAGAGACTTCAGGCTATAGGCTAGCCAAGGCCTGTAGCATGGGCCACCTAGCTAGGGGTTTTGCGATGCTATAAAGGTCATCAGGGACGGGTGGTTTATTAGCTAAAACAGTTAAATGGGAGGTATGAAGGCCCCTGGTAGAGGTATCGATCTTACGTCAGATACAAAGTGATTTAACTCCCAGTCGTGGAACTGTGTATCCTACTTTAGGAAATACAGGCTTCCTACATGCTGGTACGCGGAAGCCGGGGACCATGGACACACCTAACGATGGTACGTGCTCAGCCGTGCTCAGCAAAGAAGGGGAAAGGGAACGAAGGTGGAGGAGGAAGGAAAAACCGTGCAAGTGGAAAAGACAAGAATGCGGAGGAGTACCCTTGAGTACTCTCGAGAGCATGCGCGCGCGCGAGAGTGTTGAGTTATGAACATACTTATGGGGTGCTTGTGCTTTAAGTGATCTTTATATGCAGGACGTTAAAACACCTGAGACCACTAGGCGGGAAAGGTTCAATTCTCGGCATAAGGTACTGAGAGACACGTAAGGAATAGGTCGCTTTTTGAACATAAGGTACATTGAGTTATAGATCACTTAAGGTGGCCTTCGTCGCACAATACGGCAACTGGCCATGGAATGGAAGTTTCACATGGCATTCAAGTGCTAGTGACTGCCCCTGAGCTGTTGTATTAATGAAGCCGACAGTCGTGCGGGACTGCAGCTTGAGAAACGACACTGACACTGAGAGACAGAGAGAGAGAGAGAGAGAGAGAGAGAGAGAGAGAGAGAGAGAGAGAGAGAGAGAGAGAGAGAGGGGGAGAGAGAGAGAGAGAGAGAGAGAGAGAGAGAGAGAGAGAGAGAGAGAGAGAGAGAGAGAGGGGGGGGGGGGACAAGCAAGCGAGCGACTGCAGGGGAGTGGGAGGGAGAGGGATATACTGCAAGCCAACGACCGACCATATACTTACCGGAATTTTGAGGAAGCACCTGAATACTAAGGAAGCAACATCGGGAGAGCAATGCCTGTACTCTGTCTATCGAGCTGCTCTGATGAGCGCCCCTCTGAGTTTTCATGTTTTTCTTGTACGCCGTGGCTGGGAATCAGCATGAAAAACTAAAATCAGTTTCCCTCGTCAGTTTTGGATTTCTTAATCACACCGACAACCTCCATTAACAAGACCTCATGACGTCATGATCATGAGTGTGTCGAAGACCAACGCACGCATCAGCTGTGATATTTGCAATGTATGCAATCACGTTTGAACACAAAACAGAGAGGCTATACCTTTGGGGTACATGAACAAGAGACCGCAAGTCCTTGGGGAGTCCGGGCTGTACACCACGACAGTCCTACCGAAATGAACATTGTTCATCTAGGGTGGGTTGTAAAAAGTCGCTCCAGAACATCTTGGGTTTTGGAATGAACGACCCAGCTGGGTTTGCCACATTCGTCAAAACATTTGGTCTTAGAAACAGCCGGCGCCGAACATTAGAACGGTTGTCTCATGAGAATATTAAAAATGAACAGTTTATGGTGTGCGGCTAGGATAGGCTTCACTCTTTATATAGGATGTACAGTGCACCCAAGTTAAGCTTCAGCCTGTGTCCTGCAGTATACTACGTAGCACTGACAGCACACTCTTTTCACCGGCTTTCCAATTTATTAA
>KV908386.1:433898-476398 GCA_002005505.1 Botryococcus braunii
GAAAAGTATTCTGTTCTGTGCCTTTGGACGAGTGCGAGGCTGCAGCTTCGCATACGATTTTTGTTAGCGAAACCCGAGTGGCGTCATCCATTTTTGTGAGGTCAACAGATGCAGGGGGCATTCCAGGAGAGCCCAAATGGTTGATGACACTGATCATACAGGCGTTGCCTTCGTAGAGAGGACTTGTTTTGCTGAGCTGGCTCTTCCATTCCGCCTCTCAAGGCGGAAGAGAGGAGGACGTGCGGGCTTGCCTGATACCGGGTAACATCTGGTGGGCAACGTGCATGAATGCATCATGCAGCCATTTTACATGGTCACATGAGGTGGCCACGTAACATGGCTACATATGGTTACATGGGTACATCAGATGGCCCAGGGGCCATTTCTAAGGAAAGGATGCAACGGAGGGGCATTCCCATGGGTGTGCAACAGAGGGGCATTCCCATGAGGGAGCAACCGAACGGGATTCCTGCACATCTGTCAAGAGCTCTTTCTCACACAAGTGCTCCGACCAGTACTACCTGCGCAACGAATGTAGTGGATGTGCTCTTCTGTGCACGTCCACAGCATGTATCTCAGTGCGTTTGCGCTGCTGAGTTCTCCCGACATGCCTAGCTCTTCTCGTCGGCTCTGTTTAATGTTGAAAGGCAGAAAGAGCGGCCATGGGCTGGAATCCCTATCTCAAGGGGGACAGAGGAGGATGATCCCCTCCTTTCTTTTGGAGAACATGCTCCCCCGTGCATCGCGTGCCTCGGATTTTTCAGGGAAGCTCTCAGATGGATGAGGCACGTGATGCACGGGGGCGCGTGAAAAGTCCAAGGCCATAAGGACCAGCCCTGGGCCACCCTGCAAGATCGGGGTGTCAAGCTAGCTGCACTCCATTTGTTTGTTCTAAAGTCAAGTACGAGTTGGCCTGGGCTTTGAGCGTGGCCTGTGGCATGAGGTGTGTTGCGAAGTCAGGTAAAGTACGACTTGTCCAGATTGGAATGCGATCGAAAGACTTTTGTAGCAAACCATCAGTGCCTTCTGCTTCCCCTGAGCGCAGATACTGCCTGGGCTGCAGCAGCCTGTCTCCACTCGGAAAACACAGTCGCGTTGCATTCACAGAAGGTATTGCTCCGCAAATCTGTGCCATGAGAAGGGGGCACTGGAATAAAGAAGTGGGGGTTGTGAAGACGCAAAGTGGTAAACCGGTCGGCAGGGCTGCTGATGAGATAAATGCACTCCGGCAGTGCAGGCAGGGCAGCGCACTGCTTGAATTGAAGAACGCGGCCGAAGGATTAGTTGCATGATGAGAGGGCCCCTACGCAGGCTGGCTGCCCCACTTATCTAGGAACGATACTTTATTTTTTTTGGGGGGGGGGCCGCATGGAAGGTGGTGATGGCTTCATTACAGACGGTTTTCAGCGGTCCAATTTTCTACTGGACGTGCAGGGTTCTGCCACACTTGTCGGCATTGCATGCTAGATAGTGGCTTGTGGGCAGGTTTGGTAGAAACCCCCCCCCCCCCCCACTGATATTTAATATGAATGGGTAGCATGGGCACATCACCCTATGTCACCGATGAGCACGGTCGAGATTGTCAACCAGCTTCATCTATTTTTACAAGGAACTCGCCGCTTGCTAATATTGGCATGCCGGCCGTCACTGTCTAGTGTGTGAATCTTGTACCAAAGGAGACATGGATCATGCCAGTCTGGGATTAATCAGCCCTACTGGAGGAAGTGCCAGCCCACTAGATGCTGAGGTAGATGCAATTTCAGAAAAAGAGTAGTGATCCTTCTGCCTAATGAAACACCTGAGAAAGAACACGTCAGGACAGAGCGTGCTGAGGGGCACGTGCCGTTAGCAGTGCCTAGATAGTTTACTAGCTTATTATTGAAGCCGTTTGCAAGAAGTACATTGCCTCGTCATTAACAGGGTACTAGCAATGTTTTGTGTGCTCTGGCATCATATAGCACAAGAGCCGTTCATGTAACGGTCGTGCATGTTGCACTCGCCCTTGGACTCTCCTGCAAACAGTGTATGGTAGTTTCTGGCATCTTTTGGACTGGCAGATTTTTTGGACGCAGTTGTTCTATGCCCGCAAGAAGGTGAGGGGAAGAGAGAGGGCGCGTGGAGGTGGTGGATGGGTGGGGACTGGGGAGGAAGAGGGCGGGGCAATGGGAAGGGTGGGGGGGGGGGAGGATAGAGGGAAGCGGAGGCGGCGGAGGAAGAGGGGGCATTCCTCTTTCTTCTGATGCCTCTCTCCTCTCCCCCGCCCCCCCTTTTCCCACCAGGGGGGCAGGGCGGCAAGGGATATCCATCATCGACGTCACTACCAACATATCAGTAGGACGTCGACGCCATGAATGTGCCTTGGCATCCGATTGGGACAGGCCACCAAAGGCTTGTATAAAGACTGGGGATCTGCCCCTGCCGAACCAGTAGTACTTCCATGTTCTTCTTGCACTTGCCTTGTCGCCATTGTCAAGAATTCCTTTGCTTCTTAAACATGAAAAACCCCCTCCTTCAGCGTCTTGCTCGTGCTCCTCTTCCTCCTGCTCCTCCTCCTCTTCATTTTCTTACAAAGGTCTGGGGCGAAAGAGGAACGGTCCTGTCAACTTCCTAACAGTCGGGCTTTGAAGGAGAACCGCAGGCACAGCAACTTCGCTGTTAACGCAATGTTGCAGGCGAGCCATCATCCATAGTGTGTGATGCAGAGGAGTCCACACCCATAGTGAGCCATAACACATCATGCAGGATGAAATGGGCTCCCTTTGGCAACTTCCCTGGCCATGTTCAACACTGAAGCAGTACATGAACGAAGGACTACAGCTTCTTTTGTAATTTACATGCCTTCTACACAGCGGGTCGTCAATATGCCTCTGACTTGCGCTGATTAGAGCACGTTTCTAGACATTATTAGTAGGAAATGGTCGATCAGTTTCCAACTTGAGTGCACTGCAGGCAGTCTGCAGCACTACCGCCGCCACTACCGCCGGTATGCTACAGCAAAAACCGCCGTATCCTACCATTGGTAGGGGGGGGGCACGTTCGGTCGAACCGAATGGTAGCTGTCGCCAGATGAACATTCTTGCTCCGGCCAAAATAAGCCCTCCAAACATGTACAGCAATTCGAGTCTTTTTGATGCAATCCAAACGACTCTGAATGGTCTATACTGGATACACTTTGCAGTTTGAGAGAGATTGGAACTTTCTTAATTGCTGGTCCAGCATGGATTGACTTTAGCAGGGCTTGGTTCACCCTGGCTCGTAGTAACTTCTGCGGTGAGCAGAGCCGCTCGAGAGGGCAACACCGCACCCTTCCTGGATCTTGGGTCTATCTGGAAAAAAGAACAGGATTCTTTCACCACTTTACAGACTAGATGTGGTTAATATTCACAAAGATACGCCGAGAAAGTAACTGTGCCGGAATGCGAGTTACAAGGACAGAAGCAGCTCGCACACATCGTAGAACGGTGCGTATGAAGTCAGAGTGTGGATATTATAATCTTTTCATTAAATATCAGACGGGTTGTCGATATCGAGCGGGCTTTTTGAGGTGGTTTAGCGTTCCTTGTACCGCAGTTATGAACAAGAAGAAAACGGAATATCACTTATGCAATGCAGCCCGGGCAGGGTGAAATGAAACATTTATATATTGCTATTGATTTGAGGTTACGATTTCTCAGTGCATTAACAAGTACCTTCGGCTTATCGCAGCTATATTTGCTCGCTATATCTTCGAGCTGGTCGTTTACTCGCCTGGTCAAGTACATCGGCCAATGGGGATGCAAAGTATCCAAATGAATCATTTCTGAGATTGAGCCTGTTGTACTGTCAGGTTTTCACTCATGAGGATTGGATCATTCACCGCAGCACCTGGAGGTATTTCAGACACTTGAAGGGTATATACAGGTATCAATGCCACTCGTTAGGAACTTAAAAAGCAACACAGGTTTTCCTACAATCTTCGAAGATGATAGTACTTGCGCTACTCAGCCTTATACTGTGTTTAGTGGGCTCCTCAAGGGCTCCGTTTGTCATAGTTCATAGGCCCTTTCAACTGTGCCAACTGGAATTCTTGAAATAAACATGGAGTAAGTGAAATATATAGGGTTACTCTGTTCTTCTCAGTCTGGTGGCACCTACCTCTTCAGTGCTGTGTAATCCCACCGTTACAATTCTTGTCAGAGACTGTCCTTCCGTGCATGCATCTACATATGTCACGAGAAGAGCGATTGGCGTGCTGTATGATGTTGTTGGCACTCCATCTCTCCCTCCCTCCCCGCCCCTCTCTCTTCCCCTCCCTCCCTCCCTTACCCCCTTCTCTTTCTCGCTCTGTGTGTGTGTGTGTGTATGTGCGCGCGCGCGCGCGCGCGTGTGTAAGCGTCCGCACGCGCCTGCGCGCGTGTGTGTGTGTGTGTGGGGTGTGTGTGTGTGTGTGTGTGTGTGTGTGTGTGTGTGTGTGTTTGCGTACGTGCTTGCACACTGTGTGCATTTGTGTGTTTTCAAGTTTCTGGTTGAGCATCTGGGGGTGGGGATGCATGTGCACCTGAGTTGCCGACCAAACAGGTTTGCACATAAAGTACCTGCTTGGGCTGGTGCCATCGCAGCAAACAGTAAGTTTGCATTTTAGAACATCATGTGGTGGTAAACATGGTGGCATTCTGTACAGGAGTCGGGTAGTATGGGCATTGCTACCACCCTTGGCCGTGCTTGTGACGTTCACTGTCATTATATGCTGCTACGAGACGCTTCGTAAGGCATGCCCTGTTTTTCAATTATTTGAACCTACAAATGCAAGACAGCGGCCATATTTCCTCTTCTCCTTATCAATCCTCTCACTTTCAATTTCTCTCTCTCTCTCTCTCTCTCTCTCTCTCTCTCTCTCTCTCTCTCTCTCTCTCTCTCTCTCTCTCTCTCTCTCTCTCTCTCTCTCTCTCTCTTTCCCTCTCCCCCCCTCTCTCTCCCCCTCTTTCTTCCCCGTCTCTCCCCCCCTCTCTGTGTATGTGAGTGTGTGTGTGTGTGTGTGTGTGTGTGTGTGTGTGTGTGTGTGTTCCCGTTCTCAACCGCTTCCCACCCTTCTTTCTCCTCCCATCTTCCGTTTCCCCTCCTACGGCCCTATATGACCTGTGCGTGACAAGAGTGACTAGCTGCTGAATGCGGGCTTGCTGTCATGTTTTTGCATCCTCTCAAACATTGTGAAGGATGAGGCAATGACAAAGAAAATGCGTCGACCTCTTAGGATGGTAGAGTCACGCTTCGCAGTTCTCTTATCCATTTTGGGAAAGAGGGTCGGGGTCGTTCAGGAAGGATAAAGGTGGACAGCAGGGATGTGCATATGCTCTTCCCTCGCGGTCCATTGATCGCATGTTTGCTGGCAGGTCCGGAGCATGCTTCTGCATGCAAAGTCAGGACAAATAAAATAGTGTGTCCTTGCACAGTGACAGAACATATGAACTTGCTGGGGTTCTGGGGAGGGCATTGCAAGGGGGGGCCTAGTTAGGAGCCTCTCAGCATGATGGTAATGTCTGCGGGAGGTGCACTCAGAAAGTGAATGGGTTTCTGACACCTGCAGGATGGGGTGTACATTCCTTCGTCATGGCCAACCCTGACTGTGAGGGAGGAGCAACCCTTCCAGATGACGGCCTTTGCCATCTCGCTGCTGCTGGTCTTCCGCACCACCGAGTCCTACACCCGCTGGGCTGAGGCTCGCCGCATCTGGGGAGGTGTTCTCAACCGCTCTCGCGACATCATGCGACAGGCAGACCCCTCCTACCTCCACATGCTCCTCACATTTGTCCTCATTGCTGTTGCAGACATCCTTCTTGGGGAACACCTGGGCCCCTTAACTTTGTTGGGAAGAGGGTGTGGGGCCATAGACGAGATGCTTTGGGCCTGGAACGGTGAGAAATCGCACATCTCCCAGGAGGCTTGCTTTGCAAAAGACGTAACTGGGCAGGCTCCATCAAGGCAGTGCTACCTTAGCGTTGTTTAGGCATGGTGCCCACTGGTGCTTTGGGATGCTGCGCTTTGTGGGACAGACGGTAAGTTGCTGTCAAAGGAAAGGGGAAGGGGACTGCCACAAGGATTTTGGGACAGGCTTCCACCGCCCCTCTTTATGTGACTCAGAGAGGGAAAACTGTGCCACTTTGTGACGTGCATAACAAGGCCTGACGGGGCCAGGCACAGGGCGCATGTCTGGAAATGAATGTAACGCAGAAAAGGCATGTTGGCAGGATGTCAACCAGATCCATATCTTACCAGGGTGGGGTCTGGCCCTGCAGACATTCACGTATGTATCAGCAGATAAAGACGAGCTGCGGTCAGCAATGCTGAGGTGGGGCATTGCCTGCCCCTACTCCATGAAAGACCATCTCCGCCAAGTCAATAACCTGGCCGCTGACCTTCAGGTACTCCCCCCCCCCTTCCTTCCCTACCCAAACCCAAATGAGGCCGGTGCATGCCCTCAGACTGCTGAGGAGGAGATGGATGCCCACTATCCTAGATCCTAAGGATGAGCAGTTGTGAGCTGTCAAATGAAGGGGAAAGGTGGGGAGGGGTGGAGAAGCAGGGCTGATGCATGAGCCCAGGCATACATGTGTGTTTCTGTATGTCTGTACCTGTTCATTGTCTCCCGCAGCTTCTGGGGCGACAATCCTTTTGGTCTTCGCTCACGCTTCACTGCTTCCTGTTTTATGAGGTACACCTATCTTGCTGCCAGACCACCATTTCGCTCCTAATTGTGCCTCATACATAATTTGGCCTTCTCCGAGTTAGATTTGCGGTGCAAAGGACTGTTGATGCAAGTCCTTGATTCTCCTTGAGGCTCTCTGCATTTGACGTCCTTGAAGACAATATGCAAGATACCTGCTGGGCATTTGTTAAGGTTGCACGTGGCAACTACCATGTCATGAAGCCATTGCGTCTGGCAGAGTGCCCCTCAAGGTTCTATGCGTCTTGATCCTCATTGAGCAGTCCTCAAGCAAGCAGTTGACAAGATATCTAAAAGAAGCACGCCCCTGCGCCCCCACCGAGCACACAAAACTTTCGCATGACCACACTGTGATGCTATAATAGTGGGTAGATTCTTCTTGACTTTTGTTAACTTCTAAACCTGAGGCATTGGGGAAGGCGGGAGGAAGAGAAGGAAGGGTTCTTGCGTCAAATGTGGTGAGATGTGGTGCTTTAGATGACATGGGGGAGTGAGGAGTGAAACTTTAACAATATTGCAGGCCACTGTACCTTGACCGGCACTGCGATCTTCCCTTATTTCTTTCCCCCTCTCTTGCAGACGTGTTTCTTTTGCTTCGAGTTCATTTATCTGACAAAAGTGCGGCTGCATATAAAAGCCCCCACAAGGGGGTTTGGGGCCTCCCCACCTTTCTACTCCTCAGCTATTTCTTGGTAACCCTATGTGTTCATCCCCCTACTTCCTTTCCTCGCTGTGGCATCGCATGGACAACAAGGCTGAGGTCGCCCCACACTGTGGTGGGCAGGATGTGTTGCTGGAGCAAGAGCTGAAGGCACTGTTGGCAGCAGATCACCGGCCCAATTTCGTAATTAGTATGCTCTCCGAACTGGTCCGGCGAGCTGGCCTCCCCACTGTTCAGGTGCCTCCCTTGCCCTCAGTCCCTCAGATGTCCTCCGCACCCCCAGGCATTTCGACTATTCAATGCCACCGCGGCATATGCCACATGCGTTGTGCGTAGGTCCCAAAGTTGGTCAAAGATCATGCCTTGTTAGTTCCCACAGTCTGTGCATCTTTCAGGTAGATGGGTCTTGCTAGTGTGACCCGGGGGGGTGGCCCGGGAAGTCCTGATTCAGCCTACGACCGGTTGCAGGTGCTTTCGATTGATCAGAACCTCACCTTTTTTGCGGACTGCATCGGGTCTTGCGAACGCATTTTCAAGACCCCCATGCCGCTGAGTTACACACGGTACATCCCCCCCACCCCCACCCACACACACACACACACACACAGCCCACCCCTGCCTCCTCTTTCCCTTCTCACCGGGAGCCATCCTCGTCTTAATGGTACAGCCCCATGGCCTGAAGTCCACCACCAGCAAAGAAGGCTGAGAACATAGGATTTGCCATGCTTGGGCATTAGGGGTAAAGCTTAGATTAGTTACCTTCACTGCCACAAGTCTGGCTACAAGGAGCTATGCTTTTTGAGGAACTTGCAAGCCTGACCTGCGCAAACAGGTGAACTTGTTGTATACATGTTAGCGCACAGTGGATGCAAACACACCTGCCCCCCAGGCCCCTCTTTTCCAACATAGCAACCAGTACGTCCGCTCAAGGCAGAGGGTGGAGAATGCATCCTTCAGATTGGGTGAATATCTACTCACAAGCCGCAACCATTTCAAGAACATTGGTAATGGGTGTACAGGCACCCTTGATTCTGTGAAACCCATCTGACACACATGCGCACGCATCCACACCCCCCCCCCCACCACACACACGAGCGCACCTGCCGGTGATGGGCTCGTCCCAAGGTGTGTGGAGCAGAAGACCGAATAAATGGAAGGGCCAGAGCAAGTTAAGAGGGTGTTTCTGCCGGGGGGGGGGGGGGTGTGGACAGGCACACATCCCGGTTCCTGCTACTGTTCCTATTCTGCATGCCTCTGCAGCTGTGGGACACCTGCCACTGGGGGACGGTCCCCGCCACGCTGCTCATCTCGTTCCTGCTGCTGGGCATCGACGAGATCGGAGTCATGATCGAGGAGCCCTTCTCCATTCTCGCCTTAGGTTTTCCCTGGCTCCCTTACCTTGATGTTTTCTGCACATTGCGCCGTTCCTATGCAAGTTCTTTCATGCTGTCTTTCTGTCTCTCCCTCCTCTGTGGTCGCTCCCGCCACTTCCCCCCTCCCCCCTTCTCTCTCTCGCCTCTCTCCTGTCACCCCCTCCTCTCTCTTGTGCGTGTGCACGCACAGTCACTCATTCACTCTCACTCACACACTCAATTTGTGTCCGCACATGCCTTTGCATGCACCAGCAGATTGTAGCTCGAGGGGCTTCAGAAAGAGATGCAAATGGCTTCAGCATTGAAGCTTTACGTCGGTGCTGAATTGCACCGGGCACTTGTGAACTTCCGACCACTGGGACACTTGCAACATTATGCAAGAACTCGCTCCTGGCCAGTTCCTGCCTGAAGTTACGCCGCTCCCTTCATGCTTTCCCACGTTTGTGTTTGATCTCTGCAGATGCCATCTGTGAGACGGCGAAGAAGAACCTCTTAGAGATAGCAGAAAGGCAGACCTGGGGGCGTGCATTTTTGGATACAGAACTAGCTCACATTGCTGCACTATCTGCGAAAGACCGAGCCTGGCCCCGCCGCTTGCCTATCCAGACGCGATCTGTCCCCACCAGATCATATTCCTGCGATGAGTAAGCTCATTTCCTTCATCCTTGAAATGATACATCTGTTTCTTGCAACTCAGCTTCCTGATAGCGTCATGCACTTTTTCTTGTCAACCGCAAATTGGGATGGCCATTTGTATTGCACCACCGCCCTTGCCTAACTGACCTCCCCTTGTCAGATCAAGATTGAGTCATGGGCTTGTGTGGATAGTAGTCTCGAGTGTCTATGTCTAATTGGCAAACAATGTGTCCCTTTTGATTCCTTATTGAGCCCTTCTACCAAATCCCCGCCCACCCGGGCCGGGGGGGGGGGGGGGCGCGGGGGATCCCTTACGCGTATTGCAGAGGCGTATACCAGTACTACATCATACGTATATCCCTTCACTATGCAGTCCAATCAGCTGTTCATCTGATTGGTCACGTCCGACGTACTATCAGGATTTTCAAAAGAAACGAATCCGTTCATTTTCTTGTGACGCACGCCTATCTGAAGTTTCAGAAAGGGTTGCTCAAAACCTGTCTGCCACAGTGGGAAGGAGGGCAAGTCTTTGATTGACAAGGTGCTATTGCAGGCCTATTCGGGTTCCCAGAGACAGCAAGGACAGATATCTTCAAGGAGAGCTGTCACCTGTGCAAACCGAAATGGAAAGTAGCCGAACTGGCTTGATACGCCACCATGTGATGCAGTCACAGCCATAGCACAGTCAACACATGGCATGTGTAGTCCATTAGTGGCAATGGACTCAGGGCCAAAGCAGGAGCCAGCAGTGGTGCGCGAATGATACACATGTTGTGTGTGCACCTCTGGGAGTGCCTCTATGGAACTTATGCATGCCCCTCGCCCAATTTTGTAGCTGCTAGTGGTGGCTATAATTGGCAATTGCAAACAACCCTAGTATCTTCTGTACAGGATTCTTCACTGATCGGGCCCGTCCACTGCAGCCGATCGGCCATAGAGATCAGGTCTGCTACCCGTTTTGGCAAGGTACCAAGCTAAAAACTGTTGCCTCTCCCCCAGCTTTGGCCAAGGGTGGTGGGAAGGGGACAGTGGAGACACTTAATCCTTATGAGAGTGAGAGAGAGAGCGAGAGAGAGAGAGAGAGAGAGAGAGAGAGAGAGAGAGAGAGAGAGAGAGAGAGAGAGAGAGAGAGAGAGGGAGGGAGGGGAGAGAGGGGGGGGGGAGGGGGGAGAGAAATCATGTCAGACAGATGCTGCAGTATGGAGAGTGGTAAGTATGTACACAGGTATAAGTATCCCCCAACTTGCGTTTTGTTGCATGACCTAGCAGTGGAAGCTGCTGAACTTTGTCAGTTGCTGATGAAGCATCGTATTTGAAGCTTATGGTAGTAGGAGAAGTTCGAAGGGGTACAGCTTGCAGGCAAATCGCTGCTAAAGTGAACGCTACTCAGTGCCCCTGCCTTGGCAGCAGTAGTCACTATTGAGGTCCACAAATGAACTATATCTACTAGAAGCATTGCTTCAGAAGTACAACTGTTATTTAGCAACTCAAAAGTGAAGACAGAAGCCCAATGGGGCAGATACAGTCCTCTGACCCCAGCCGAAGACCAACCGGTGCAGCTTTCTTCCTCACAAGGAGGAGATCACAGGCTGATATTGATCCCTCGCAAAGCGGTGAACGATTCAAGTAGATGTAGTCGCAACAAACATTATCCAACATCAGCGTGAAAGGCCAGATGGTGGCACAGCCATTTAAGACAAATCAAGTAACAAGCCGTCGTTAGAGGGAAAACCTAGGACATATCTGAATAATTGACCATGTCCATCTTCTGAAAAATCTAGCATGGTAATGGGGCTGTGGCTCCAGCGTAGCTCCATAACAAACAACGTTCAATTGTAAGGCCCAGAAGTCTCCTGACGTGTCTAACTCTTGCCTAGTCTTGGACCAAATCACATTGAAGATTTCGTAAAATTCCACAATAAAGTCACTCATCTTATGTCCCTCTTCCTACATGGGAATGATGGACACGAGAGCTAAAATACAAAGTGAAACATCACAACGCACCAGCAACTTCTGATCTGACAGCAGGCACACATATCTTCTCAAGCTACCTACCAAAAATGGCGAGTTGTTGCAAAATTGTACTTCTGTGCCAGTTGTACGGAACGGCTGTATCATGGCTGTTGCAAGTCACTAAGATAGCCATGAAAGACTCTGACGATTATCAAATCCACAAGGTACACCACAATGCCCATGAATGCACAGACACCTTTCCCTCGAGCACAGGCATCAAGGTGCCAATATCGTTTTTGGATATATCATCAAAACGGAATTGAGTTCTTTGCGGGTTGTCTCCATAGTTCACAACCCTACAGCGCAGCTGGATTACACGGCGTTTAATATCAGGAATCTAAAAACATAGAAACTTTTTAGATTCCTAAGACGTCCGCAAGTTTATGCAATATGCAACAACAAGACCTCCCTCAAAAGTGACTGGGATCATGTGTTATCCTCGAGAGACCTGCCCCTGCAACATTCCCAATAAAATGCACTCGTTTTGACCCATGACACAACCACGCAGTAGAAAGACTTCGCTAAGCTATCTAAACTTTGTGGAACTTGGACAAACAGGGCATCATATCGCCTTGTGACAGGACTGTCACAGACATCAGGCCCAGAACATAACAAAGTCCGACTCCTCGCAACGCAACACATGGGGAATGATGTCTGCACATTGATGTGCAGATAGAGTGCCACTGCAAAACGTGGCCAATACAAGAAGCCTCTAGGCAGCTTGTACGGTGTTGCAACTTCCCCAGGCGAATCTTTGAATCAAATGAGGTCATCTGGTGATGTGATAAAGTGATTGGATACCTTCTGGAATCTGAGGCAGAGTTGTACGCAAGTCAGCATTCCAAGACAGTTGCAGATAAATAAATGAGTAGGCAGAAATAACAGCCAGGAAGGAACCGGGTGAATAGACATGCAACATGGACTAAAAGAAATCAATGAGATGTGATTCAGCATGCCAAACTGTCAACCATTTTACTTCTGGACCAAGAAACTTTTCAAGCCGTATATTTTGGCTTGGAAGGCGTTCGGAGCTGCTGTTCATGGTCATGTGGGCACCACCAGCTCGGCATTTATTTTGCCACGGGTCCTTTTCTTTTACTTGAACAGATCTGAAGTTGGTGTGGCATCCACTACTCTTCAACGTCCTCTGCAGGGCGGGCACCAAACCCGCTCAAGTATGATGATTTTCGGGCTGCAACAGCAGCAAGGAAACCATCGGTGTTTCCATTTGATTTCCCATTGCCGTTTGTACTGGCAGGCTTCGTTACACTCTCCACCTCCTGGGCCACACACCCCCGCGTTATGGACTTCCAAGCCTCAACGATGACCCTTGCGACTCACTTTCCCTTGCCTGGCCCATTGAGACAGTTTAGATAAGACGAATACTGTATCGGGAATATTGATTCTTAGGATATATTTCTTTATCAGGCCCGAAATTTACAATTTTGGTGGGTTTTAATTGGCTTTTAAGGCCCAGGCTAAAGAAAACAAAATATACAATGTTTTCAAGGCAAAAAGCACCCAACTCTACAAGGTTTCCCGTCCGGTATAGATGATGAGAACGCAACAGAATAAACACACATAAGGACCCACTTTACACTGAAAACAAACAAATTGCCCAGATTTCGTCGCCACTTGTGCTAGGAAGAACCACCACGCAATGCACATTGCTGTCTTTGACAAATTCCGGAGGTTGTCCATGATTTGGGGGCGTCCCGAAACAATTCGCTGGTGCATTAATTGGTTTTAACGTCCCGCAGTGAACATTTCTTAGGCTTTAATATCCTTGAAACAACTGAATTAATTCTAATGAAATCATTACCGCCGACACGGTAGCTTATCTACACCTCTACATTTCGGTTGAGGAGTTCATGGCATGGAACCTTCAAGCATCTCTGCAAACTGAAGTAGACAGGTGGTTTATAACATTCTTGGCTACCAGCAACTGCAAAGGGCATGAGATGCAGCAATTACTGTATACTGTTCTTTGGGGTAATGCCAATAGAAGCTTGAGGAAGCAACTTCCTGTCCAAAGCAGCCGTCAAAGCAGAAAACTAACCATGAGCACATTCAACCCGAAAATATACTGGAAGGCATGAATGGCAAAATGTCAGGCGAAGAGGAGAGGGAGCATGGAAAGACTACAGAGCTCAAAAGTTGATATGGATCTTTGCAAGTTGGGATTGCCTGCTCACCATCAATATGGGTTCCTCATTGAGTTCTTCAGAAACCAAGTCAACGATATCCTTTGCGGTGGCTTCCATTTCCCGCAGGTTAGTTTGTGAGGTTGTGCAAATGGCCTCTGCAAGCATACAGAGTGACCCAGTGTCAGCATCCTCAGTTCAGAGGGCATCTGATCTTGCGACGCTTCCTCTCACTGTCTGCTACATGCTGTAACAGGTACAAATCCCAGTGGAGTCTGACCATCAACATGTATCCTAGGTAACATGAGTCATGTGGAGCCTAGAAGAGTCGTGGGGCCGTCACCGCACTCTTAATTATCAAAATGCTAGTATTCTAGTAGGGAAATCTATTCAAGCTTTCCTGTCGGGGCAGATTAAACCGGTAAGGATGTGGTGGAAAGACGAGGGCAAATTGCAGAGGGAGACCTAGGCACCCCCTCCCCAGGGGGAATATTAACCAGCCAACAGTTTTTGTGACACTCACACAACTGGCATCGGAACTTGTCGCAATAGGATCTCAACTGATAGTACATTCCCTACTTTTGGTTACTACGAAGGATGTCACACACCTTAAATCAGCTTAGCCCCGCAAAGTCTCAGCTACAAATCATGTACTTGCCAGTAACAATTCACTTCTGTGAATTCACAAAAGTGCTACAGCTGTATCATACTCAAGGAATAGGGGTAAGGACGCAAAGATCATACCCAGGGGCAGGATGGAAAAGGGCTCCTCTATCTGCACCCCAATCTCCTCGATGCCCAGTAGCAAGAAGGCTATGACAGAAGTGGCCAGGATTGTGGCCCATCCACAAGTGGAATACAGAGCGAAGGGCAAGAATGTCAGCCACATGATCAGGAAGCGTGATGTGTGCCTGCCACAGATAACAGATTTTCAGTGTGCAGCCTGCATATTCCAAAAATTGGCTGCTACCAGGGAAGTGGATGATGGCATGGTGCAGAAGCTGGGTTTCCTAATCTCAATCCCCAGTGAAGAGTCTTTCACTGCCATTACATTCATGCAAAAGTAGCCATATCTAGATGAATGTGCCTATGTGAAAATTACACATCCAGATGCAAGTGCCTGCCACATCCAGATGCAAGTGCCTGTCTCAGTGCCATCAAGTGCGCCTCCGCGCCCCTCCCTGCGCAACACACAGGCGCGCGCGCGCACACACACACACACGACACTCTCTCTCTCTCTCTCTCTCTCTCTCTCTCTCTCTCTCTCTCTCTCTCTCTCTCTCTCTCTCTCGCTCTCTCTCTCTCGCTCTCTCTCTCCCTCCTGCCACATTGGATGCCAAGTAAACAGTCAGTACCATTTGAAGAGGCTTTTGTTGGAGGGCTGCCGCCTCAAAGGGAAAGGGAAACACATCATCATGTCGTACCTGGTATAACTGAGGGGAATTGGAGTTTTCAAGATGCGCTCACACGCACCCACGCTGTCTGCAAAGAATGTGAGATTTTCATCCATACGGTAGACCTGTCAATGCCCAGAACCCCTCAGAACCTAAACTGGGCACATGCCTCCAGGACTTCTTCTTGTACAATGGAACCAACTCGGCTCCCAAGCATGTTTGCCCTCTTCCTGCAGAATAAGATCACTGTTGTCAGGCAAAACAAGGAAGCTAATTGCTTTTCAATCAGATTGGGCTGCACCTCGATTGAGGATGTCCTTGATCTTTTGATAATCTCACTGATAACATTCAAAACAAAGTTTGGGCGGTGCTGAACAGCCACAACACGGGCCACCTCTTCTGGCCGGAGGATGCCCTATCCCACCAAAGCAAAGTTCGCATTCAGCCAGCAACATGTTATTTATTTCAATACTTGCTCACTTACATAAACAATAACTCTACAAATCCAAAAGGAGACTCAATCCGCACCCCCATCAAAAGAGAAAAAGAACATCCAAGCAACATTGATATATACAAGCGAAGTGGTCAACACACTGACCCTCCCCCCAAACCAACACACACACACACACACACACACACACACACACACACACACACACACACACACACACACACACACACACACACACGCACACGCACACGCACACGCACACGCACACGCACACGCACACATACACACACGCACGCACGCACACATGGGCACAGGCACATACGTACCCACTTACATACACTCTCACCAACTCCAAACCCCCGACATGAACATCTTCCCAACCACTGCCCAGGGGTTCTCCAAGGAGTCCCGTCCTTCTGGGACAGTTGCGGAGTTGTCAGTGCCCTTTCACAACACACTTTCAAAGGTAGAGGGTATACAATCGCATTGCATCCCTGCTAGCAACAAGAAGTCCTGGCAATCAGATGTCGCCAGGACAGCATCACCTTCAGCTCCCGTCGTATGTCATGCTCATCCCGCAAGTGACACATGAGGGTTTTGGGAAAGGCAATGACCCATCGTACTATCAATTCCCTGAGGTCCTTACGGTCCATGTTGAACCACGTAAGAGACTGCATCCCCTCACACACCTTGGCTTAATGACAAAGGAATAGTAAGTGCACCTAGGATCCAAACACAGATGGAGTGAAGGGGAGAACGATGAACAAAGGTGAAGTGATTATGTATTGGCCATGAGAAAGTTGAACGTGTCAAGGTAAAACTCTGCGGGCTGACTGTCATTTTCTTAATATCTCACCGTCAGTAATCTAGTAAAGTGCGAGGTCACAATGAACAGGATGTGTTCCGCACTCTCACAGCCACCCACACACACCTCCCCCCCCCCACACACACACAACCACAGACACAGGCAGCATTATGAGCATATTAAAGTTCTGGGAGATGCAGATCAGGAATTGATGTTGTACATTGTATACATCAAGACTTTCATACATATTCTCCATTCAATCCAACTAATCGGGGCGAACTGTCGTAATGATAGACTTTCAAATGTATGACTGCAAGTCTATATGGTTAGTTGTTCGGTGCATCAACAGGCAGGCCCTCTGCGAACAGGTTGGTGCAGGATTGCACGACATATGCACAGTGACACACTCTTTCCCAAGCACACAGGAGTATAAGGATAGGAGTGCAAAGTAACTTGCAAGGTAGAGTGATGCAGAGTCTCGTACCTGCCGTGTTATGTCGCGAGTCCTGTTCAGTACACCTCCCCATATTTTCCGAGCCTCTGCCCAGCGGCTGTACGAAGTATTCGTGCGGAACACCAGAAGCAAGGACAGCGCAAAAGATATAGTGTTGAATGGCTGGGAAGGGAATGAGCAAATGCTGGGGAAGCACGGAGGCAGTACTTTTCTCTGCAGCACCGCCCCGCCCGTCAGAGATGTGGAGAACACGCATTCTGGTGCATGAAGTGACAGGCACTTGACAGCTCTTAGTGTATTGAAACCCCTTGCACCCTGGCTCTAATACTGGGCAAAAAATAAATAATCAAAACAGTTTCAGCCTATCATATGTCACCAGTAGTACAAGAGGTCCCATAGCCCAGCCCTTAATGTCCAGGCAGACCCATGCAATGACAAATAGGTTTACGACAAGATGAAGTAGCATAACACATCATCCCTCAACTTGGTAATCCAAGGCCCTACATCCTGGGAGCAAATGCTGCCTCAGGCGATGTATTACCTTTACGTGCCCAAGCAGCCTAACCTGCAGGGCACCTTCACTTCGCCTTATGGAAGTCCAGCTAGTCGTTGCCAAGGATATTTAGAAGCTCATGCCCTACCTGCTGCTCAGGCCCTCCAAGGCGAGGATTGGAAGAAGAGTTGCCCCCTTGGGTGGGGGTTGGGGGGGGGGGGGCAATGTAAATGCTCAATCAGCTTAGCCAAGAAACAGTAATGTCCAATGTCTACTAGCACAAGCTAGTTGGGGGAATTCAATCTGGTTCAGAAATTATTCAAGAATGTGAAGAACGTCTTGAGGGGCAGCATTCCCCCCTCAAGAGCTTTCCTCTGTTTGCATGACAAATCCATTGAGCAATAGCAGCGATTCCCAAGCAGCGGGACACTCACCAAGCGTGCTTCTTCATAACAACAGACAATGAAAGCCACCGCACTGAGGAAGGAGATTGGCCAAGCTAGACCCCAGACTATTCGGGAGCTGCAAGCCCACAGTGAAGCTCAGCATGAACGACGAAGTGTCCGCTCTAGCAAATTCGTTTTCAAAAGCATTTATCAGAAAGTTGGCATAACTCTCGGTCAGAGGCACGTTGCTGTTTCGAAAGCTCATTATGTCAAATTGGGGCAGGTACTCACTGCAAGAGCCCAACAATGTGTCGCAGATAGCGACCAGTTGATCGATGTCTCTGCCATTCTTCAAATCCAAACACCTGCGTGCATAGACTTCAGTCAATACCCCTTCTGTCTCTATCACGCCGCCCTGTAGCAACTGTCAACCTCGAACACCTCAAACTCCCTGTATGTTTCATGATCAGAAACCCCCAGCAGCTTGAACCACAGACAATTTTTGTGTAGTGCATAACCTCCAACAACAGGACTTTTGGAGATCACTACAACTTGACAGAGCTGCCATTACTAGCTACACACAGGAACCATTGGTTGTGGACATCTTAGTAGGGGAGGATAGCATGAGGCAGACTGCCAACCTGGGCTTGTAAGCAAGGACACAACAGAGGACGAACTGAAGGTGGTGGGCACACACCGTTCTTCGGAACCTTCTGCTACGTTCTTTGTATTGAGTTGTCAATACCTCCTTGTACTTTTCTTCAGTCACCCGGTCTCCGGCCTGGGCTTTGACAGGCCCCGTACACCTTGGAGCTCGACAAGATTTATGACCAGGAAAGACAAGCCGCTGCCCAGTTTGATAAGTCCTAGACGCCAACACTTGCTGGGAACGCAGTCCTAATGGTCCACACAGCATGGCCCTATTACCCTGATGTGCGTAAGACGAAGCGGCTTTTACATGCAGCATTTCACCAAAGACCTGAGGTTACAGAAAAACTCAACTCGGAGAAAGAAAGGTTGCAAAGACCAAAGGCAGCGGCGTAATCCCTTCGAGACACAGCTTCCCGATGCTTAACGGTACGAGCGGTTGTAGCTCCAAGGACAATCCGAACCGACGGTATCCAATACGATGGTTTACTGGTGAATAATAAGACCTAAGATGAACACCTTTGGCATCAGAGGAATTGTCAAAGGATATATTGGAGACCTTGAATGTGGGAGATGTTCTGTCGAAATCAGTGGCAACGGACAGGTTTGGACATAATTATAGAATGGTAGGATTTCCGCACGATTTTCCCGGGCCCTTCTGCGATCAATGCGACGCGGACCTTGTATTTCACAAAGTACACGTGCACTCTTTACGGAGATCCGCCACATCGAGTTGGTAGAGCTCACTGAGGTGCCATTCCTGTTCACTTTTTCAGGAAAGTGCGCAATCTTCAGGGCTTGGGCGCAACCTTACAAACCTACTGCAAAGGATAATTGCAACCTCGCATGTGCCTGATTGACCCAAAACGTTGGATGTCCATAGACCACATATCTGGATGAGTTGGAGGTCCCTCCAAAGCCCTACAAGCTGCCAAGAACAGGGCCTTTGGAGCATGGGTGCCACTAAACCCCCGATACATCTAATTCTTATTCAGAAAAGTACTCAGAGATGCAAAGTAAACAGTGCAGCAAGCATTTACATGTCTACAGTGATGTCCTACCCTAAACGCCATGGCAACCATGTAGATGTATTGCCAACGCTTTGGCAAAGTGGATTTGCCCATCACGCAAATCCACTTTGCCAAAGACCATCTTCTCTAGGGGCGAAAAACAAAGTTTGAAACCATCTTAGGGTCCACCGCTGCAGTAGCATGGTGTGGAGAAGGACAAGTAGAATGTGCACGTCTACATGGATGGTTAACAGTGGCGTAGCTGACCACTGCACCTAGCTGCACACGCCTCCTCCTCCTCCTCCTCCTCCTCCTCCTCCTCCTCCTCGATAAAGAAACGAGGAGAAAGAGGAGGAGCTCCTCCTCTTTCTCCTCCTTTCTTTATCGCCTTTTACTCGAGGATCGCTTCTTCACATACCGTTTCACGAGTGGAGCAGACAAACCAGCAAGAGCACTTTCCAAGAGTGGGTCGAGAGACGTCTGTCGACCCACCAGAGGGTTGACATCTGACGCAAAGCTCAGTTACATAACAACCCCCACCTCACGGTGATTACTCGATTCCCTTGCAAGGAAACAAGTGTTGATCTGTGTAAAAGGTTATGGGCAGTGGCGTATCCTGTAAGCAAGCAGACAGGTCGTAAGTTCGTGCCTCTCCAGCTACAGTCCTTGACGACTGTCTGCTCTTTTAGACACATGCAACTGCATGAACAAGACTGGCATCCTTATGTGCCCAGTATCTTTCCAAACCAGTTCCGTTACATGTTGATCTGTCAATGAGCATCTACACACGGATAAGCTCCTGACGGCTGAAAGCAAGTACCTTCCTATACTCAATCAAGACTCCGTCCCTTAGCTGTTTGGGAGACTTGATTGTCCACTAAGATGGTTCACTTACAAACAAGCAATCAAACATAAACACATTACCAATACACATCCTGCGTCACCGCACCTGTAAGCAAGCAGACAGGTCGTAAGTTCGTGCCTCTCCAGCTACAGTCCTTGACGACTGTCTGCTCTTTTAGACACATGCAACTGCATGAACAAGACTGGCATCCTTATGTGCCCAGTATCTTTCCAAACCAGTTGCTCGACTATGCGGTGATCGCAGCTTTAATAGTCCTTTCACGCTAACGCGTATTCTAAATCAGATTGTACCTTATGTTCGAAATAGACCTCATCCGAACGTGTCTTGAGGTACCTTATGTGGATAGTGGACCCGTATCCTAATAATGTACATTTGAAGATCACCTAAAGCACAAGGCATTCTATAATGTATGTTCACAACTCAACACTTCCCCTTGCCTGCATGCTTTATGTGTATCTTCTCAAACCTAGTGAATCACGATGACCAACAAACACGGGCTTAGCAAGTGGCTTGGTCATAATGTCAGCCACATTTCGAGCAGATTCTACATAGAGGATATCTACCTGCCCAAGTGCCATAGCTTCCCTAGCATAGTGGAAGCTTACTGCAACATGCTTTGTGAATTTGGAATAAAGGGGGTTCCGTAAATTGGAAATGCATCCTTGGTTGTCACAGAAAATTTTGACTCTCCAAGGTGCAGCTCCAATCTCTTCCAAGAAGCCCCTAAGCCAGTTGGCTTCCTTCACAATATGGCCTGCTGCCATAAACTCGGCTTGCACAGTTGAGGTAGCAACTGAGCTCTGCTTCTTGCTTCCCCAAACCACGGCACTACCATAGACTGATAGAACATAGCCAGTGGTGGAATACCTGTGGTCCAGGTCCCCAGCATAGTCGGCATCAACATAGCCTTCTAGCTCAGGCCCCTTTCCACCCAGAGTAAGAGCTAATTCTCTCGTATCTCTCAAGTACTTCAGCACTCGAATGGCCTCATTCCAGTGTGAGGTAGTGGGTGTCATTCTATACCTTGACAACACTCCAACCGCCTGAGAAATGTCAGGCCGGGTCGTATTGGCAATATATAGCAACGATCCAATCAACTCACAGTACCGATGACCAGGTGGCAGTGGGGTACCTGCCCCATGTGACAAACCATCTGAGGACTCGGGTCTGCTGCTAGCCACGAAGTCCTTGGACATGGGGGTATCAACCACACGCCCATCATCAGCAACCCCAAACTTTTCCACAAGAGCATCAATCTTGGGAGTGCAACTCATGGAAATAGTGCCCTGAACTCTATTGCGTAGGACCTGACACCCCAGGAAATCATTCACCTCTCCCAAATCATGGATGGTGAAGTCCTTCTTCAACAACTCTTTCCCCCACTCAATCTCTGCAACCAATCTGGCAACTATGAGAAGATCATCAACATAAACAAGAATAAAGGACAGGTTGCCATCAGGGGCCCTCCTGATGTATACACCCGCATCACTCTTGCACACACTATACCCCATCACGCTCAACTTGTCGGTCAAGGTCTTGTGCCAAGCCCGTGGGGCTTGTTTTAGACCGTATAGTGCCTTCCTGAGCTTGCACACAACCCTCGTGTTGCCATTCTCAAATCCTGGTGGTTGGGTCACATAGACCTCTTCCTCCAACTCTCCATTGAGAAAAGCCGTCTTGATATCCACTTGGTGGATCTCAAGATTCTGTGTGGCAGCCACTGCCAGCACAGCCCTCCTTGCCCCATAGCTGCTGGTGGGTGCAAATACCTCCCCAACATCTATCCCAGGGATCTGTCTACACCCTTGGGCAACTAACCTCGCTTTAAAGCGAGTAACATTCCCATGTGCATCAATTTTAGTGGAGAATATCCAATGGACAGGAATAACTTTTTGTCCATGTGGTCTGTCCACATACTCTAGAACCTCATGGGTATCAAGGGAATCCATCTCTTCCCTCATTGCTTGTTGCCAAAAATCCCACTGAGGGGAGCATTGGGCTTCCCTCAGGTTAGATGGCACGTGAACCTTTCCCAGCTTGACATAAGGTACATTTTGTACCTTATGCTGAGACTCTGCAGTACTGTCAGCACTCCTGGGACTGTTGTCTTTTATATTCCTCTGATCCTGGTTCCCAGAATAAGGTACATTTTGTACCTTATGTTGAGATCCTGCAGTACAGCCAGAACTGCCAGAGCCCTCCCCAACTCTCTCTCTTGAACTGCCAGACTCATGCGCTCCACCATTACAATCTCTCACCTTTCTCAATGCAGGTGGAAGCAGCAGCTCTCTCTCTCTCCTGGACTCACACCTAGGTACACTACTCTGACTTTCCTGAGCTGCGCCTACTGTGTCAGGCTGCACCCCATAAGCATGACTGGTTCCCAGCTCAACTTGGCTACGTGCTTCCCCTGCTGCTGGCACTTCTAGCCCACTACTCTTCTCGCTAACATCTTCTCCAAGCATAGCCTCCCCTGTCTCAACCTGCCTCTGCAAATCAGGGAGACCTACCGAGGGTGGCTCACTCACAAGTACCTGGCCTGAGCCAGGGTCATGCATGGGGACCCCTACTGAGTCCCTCCTAGCCTGGCGCTGTTCATAACGCTGATCCCTTGTGAGGGTGGTTCCTGGGGGAAGTCTATGTTGAGACTTCCCCTGGAACCTGACCCCCTCCTGCATCTTCTGCAGTTTGTCCAGCTGCGAGTGCGCTTCAGCACCCCCCCGAGCTAAATTTTGAAGATGGCCCAGCACTGACCATGACTGCTGTGAGGTCTCTGAAGTGGCAGGGGAACCATCCTGGCTGCTGGGGGCTCCAGCCACAGGTCCGACTGAGCTCCTCAGCCTGCTGTGATCCTCTGGAGAGCTGGCAGTGGTAGCAGGAGATCCAGTGGGCTTGCACTCCACCACTGGGTCATCCTCTGCTTCCCAAAAATTCACGGGAATGGCTGTTGGTGAGCTGGGGACATTGGAATTGCCTCCCCTGCCCTGCAAGGACGCTCCTGAGAGCCATTGAGAGGATCCAGGTTGCACCTTAGACATACCCACTCTCTCCCCTCCTCTCAAATGCTCAAGGAATGTAACATCCCTGCTCTCTTGCCATACACCATTGCCTACGTACACTCTATAGGCCTTGGACTGTGGGCAATACCCAGTGAACATGCCTGGAATGGTCTTTGGTCCAAATACAGACCGCTGACCTGGGGAAATGTGAACATGTGCCACACAGCCCCATGTGCGCAAGGAAGCAACATCAGGCTTTACCCCATAGAACATCTCAGTAGGGGTCAGAGGCCTGCCTGTGGTGGGGCCCTAGTTGTACAGCAGGGTGGCAGACTCCAATGCCTCCTTCCACAAGGAAGGGTCTGCTGCAGCGTGCACCAACAGGGTCCTTGTGCGCTCCTTCAGAGTCCGATTCATGCGCTCAGCAAGTCCATTTTGCTGAGGCGTGGATGGAGCTGAGGTCTCCATTTTAGTGCCCTGCTGAGCACAAAATTCTTTGAACTGCTGATTCAGAAATTCTGTCCCTCTATCAGATCTCACACACTTCACCACTTTCTCATGAAATGTCTGCCAGTACTCAAGAGCTCAATGAGGGCCTTGGGAATGGCTTCTTTCGACTTCACTGCCAATGAGGCTATCAGATGGGATTTTTCATCAACAACAGTAACCCAAAAACGCTCTCCCGTGATTGCAGCTGGTGAAATGGGACCCACAGTGTCCACATGCACTCTATCTAACACACTCTCTGCAGGCCTAGAGGAAGCTGGAAAGGGGGGGCGAGAATGTTTCCCTTGTATACATGACTCACACTGGGGAGAACACTCTGAGCATGGAGCAAGGGACACATTGATCCCAGGGACCAGGTCTTCGTTGTCCAACCTTGTCATACCCTTAACCCCAGGATGCCCCAACCTTGCATGCCAGAGTAGTCGATCTGTACACACGTGCCCTTTCCTGGCATGATACGAGGCCACATGAGGACTGGACTGTGGCTGCGCATCATGCTGGCTCTTGACGGGACACACCCATTCTAAAAAAAACAGCCCTCGCTCTCTGGCTATCTTACCAGACCAGCCTGCTGGGCCTTTCATGGTCGTGTACCCACCTGCACTGTCAGTGAGGAATGATGCTCCATCCTGAATGGCTCCTGTGACAGAAATCAGATTGTACCTTATGTTCGAAATAGACCTCATCCGAACGTGTCTTGAGGTACCTTATGTGGATAGTGGACCCGTATCCTAATAATGTACATTTGAAGATCACCTAAAGCACAAGGCATTCTATAATGTATGTTCACAACTCAACAATCTGCCATGGTGTTCCTTTTGTTGCAGTGTACCTCCACACGCTGTTAGCTTCCCATCCTGAGTCTGTTGCGCAAGGGTCCTTCGGAATCCACCAACCCAGTATGTGGGTGATGGTATACTATGTAGCAGTTCCCTAGCTTGCCACCAGGGTCGACGCTACTATTGAGAATCCTAATATATTGCTCCTATGACGGACTAGGCATCACTATTCTACGGCTCTGCGCGCGAACATAGGCGTGCAATCGTGTGCGCCCTCCCATTGATTGTGCAGCACATGAATGGCACGTCTATGGGGTTAAAGCGAGTGTCCCAAAATGCCGAAGATTTCCTTCTTTCTGGCACGATGAGCCTCTGATCAGTTCCCTGTCTAGAGATGGAAGGCATCGCCTCAAACCAGCTATTTCAGGCTCTCAGTCCAGCTTTTGAGCAAGCGCTGTGCAACACATGCAAAGCCATGTGGGCACGCAATAGGAGAAGCAGCAGCTGTACAGCTCGAATGGCGCAATCTGGCGGTTATACCACTTTGCAGCTGGTCTAGCACTTTGCATCACTGATCAGCCGTAGCCGTAGCAACATTCCTGCAATGGCCGATCACCCAGCCAATGTCGAAGTGCCTCGTCCTCTTTGAGTGCGAATCACTCTGCATGTCTAAAACATATATGAACGTGCTACACACGAGCTTGCTTTGACCCTATAGCTATCCACCACGCCTCTCTCTCTCTCTCTCTCTCTCTCTCTCTCTCTCTCTCTCTCTCTCTCTCTCTCTCTCTCTCTCTCTCTCTCTCTCTCTCTCTCTCTCTCTCTCGCTCGCGCTCGCGCTCGCGCTCTCGCTCTCGCTCTCTCTCTCTCTCTCTCTCTCTCTCTCTCTCTCTCTCTCCCTCTCTCTCTCTCTCTCTCTCTCTCTCTCTCTCTCTCTCTCTCTCTCTCTCTCTCTCTCTCTCTCTCTCCCCCCTCCCCTGAGGGAGGGGGCCGCACATGTGCGCGGGCGCGCGCGCGCGCGCCCGCGCACACACACACTCTTAAAGAGACGGGGAGAGAGAGAGAGGGAGGGGGGCCAGGGGGGGGGGAGAGAGAGAGAGAGAGAGAGAGAGAGAGAGAGAGAGAGAGAGAGAGAGAGAGAGAGAGAGAGAGAGGGGGGGGGGCGAGGCAGGGGTTGAGGAACTGCGATGTATATCAATTGAAATTTCTTGGCTGGGTGAGCATCCGTATGTGCATGTCAGTAAGTGCCTTTGTACGGCGCGTCTCCACGTGCTTTTGTGCGTACGTGTATGAATGGTGTGCCTGCATGCGTCTGTGAGTGTGTGCATGCGTGCATTCGTACCTGCACGGGGCTCTCTCTCTCTCTCTCTCTCTCTCTCTCTCTCTCTCTCTCTCTCTCTCTCTCTCTCTCTCTCTCTCTCTCTCTCTCTCTCTCTCTCTCTCTCTCTCTCTCTCTCTCTGTGTGTGTGTGTGTGTGTGTGTGTGTGTGTGTGTGTGTGTTGTGTGTGTGTGTGTGTGTGTGTGTGTGTGTGTGTGGTGGCGGGCGGGCGGGCGTGTGTGTGTGTGTGTGTGTGTGTGTGTGTGTGTGTGTGTGTGTGTGTGTGTGTGTGTGTGTGTGTGTGTGCGCGTGTGTGCTCTGGCATTCCGCTGGACGTGTCACAAACGAGTCATGACATGTGACATTTCTCGTCCCGAATATTCTAGTGGGCAATCCATCAAAACTACCTCCTCTATGAGGGGGCCTCCACACAAAGGCCCTAAGCCATGTTGATGTTTGCATGTTGAAACCAGTATGACTAGCAGCAACTTACCCATGCGGAAGTGGCGCTCGCAGCGAATGTTCAGAGTGTAGCGGCTGTTCATCTCCAGTATCAAGATAATGCAGTGGGGTTGATCGACGAAATGAAAGGTCGAGTTGGCGCACCCACTCATTGGTAAGCCCATTACAACGCAGTGAGAGTGGAATTCTAGCTCATTTCATTTTTCATAGTAAACGTCACTGCGTAATAGGGCAAACATTGCAAACCCAGCAATCCCAGGAGGCATTAAATAGACTGTTTGGAAAAGAAAGTACGCAGGCACGTATCGTGATTTGCAAAGCCGTTTTAGTGGCACACCCTAGTAACGAGTTCCCCCGATTGTAGGACTCGCAGGCGGGAGACCCATGGAGAAGCAACATGCAGAACGCATGGTCAGTTTGGATGAGCTGCTGATTCTGCAGCACCGGCTTACTGCAGTGGGCTTCAAACACAACCCCATTTCATTCCTTCCCACATACGTCCGATTTCTTTCATACACGTTTTCTGCATCAATTGCTCTGAATTAGCAATCATTCAGAACAAAGCCTGCATAGGACGGAACACTGAGAACTGATCAAAAAAACATGACGTGGGTCAAGTTTGTTACAAAAATAACGCGTGTACATACATTCAAACACTTGCAAAACTGGCATGGTGCTGGCAAAGGGCCTCAAAGACAGCAACAGGTCGTGGCCTTTCAAAACAGCTACTATAACTCCGTCGGGCTAAAAGTTGAGCTATTAACGTCGGGCAACTCACAGATACAAATATTGTTTGGGAACCCTAACACTTCAAAAAAGAAGAAATCAAATGGGTGTGGCATGTTTGTGCCAGACTTTGTTTCCATCCTCATCTGTGGATGCAGGCACATTCATCACAACAAATGCCTTTTCGACATATAGGCCGACCACAATGCCTTGCCTTGCACTTGCCCAAAGGCCTCTAAACCCTACAAGAAACCCTTGCATACAACCGGAACGCACGTGCCAACCCCTTTGTCAATATGGATGCACAATCTTCCTTCTTAATCAGAGTCAACAATCTCACTCCGGTCTCGGTCATCCACCAAAAATTCATGCTCAGTCAGCTTTCTCTTTCTGTCTACATAACTGACCGTTCAACCACCTCACAGACTTTCTCAGCACTTTTCCCAAGAGCATTGTTCACGAACCAAATCCAGTTGAAAAACCAAGCGTGTAAACTTCAGACAAGTACAATCGACACAGCCGCTAGCCCACAAAGTCTGAATAAGTTGGCACCGGGCTGTGGCTCCGCACGGGGACGCATGTCCTTGACATGCACCTCTCCCTGCAGCCAAAAGCATTCGAGAAAGAAACTACAGTGACGCGCCTCCAGTACCAGCCTAATCCCATGATTGACAAGGCATACTTGCAGGCTGTCTTTCCAAAGATTGACTCTGCCAGATCACTGTTTGCGTATACTTCATGGGCAACACCAAATCCAAACAACATCCCACTTCTAAATCAATCGCGGGATTTGGACAAGTATAAGAGGGGTGTGTATTACTCACCAATGCAGGATTAAAGAAGAAAAGAATACTTCAGTCAAAGGTGGCAACACCAGGAGTGCCAATATCTTGCAACCACCCAACCCCCATAATACCTGCAATCATGCTGGTTGCATTTACTCTGCACCAGCACGCTCTCTGACAGCCACCCCCGCCGACAAAGACTTCCATCCGCTCTGCAAGGGGCCAGACCAGCAAGGTTGGATCCCGCTCGAACAAACATTAGGGGAATCCAAAATACTTCAATTTTGTCTCTGTGAGGCCAGACCCCAACATGAGGACCAAAAACTTCTGAACACATATTTCTACAGCCAATACATTGGCAAGCCACTGGATACGCTGGAAGCTGCCTGGCGTCGAGACAAACATCCACTTTGGTTACAGACTTCCATAACAATGCCATGTAAATGCCTAATGCCCCCAGAGGGCCAAAGGGATATAATGTCAAAGCTGTCAATGTAGCTTTGAGACTCTGGTGTGGGCTCGCCTCATCAATCATTCGACATACTGCAACAATCACTTGCTGGCCAATCCAGATGGATTATCTCAGCGCTACCTCACGCTGGAACAGAAGGAATCCAGCAGGCAATGCCTCATAAGGCCCCAAGTACCATGAAACATCTACTCAGTGATGCCTGCATCGAGCACGTTGGGACTGATGCCCACATATGCGTTCGCCCCATTGTTCCTCCCAGCGCGGCCAGCAATGGCCAGAAATTCAGTGTCGTTGGGGTCCCACTTCTTGCTCTTGCCATTTCCATTGCCGTTGCCATTGCCGTTCTTCCCATTGCCATTCGAAGCGGCCTGGGCCTGGAAACACTTCTGTTGGTCAGATGCTCGCACGCCTTTGAGAACTTTATGAAGGGCTCCGGTCATGCAATGCCATAACCTCGGGAAGTTTTCATTAACTACATGAGAAAAAGCTCCTTTGGAGCCCGGACTTCTCCTCTGCCACAAATGTGCATTTTTAAACATATGTCGCTGTCCCAAGCTTTTTAATTGGGTTGGGGGGGGGGGGAGCCACCTCTGTATCTGCATCCCTGCCTCATGTGTTTCTGCATTTACATGCATGGAAAGATGAGAAGGGGGTAAGGGGAAGCAGCACGGGAATGGGGGAACAAGGGACAAGTAAAGGGGGAGGGGGGCAGATGCACCAAGGGGGCGGCGGTAGAGGAAGGGGGGGGGGAGGGGCCGTGGGGGGAGAGGGGAGAAAGAGAGAGGGAGGGCGGGCGGCTAGAACAAACAGTAGTCCAATCTCCCACCCACGACAATCTCGCCGTTGATAGCTTACCTCCCCAAAAGTTAAAAAACTCCACTTTAAAGTACTGTCACCTTTTCCCCCATAATTCCCTAGGCTGGAGTACTGAAACACGTCGGGAACGCCTTAGCAAGCATAACTCACCATGATAAGTTTGTCACTAAGGACAGATGCAGAAACAAATTCACGAATGCCGTCTGCTTCAGCAGCCATCTCCTTCAAGTTGCGTTCAGATGTAGCACATATGGCCTCTGCATGTGCCCAATCCCCTCGATCAATGTTTTCATCCTTGCTCCTCGGTGCATACCGAGAATATGGTCTCAGCAATGGCACAAAAACGGATAGTTCACAGATGGACTACATTGCCGGATGAGCATACGGACGTGGAAACACAAACCAGTGCAAATCCAGCACAGCACCTCCAAAGTAGCCTTAGAGATATTTCACGCCCAGGAGAACTGGGGTTGTCAACCAAATACCATCATTATTCTACAATTATCAGAGTGGTCAAGAGCAAGAACTACAACAATAGTAACAAGAACATTCCTCCAAATAATGGTTGTATACTACAGTGTGGTCACTGGTTTCTGATAAAAACGGCCCTGCCAACTGGGCACATGGGCCCGAGACAAAAGTGCCTCCGCATCTTCACACCTCATCAATTCAATCATGCAGGACCTTGTCTGGGCTAAGTTCAGTGGCAAGGAGAATGTCGTATGGTGGTGCATACCTAAGGGCAGGATAGAGAAGGGCTCCTCAATTTGCACACCGATCTCTTCGATGCCAAGAAGCAGGAAAGCAATGAGTCCGGCAGAGGGAATTGTGGCCCACTTGCAGGAAGGGTACAGCGTGAAGGGCAGGATTGCCAGCCAGATCACTAGGAAACGTGAGGTGTGCCTGCACATTCGAACGTGGTGCGCTCAGCCTGAATTGCATTCTAAAACGCATAGTCATGTGCAAGCTGCTGTCCACAGGACATTTTGAAGTCTTCAAAACCAGGGGGGGGGGGGACCTTCTCATGGGAACATGTCATTGAGTGCATTCCGTCAAACATGAGCAATTTCCATTTGACTCATGTTCCCTCTAAGACAGGGCTTGAACCTGGTGAGCCACATGCAGTCAACCATAACAGCCTAACAGCCAGCACATTATATGTTTCTTTTCAGGCATATTATATCTGAGTAAAGAGGACGGTACAACAGCCTGCTAACCAGGCTGTCAACATGACATGACTGCAATATGAACATCAGCTTGTACCCCCTTACTAATCTCTCACACAGTGAGTGTTATCAAGAAGGTACTTCTAGCAGCCGCCCTAGACTGAACTCATGGAAGATGAAATGAATAACCATTCTTTCAACACACAGAATCTGCCACTTCCCACAGCTAGGGGAGCATTCCATTCTAAAGGGTTTCTAAATATATGTCTGTGTCTCCCAGCCTATTGTTAAATCCTGAATGCGACCTGGCACCAGCATGACTTTGTCCTTCCATATGTTGGAACAACGTCCAAAACATCTACAAGATTACAAGAAAGTACTAATAACCCCTCACATAACATTTGGAAAAGACTGCCAGGCTCTTCCTGCTTGAAGTGGCTTTGACCAACAGAAAGACCGCAGCATGGGTGCAAACAGCCTGATTATTAACAGCGAACAACACTTCATGGCCCATGGCATCCCAGGAGCCTTACCTGGTGTAACTCAAGGGGATGGGTGTCTTCAAAATCCGCTCGCATGCTCCAACAACATCTGCAAAGTAGGTTAAGTTCTCATCCATGCGGTACACCTGGATGCCAAGCGTAAGCAGGTTTAGACTGTCATGTGCCTATCAGGAAGCTGCAAGCAAAAGGCCTTGCACGACGCACCTGCATCGGTGCGCAGGGCTAGACACCCCCATCCCATGCATACCCACGGCCTGCATCTTCCACTGTACAGTCTTCCGATTTGCAGACCAAAGGAGCAATGGCAAGACAAGCGACCTGGCTTAACACAAATAAACAACCCAGGAACACAGAAAACCCCCCCCCCTCCCGCGGCCCAAAAAACACTTTTCATTAAAAAAGAGTGAGCACCAAGTACGGCCCACATTTAGTAGCACAAACGTCTTGGATCCCTTGGAAACGCCACGTAACTTTCTAACCGTATACCACTACCAAGAATCAACCCCTCCCCGCTTTTTCCTGCAAATCTCTTTTCTGGGGATATGTCAGCTTCCTAATGAAGGGACTACCTTGATAAACAAGCCAACAAACTCACAATTCCCATCCCCCACTTGCCCCCTTCTCTCCCCCCTTTGTGTGTTGGGGGTGGGGTGGGACACCCCGGGTGCATAATCAGACCATGTGCTCTAGAGCATGTCAATCAGTGTTGACATAACAAACACACTCACAGACATCCTTGGACACCCCCCCCCCTCGCTCGGTAGCAGCAAGGAGACTGGAAAGGTTGGGCATACTTCAGTGGCTGGGATACGCGAGGACTTAATGAGCTCACTGATGACATTGAGCACAAAGTTTGGACGGTGATCCGCTGAACACACCAGCGCAATCTCCTCAGGCAGCAGAGTATCCTACATCCCCCATTCCATATGCCTGACTTCACCGATATTGGGGGTGTATACCAAATGCTGTTGATCATAAGTGGGGTCAAAAGACTTGCAAACGACATAGTTCTGTAATGTGCTTTCGATTTATCAGCTCTCAAACGGTTTTGCTTGCTACATACATGCATTGTACATCTTAGTGTTCACGCTAAGACCGTTGGGAGAGATTGACAGGCATGAAATTGATAATTGTTGATAAATCGGTGCCTTTCAGCCCTCTCCAACTTGCTGCCTTCTCTAGAAGTCACGAAGTGCATATGGATGACTCAAAGTCACGCCTTTCACATCACCAAAGGATAAAGCAGAAGGGGGAAAATGCAGTCTTGGGAAAACCTGCATAATAAGAGCAGCAAAACCTGCCCATGTTTGGCTGTCAGAGAGTCAACCTAAAAGCCCAGAAAGTCATCATAATACCCCCTTCAGGCCCGCAAACCAAATCCCTCACCTCATGGTCTCCTGCACAGCTTGTCAGGTGTAGCTAGTGCCACGAAGTTCAAAACAAGTGATATCGCCCAACTGCTAAGCAAGCAGCTGACATGTTTACCAACCAATAGGCAACCAAAGGTATCACCTCTCCCAGATGATACACAACCATAACTCCAATCTACTACTCCATCTGGCAAATATCCATCCAAGGTTGAAGGCCGGAAAAGACGCAGAGGGTGCTTATGCATACCTTCAGCTCTGTGGCAAGATCATTATCGACGCGAATGTGGCACATAACAGCCTTGGGATAGGCAATCACCCACCGCACCAGCATGGCTCTCAGCGCAACCTCATCTGGCTCAAACCAGGTAAGGCACTGCATGCACCATGACCCAGATCAGCGCGACATGTGAAAGCAGTCCCCAGGTAGGTATTGTAAGAGGAGACTGTCGGCTCTGTAGCAACGTAAACTTTGGACAGCTGGTGTTCAACACAACTAAGGGATGCATCCCCACCATCGACAATGCAGCCACTAAGAAGTTATGGACCAAAAACCAGCAGGAACCAAGGTGTACCTGACGAGAGATATCACGGGTGCGATTCAGCATGCCTCCCCAGATCTTGCGGGCTTCATTCCATCGAGAGTAGGATGTGTTGGTGCGGAACACCAAGAGCAGAGATAAGGCAAAGGAAGTCAAATTGAATGGTGCTGAAGGTATGATGAGGATGCTGGGAATGTCAACAGGAACGATTCCGACCTGCGCACCGTTGCACCACCAAATTGTATTGCAAGGCCAAATATTGTGGTTAATGTTGGATGATGCAATAAAGCTTAAGCTCTGGCTCTTCAAATATGGTAACAAGCCACAGAGGCATAACCACAACTCTCTGCCACACTTTCCTGTAAACAAGCAGAAGTTGCTGCTTCCGACTCTAAAACAGATATTCACTGTATTTTTCACTGTTTAAAGAACTGAGCTTTTAGGCAACCACAGTAGGACAGTCTGTTGAAAGTACCTCTCGAGCCTGTTCATAGACACAAATGAAGGTTGCGAGGCCCAACACAGCTGCCAAAGGCTCAGCAAGGCCCCATACAATGCGTGACCTGCCCAGGCAGTCAAATGCCACAGATAAGATAAATCCATTTGCTTATCAGTTGCGGTGTGCAAACATGTGCCCAACATATTCTGCCAAGTCACATGAACTTACTGAAAGAGAGCAGCGATATGACGCCAGTATCTGGCAGTGCTGCGGTGCTTTGCCCACTCATCAAACATAAAAACCTGCGAAAGACACATTGTTGCCATTTCTACAAAACCTTTCCAACTTATGGAAGCTGCAAGAACTCATGCATTTGGGAAGGGCATGTACAAACAGCGTTTAGGAGCAAGAATTCGGATTTGATGCGGACAACTGCTACACAGGATAAGCATAGAACGGAAAAGTACTGTCCTCAATCTCATCGAAAGGCTAAAGCCCACATTCTAACGGCACATGAGCTCACCGTTCTCCTAAACCGTCTGCTCTCCTCCTTATATGCATCCGTTGTCCAGTTTTCGAACTGCTTTTTCGTTGATCCGTCCTGACATGTGATCGCAAACGAGTATGCGCGGGCCTCTCGAAGACGCAACCTCGGCAATAAAGCAAGAGTTCCACCTCCACTATGGAAAGAAACCGAAGACAGATGCTTTACACCCCCCACGGGCGTCTTGCAAGGACGAATACACCCCGCCTTAGCGGTTGTAAAGGCAACCATTTATGCACAATATACTCGCTCAATTTACCCTGGAAAACACGATATCCTACAATCAAACAAAACCCAGAATATCAACTCTGACTATCCTTCGTTCTTTGCTGTCGTGTGTGGACCCGATGACTATCGTGTACGATATGACTTAACGTTACAAGCTTTTGATACTTTCGAACAGATGCAATTGATAATTGCCTATAGATAACCCCAAAAGTCTTGTATATCTTAATCCAGCCGCTGCACTTAATGATTAGGCGACGATTGTCGCTCGTGAATCGGGGCTCAGCAATCTCGCAATCCGCCAACCCAAAAAGGTTCTACAACTTCCGAGGGACGTTGCATATCTACAATCGGTCCGTATCTCCTCCTTTGGTATACACGTGATCTCATCCCATATTTTAGGCCTATGCCTCATGATCGCTGTGTGTTTGAGAGCTCGGTCAGCGCTGAAGCCGGGGAGCCAATTTCACTGGCGGTATCAAATGTGGGAAAGAAGGATCGAGGAACAGATAGTATCTGACATACGCGTTCTGATCTCCTACTACTACTACAACTATGCCTGCCAGAGTTGCTCACACTGCATGTGCACCATTCTATGCACCCTATTGACACCTAGGCCAGTACCGTGAAGAGTTGCTTTGCTCCCATGCCTTGCGTCCATGGCATGACTGGTGTGATGTGCTGTGAATACTCCAATGTTGTCCGTCTGAGCGTGCCCAGCTACATTCTTCACATAAAGAGTGAAGCCTATCCTAACCGCACACCATACATCTTTCATGCGGGTACGCGGAATGTAGGGGCCAGAGACAAAAGGGGGATAGTGAAAAACTCGGGGGGGGGGAGAGAGAGAGAGAGAGAGAGAGAGAGAGAGAGAGAGAGGAGAGAGAGAGAGAGAGAGAGAGAGGAGAGAGAGAGGGAGAGAGAGGGAGAGAGAGAGAGAGGGGGGGGGGGAGAGAGGGAGAGAGAGAGAGGGGGGGGAAGGGGGGGGGGAGGAGAAAGGGGGAAGAGGGGGAAAATAGAGGGAAGGAAGGAGAGGGGGGCAGAGGGGAGGGTCGAAAGGGGGGGGGGGGGGGGGAGGGAGGGAGGGGAGAGAGAGAGAGAGAGAGAGAGAGAGGAGAGAGAGGAGAGAGAGAGGAGAGAGAGAGAGAGAGAGAGAGAGAGAAGAGAGAGAGAGAGGAGAGGGGGGGGGGGAGGGGGGGGGGGAGAGGGAGGGAGAGGGGGGGGAGAGGAGAGAGAGAGAGAGGAGAGAGAGAGGGGGGGAGAGAGGAGAGAGGAGAGAGAGAGAGAGAGAGGAGAGGGGGGGGGGGGGGGGGGGAGGGAGAGAGAGAGGAGAGAGAGAGAGAGAGAGAGAGAGAGAGAGGAGAGAGAGAGAGAGAGAGAGGAGAGAGAGAGAGAGGGGGGGAGAGAGAGAGAGAGAGAGAGAGAGAGAGAGAGGAGAGAGAGAGAGAGAGAGAGGAGAGAGAGAGAGAGAGAGAGAGAAGAGAGAGAGAGGAGAGAGAGAGAGAGAGAGAGAGAGAGAGAGGTTTGTTGGGGGGGGGGAGGGAGGGAGAGCCGAAAACCGGGCAAGACCACAACCCCAAAGGACTACACCAAAATCACAAACTCAAAAGGCAAAGCATTAACCACACACACAATGAACGAGAAGTATCAACCAAAAAACATAACGAAAACAAAAAGATATTAAATCCAAAATAACAAGAAGAGAAACAAGAACTCAAATGGAAGTAAGACTTGTGAACAAAAACAAAAGCTTCACTCTTAAATTCTAAAAACAAAAACAAACCTGCCCAGGGCCCGGCCAAGGAGCACGTGTCTATCTAATTGGAGAGGGGTTCTTCTCTTCTCATCGGTGGTATCATCGCCCTGCCTGTGTGTCGTGGCAGGCACCTTTGCACATGTCCGCCACCCATTTGCAGGTGTTCCTCTGGTTTGGACGTAAGTGCATGGCCTTCCCCAAGGCGCAGGGTGCCGTGCGGGTTCCCCGCACCTCCATCATTGTGACATGTGTCACACGGCGGGGATTGAGCACCAGTTCATATATGTTTGCCCTTCATTGGATGCTGTGTATCAGCATTTCCATCACTTGTAAGCCTCTGACTCTTCACTCTTCATAGGTTTACTAGCAGGATGATCTTCGGGCTGTTGTTTGCTCTGTCAATGATTGTTCGTGATACTTTTCAACGTCTCATCAGCCTGTATGGCCTGGACACGTGCAATATTTTCAAACATCGTTACACGGCTGCGACAAAAAAGTCCAGGCCACGTTTATATATCTTTTCTTCTAGATGTACTGAAAGAGTCACAACCGTGAATTGCAAGTGGGGAGACCTCCGACTCAGTAAGGGATTCTGCCTGCTTTGACGTTTTTGTTTGACTGGGTGGAAGGCAACCCAACCGTCGATGTGCCCGCTGTAATATGTTGTCTCATAACTACGATTATTTTTGGCATATCCGCTAGAACATCACATCTACGCTTCCACCATGTATGTCTCTTGCACAGTTGGCTGATGCAAGGTTTTGATCGTATAGCGCTGCAATACAGATACAGGCTGCGCACGTAGAACCAAGTTGTAGCGTGCTTTCCAGTACCTTCCTCTTCCATCGCAGGGTGAACCTACTGGCTCCTCCCGCAGTTGATGAAGACTCTTTCAAGTAGGTTTGCAAAGGCTTGGTCAAAACTGCAGATGTATGCCTCCCTCGGAAACGACGAATGAATAAAGCATCTGAAACGACACCCCAGGAAGATACGCAGATGCGCGGGGGCGCGCGCGCACACGCACACACACGCACGCACACACGAGCCCAAGCGCGCGCGCACACACACACACACACACACACACACACACACACACACACACACACACACACACACACACATGTGTGTGCGCGCGCGCAGGGTACATGCAGAGCTGCTTTGAGAAAGTTGTCTGGTGCACTTGTACCACATACATGGATTTCGCAAACCTCCTACAGCGCATGGTGGAGTGAGACATCGAGATGGACTGTTACAGAGAACTAAGCGTCCAGCAACTTTGTCAGCTGGTCGTACAGTGAAGATACGTATCTACGAGTTCAGGAGACGAGATAATAAAAGACACTACCCCTCCATCTAAGAACGGCGTAACCACTGTGCAAGGTAACAGGGCACATGGACCCTTGCTAATTCTGACTATGCGCACTAATGTCAGAAAACAAACCTGCAAAAACTTCTAAAAGAATTCGTGTACTTGTTTACTAGTGTACTTATCTGCATACATGCTATGCCGAGTCCACTCGGGACAAACGGATAGACTGTATGCTTTACGACCAAGACATTGCAGAAGTGTGCACAAACCGTTCCACTGTGCGTTACTAGGATCTGTGTCCCACCCCCCCACCACATACACAAATAGAAGACACCGCCAATCAAGACTAGAACGATATGACACAAACCAGCACGGATGGCTGTCCAAATTACCATTACCTGAGACTTTAAACATGGCACACACTGAAGCCGATTCCGGGTCTTGCGCATCATCGCGCAAAGCCGATTACCTAGCCAAGGGAAGTAGCATTGACCTGATGCATCCAAGTCACAGAAAATCCAATCATTGTTCAGAGCTCTTTTACTATTTGCTCCCCCTGTGGATCCCATAGCAGGACCACAGAATGCCCCAGTCTCCTAATAATCAATCTGGAACCGTAAACAACACACTTGCATTTTTTGTGTGATGCACTTCTGTAGATTTATGTAAATCAAACACATATGCTACAAATGGTGGTGAAGTTTGGGTGTGGCTTCACACCCAGATCCATCGACACTAACATCCACCCTTCCAACGGTATTAATGGCAACAAAGATATGTTTGGATTGAATCTGCCCATTATGATGGGCAGAGTTGATCTCCCTGACATTGTAAATATACCCTGGACTCAGTGCACATTTCCCCTCCAGCCCGGCACGCAGATCATAGGCAAGATCTGTCCTGCAGCTATCCGCTGTCAAGACGTCCTGATATTTTGCACATATCATATTCATCGCTGCATCTTCTTTGTCACTGCCACTCTCCCACCTTCCCCCAACACTCCTCATCCTCTCAATTCCCTCCTGATGGTTCCTGCTTAAGCACCAAGGGCCCAACGTCAGCCCATCACTGTACTAACCCCTATACATCGCACGTCTGCGGAAGCTTGACTGCATCTCGAAGATATTCTCCTCTCCTGCTGCAAGACTTCACCCATGGAGCCAAAGAGTGCTCTCCAAATACAGGGCGCAAAGAACTAGAGCACAGAGCTGTTGCCTGCACATGCATGACGCATACACACGGTCCTCTTAATTCTCAAGGGTGATGACTTCAACGGCACGAGCACCAGCTGGTGCATCCAAAATGCCCGGCTGACGGGGAGGGGTCTGCATTGCCCACAAAAGAAAACTGATTCAGAACAGACAATCAATTGTATGTGGAACTGGACAACCAAGTCAGGGTGATGCAAAATCATCTCGCTGCACATCTCCTGAATGGACCACATGATAGCAGATTAAGACAGACTGTTGATAAAAGGCTGCCATTACGAAAAGCACCAATGAAAGCAACTAGATCGGATAGCACAGGACTAGGCAGATGGATAAGGGCAAAGCCTTGCTGTCAACAGACCAAAAAAAGGGCGATGAGCCCAACAGAAAAGATGTACCCAGTGAACCCCCTGAACAGCCGTAGAAACCCGCTCTTGAAGTGCCTACACAACCGTTGTCAAGAGAATAAAGACTTACCGGGCCCAGCTTGTAGTCCACAAAGCTGCGGATGGTATCAGTGGTGGAGGCCATTTCACGCAAGTTCCTCTCGGACGTCCCAGAGATAGCCTCTACATGCCCCAAGAGCAAGAAATTAGATAGGACACATAGGCCTGATTTGAGTTCTTTGGCAGAGCTGATATCACCCTTTCGTCCTAAATCTGCATAGGAGCACAACTTGCATCTTTATTTGCAGTAATTCCTTAGTCTTTTCAAGACAGCACCTAGCTTGACAAGAACTCCGAAGTAGTTTTTAATGCAACAGATCACACTCAATAACAGCTGGGATTGGACAACTACACTCATGCTTTAACCCCCCAAGAACCGCCCCCCCCCCCCCCCCAAACCACACAAGCAGACAGACACACAGCCAGACAAACACACTCTTTGACACACGCACGCAGGAAGGGGGACGGAGGGAGGGGGGAGAGAGAGAGAGGGGCGGGGCGGGGCGGGGGGTGGGGGGGGGAAACAGAGGAGGGAGGGCACAGAGGGAGGCTGGGGGAGCGAGATAAAGGGGCCAAACATACCCAGAGCCAGGATGGAGAAGGGCTCCTCCACAGAGACACCAATCTCCTCAATGCCCAGCAGCAAAAAGGCTATGACTGCGACTGAGGGGATGGTGGCCCACCCACATGACGAGTACAGGGCAACCGGCAGGAAGGTCAGCCAGATAGTCAAGAAACGTGATGTGTGCCTGTTCACAAAGGTGTTGTATGCCTTCAGAAGCTTCAAAGCTGCACAATAGCAGTTTTTGAGAAAGCCAAGAACGCCGGACAGATAGGAGCTCAGGCAAACCTAGCATTACTCGAGACTAGCAATGTTCCAAGAAGGTGCCTAAAATCATCTTGAGAACAATGGCTCCTCGGTAGAACGGAAGGGTGGGTCTTGCCAGCGCCCACGGGTGCATACCTAGTGTAACTGAGGGGAATAGGGGTTTTGAAAATGCGTTCGCACGCTCCCACAACATCAGCGAAGTAGGTTAAGTTCTCATCCATGCGGTACACCTGCAAGAGACAGCACCTTCAGGACAGCAGATTGGCAACAGCTGGTCACAATGTATCCAATCCCAAACAGATATGTACACCTTCTCGACTTCTCTCCACCAGCCATCCCCAACACAGGGTCTTCTACACAGGGATGCATAATCCAAATGCCAGTTTGGCAATTCAGAGGCTGCTTGATAGCCTGGTCTTGCAATTCCCTTTGTGCCTATCACTTCTATACAAGCTGCAAGAAGCTTCATCAATGGAATGCACCAAATCCATTTTTCACACAGCCCAACCCCACACAAGCTGACATTCTTGTCCATATGATGATGACCAATTTGCAAATTGTAACCCTCCAAAGCATGCAACAAGAGCCTTCTCAAGATAAAAAGTTCTACTTTTTATCAAAACTTCATGAGAATTAGGTATTGTACTTCTAATAAACTTGCAAGCATTTTCTGCATCTTGCCAACAAACCCACGCCCAACCCCCCCCCCCCCCAAACACACACGCACGCGTGCTTGCCCCCGCACAAATCCCACCAAGGGAAGTGACAGTGGGGCAGCATACCTCTGTGATGGGGATGTTGGCTTTCTTGATTATCTCACTAATGACATTCAGGACGAAGTTAGGCCGATGATCTGCTTGCAGCAGCAGTTCGACCTCATCTGGCAGTAGAATGTCCTGCAACAACCCTCTCTCATTAAAGTCCTGACATTCTGAGACAATGTTTGAGTCATCCGTCATCATGCCACGTCACTGTTCCACCTCTAACTGAGCCACGCCCCTGCAAGCATCACGTTCTTTTGCAGGAAGGGGTGGGCTACACTAGAGAACATCCTTTTCTCAACATACGCCCCTAAGAGGATCCAACTTCAACGCCTGTTACAAAATACAAAAGAAAAGCCTGAGACAAGCAATGCAGACTCAAGTGTTTGCCAGTGAAGATACAGAGACCAATGAGAAGCAGCACGGGAACTTGCCTTGACCTCAAATGCCAGATCATTTTCCACGCGCACATGGCACATGACCGAACGGGGGTACGTGATGACCCAACGAATGAACATGGCACGAGTGTCCGCATCCTCAGGACGGAACCAGGTTGTCGCCTGCCCATTGCCATGAAATTAGTCTCTTAAGGGTACCCCACAGCCTTGGCATTTGGAACACCTAGCACCACAATAGAAACCGATTTCATTGTCAAACACAATGTTCTTTACACTGTATCTATAATTCCCATGTCGAGGGAGAAACAATGGACAGAACAGACCGAAAAACCCCTTCAATTGGTGAACTGTGCAAATTGTAAGGCCATGCAAATTGCATGTGTAACACCCCTCCACCCTCACCCTCCTCTATACATACACAATGGCCTGAAATTCACACATTGGCACACACTTAAGGATGAGAGACCAGAATTCATGTAACCCTTGCAGCCAATACCCCTGTTGGACTGCTTCTCCTTCTCCTGGCATTAGCAACGGTCCAACAGGCAGCAAATGTCAAAGAACCTCATGGACAGCCCACCTGGCGAGTAATATCACGAGTCCTGTTGAGCATGCCTCCCCATACTTTGCGCGCATTGTCCCACCGGGCATAGGATGCGTTAGTGCGGAAGACCAGCAATAGCGAGAGAGCGAATGAAGTCAAATTCAGCGGAAGCATCGAAAACTTTGCCAAATCTGGCAGAGCTTCAGGAACAATGCCCACCTGCATGATCCACCACCAAGGTAACTCAACAAACTATACACGCAAGCGAAACACATTTGCAAGGCAAGTCCTGACAAGCAGCATGGTGTCTTGCAGGCAGGGCTCATCACACCCAGTTGATGGGAATGTTTAGCCTGGAGAGGTTTGCACATACCAAATGCAAGCATCATGCATCAGAACAATCATGCTTGCAGGTACCCTAAACACGCAGCTGTAGGAGGTGTGCACTGAATATCTCAATTTGACGAGTTAAAACAAGAAAACGGCACCGAGGACAATGAGGTGAGCACATGTGAGGCCAAGGTATTTGCTTTATTGCTTACTTCGACATTACCATATACATAAGGAATGCTTTCCTAAGTAGACACTGCAGATTAGACATCGGTAGCAACTGCCCCCACCCCCGGGAGGTCGACCGGGGAGAACGGCAGTATGAGGTCAGACAGCAGAGTTTGAGAATTTCTAGCAATAAGCTTTTGCAACAGTGTAATAGAAACAAAAGTACCTCTGACAAGCTCTGAGATTAGCAACAATACCTTGCGTAGCTCTTCATACACACACACAGCAGTAGCAATAGCCATGACGTAGTAAATGGGTCCAGCCAACCCTCCTACAACACGTGACCTGCGTAACAGACATCCAGTGGTCTCTCAACTAGTGTAGCGACCGCCTTAAGATGCTTTCATGCTTCATTTTGTGTTTTTTTTTTGGGGGGGGGGGGGGGGGGTGTGCCTCAATTAAGAGCTTGGTCGCAAAGTAGCCTAGAAATCAAGGTCCACAACACAATGCAAGCACGCGTATCCAAAAAAGTCATTGTATCGTCAAGTGTGAGAAAAATGTGCAGAAGAGTCAATCAGTTCAAGCTGTGCAGGCCGACTGCAGTTGTACTCCGTCGCAGGGCCAAATGCTTTATTCAAGTTTTGAGGGCCTACATTTTCATCCTCTTCAATTTTTTAAGCTTGGGCAAATCCCACTTACTCGAACATGCTGGCGATGTGCCTCCAATACCGCGCTGTGCTTCTATGCTTTGCCCACTCATCAAAAGCAAACACCTGTACAAAGTTCAATGGTCAAGCAACAGCTAACTAGCACGTCCTTACTGAAAAAAATCAAACTGAAAATACTATCGGGTGAAGTAACAAAAAAATCTGTAAAAACAAAACAGAAAAAGCACTCGCCGACTTCGACTCTTTAAGAAAAACTAAATTGCCACAACTTTTAGGGAGAGGCAAGTTAAGAACCCTACATTTCGTTTATACTTCCGACTCTGCTCCTTTTCTGTAAGAAATTGTGGAGCCAAATCAGTCTTCGTCTGGCAACGGATTGGCCCACGGCGCAGTGGCAAAC
>KV908386.1:481398-488898 GCA_002005505.1 Botryococcus braunii
CGTCATTGTGTGCTTCTGCCAGTCTTCGTTATCTTCTGCTAGTGTCTGTTTGACAATCAATGTAAATGCGAGATTGCATAGAACATGCCTCGAATCATTTCACTAGGCGCAACCTCCTTCAGAAAGAGAGGCTTATGTTTCGTGTCCTTCTATGTCCCACCTCATTTCTACACTTAAGGCCCTGACCTCTATTGAAAGACTACCTGTGTTGGACAGGCCCTCAGTTCCTCGGGTTCCCCAGGGAGGAACTCTCCTACTCGTGCGGTAGACTATGATGTGCAGACAACTTTCTTTGCTGCCGAAGATTCATATGTGCCACCAGCTCCACCCCCCTCAGTACCAGGTGGATACACAACAAACCTTGGTGGAAACACACAAGTACCGGAGGTGGTCCCTGCAGTTGTGCCAGCAGTAACGCCAGGATCTCAGCTCCAATTCCATGGTATGTTCTCATTCCCTCTGGGGCACCTTCACCCATAGTTGATATCTTCCCCTCAAAAGTTGGTATCTGGCGCTGAGCGGTGAGATACGATTTGAGGTGTGTCATCATGCGAGATGTCTCCTGAACTGTGGCAATCTGGTGCGACAGCAAACATGCATGGGTTTGTTTTGCTGGACATTTGTGGAACGCACCATGTTAGAGGAAAGCTGGAACCAGACATGCAGATGGGGATAGGAGTGGGAAGGGCGAGAGGTGTGTAGATGGTATATGTATGGATCACACTATGTGTGCTAGCCTACTATTTGTCTGTGGGAGCGTGCACACACGCTCTTTGTGTGTGTGTGTGTGTGTGTGTGTGTGTGTGTGTGTGTGTGTGTGTGTGTGTGTGTGTGTGTGTGTGTGTGTGTGTGTGTGTGTCCGTCTCTCTCTCTCTCTCTCTCTCTCTCTCTCTCTCTGCGTGTGTGTGTGTGTGTGTGTGTGTGTGTGTGTGTGTGTGTGTGTGTGTGTGTGTGTGTGTGTGTGTGTGTGTGTGTGTGTGTGTGTGTGTGTGTGTGTGTGTGGGTGGGTGGGTGGGTGGGTGGGTGTGCGCGCGCAGATGCACGCTCGCTCGCTCGTGCTGATCTCCTTTTATGAGCTGGTAAGATTGTTTGCCGCCTGGGTAACTTCACTCGGGGTATGTGCTGGGGCCACAGATTCGCAACTTCCTACGTATGATGTGCGGGGAGACATGGGGGGGAGCGTCCGCCCTGTCCAGGCTTACAACGGCAACTCAAATCTGTTGGGAGGCGGGGTGCCCCTCAGTCATGACCAAGGCGGGCCGGCTGGAACCGGCGGTTACTATGGATGGTACAATCTGAAGAGTTATCGCAAGTACTTCAATGTTGATACAATGGTGGGCCGCCCTTAGCAGGGTCTGGGCATGCCTTCTAGCGCAACACAACATGGTGTCTATCATCTGCCTAAACTGGTAGTTCTGGTATAAATGCCAATAGGGTAATTCTGCAAGAGGTATGGGGAGGAAGGTTTCGTGTTTGCGACTTTTGCAGGAAGTTGACAAGAGCCTCTGTAGGACGTGCATTACACACTACTGTGTTCCTATGCAGACACTCCCTTTCCATTATTGAGTGGGGACTAGATCATGGAAGTTCTTGCTTCATAACTGGATATAACCTAGGCCACGTCTTGCCCCGCCCGGCCCGGGGGGGGGGGTCTTTTGCTCAATATTGTACGAGCAGGGGATCAGCAGCAAAGATGTACATGCTCCCTTGCAAGTCTAACTTCTATGGCATTGAGGAGCGCAGCAATGCTGAAACCAAGTACAGCAAGTGCTCGACATTCTAACACAACAAGCAAGTCAGCAAACAACACACATTTGCGAACAGTCTAGGCTTTTAATCTAGGCCTATTCCTAGCCAGTGTTTTTGTGTACAAATGTTTATTTGAAAAGACCAGGCTATTCATGAGGTTCACAGACAGATGAAATGGGATTGTGCAAGGGGCAACGCATGAAAAGTTGTTGGGGACTGGCTGTTGGGAAAAGTCTCCCCCCCCCCCCCCCCCCAAGGGGGAGGGCCTGCGGGGTAGGAGATGGGGCTGGAGGGCCGGAAGTTGTAAAGAGGAAGTGCTGCAACGTCTACTTTGCAGTCAACCCCATGAGTGGGGGGGGGGGGGGGGACCAGCAGAAGTTAATGACAGGAATCCTTTTGGTGGCAATAAAGCCTCCCTCCCGCGCCCCTTCCATGTATCTTTTTTTAATTGGGGGGGGGGTGGGGGTTGGGCGGGTGGGGTGGGTGGAGGGGTTGGGGAGGATGTAGGAGGTGGTCAAAGGCGGGGACGGTGGCTAAGAAGAAACCACGTATGAAGATGATGCAGTCGGACATGAAAATGGTGTGGAAAATGGTGCAGGACGTGGTTTTGCGCATGAAGGATTCCCTGATTGGGGTTGTAAAGCACGACTTCTTGGAAAAGGTGACCGACAATGCAGACCTGTGCGCCCTGCTCTGTACTTCTAATCTGAACTTCCAAGTGCAGGGCTTCTCATGCATGGTGGCAGTACTTGTCAAAGTATGTTCCATGAATTTCAGAAGCTGCATGTTCGACGGAAGGTGTGGTTGATGCCTTGAAGCATGCCATGGTCCAATGGTGCAACTGCGGCAGGGGTTGATGTTTTGCAAACTTAGCACCAATGGTTTCTATGTGGACTTTTTTTTTTTTTTTTTTTTTTTTTTTTTTTTGGTTTTGCAGTCCTTTGTGGGTTTAAACAGGTGTAAAATGACTGGCAATGCCATAACTGGTGAGTTTTGCATTGCAGAGTGCTGTCAGTCTTCTTGTGCAGTCCATACTGTCCATTTGATGAAGATGCTTGGTAGAATTGCATGCTCTCTGAGCAGAAAAAGCACCTTCATACACGCTGCTGTCGATGAGTGCTTGCAGATAGTAGACGTCCTGTGTTGCCTGGGAGCTGTCTACACTCCTGGTGCCACTTTTTAGAATTTAGAGTAAAGCTTTTTACACGAAATATCTGTCAGATTGGGGTTTTAGGTAATGGATGCCTCGCAGGTATGGTCCCTTCTGGATAGCAACGACGCTGGTCTTCCTGAGTGCTGTATTTGGCAACCTCTCAAACTACATCAGCTGGCGGCGACACCACAGTGGAGACCCCAGCCCCAGTGCCTGGTTTTACGACGTTGACAAGGTGCGCGCTTTGTCTGCGTCCAGGAAATGCCTGCTTTGGAGCGAATGCATTGCAGTGCCTGTGAGCACCAAAGATCTACTTCAGTGATCATCTCTTCCCGAGGAAAGTGGGGTTATGACACGGTTGTGTCCTTCTTGGTTAAGCCCTGTTGGGTGGGGGGCGGTTGGGGGGGCGGGGGGCATCTTTTTCATAATCTCTGTAGGGGCCATAGGCATGTCATGCAGGGGCATCTGTTTTGTTGTGGCGCAGTATGGTGCGGTGTGTTGTAGTGTGTTTTGTATTCCTTTGTTTTTTGCTTTGGTTTGCTTTGTTTTGTTTTGTTTGCCTGGTTTGGTTTTGCCTTGCTTGTTTGGCGTTGCCTTCCCTTCTCTCGTCTCCTCTGTTTTCATTGGTGTTTATTTCTTTGGTGTGATGAAATATAGCTTGAAGGTGCTGCAGGATCAAGGAGCTCAGGATAAGGGGCCTGCTGCCTGGTATAATAAAGGTTATGCTCAGAGGTTGGCAGTAGTTATGTATTCATTTGTTGAAGGTTGCAAGGGGCTTGGGCAACATGTTGATTTCAAGGGTATCCTTTGGGATGATATGCGCTTGTATGGTGTGAGTCATTGCCTATGATCAGATCTCACATCTTGCTGCTTATGCAAATGTTGTGGGTCCCCGCATAAAACATGATATGCGCTTGTATGGTATGCGGTTAGGATAAGCTTCACTCTTAATATTAAATGTGGGCTTTTCATTCTCACCATTGCAAGTTCTAAGGTTCAGTGGGTTGCAGGTGGGATTCTCAACAATCATGTTTTATGGCTACGTGGGCTTCGTGGGATTTGCGGTCTGGGCAGTCCTAAACTGGGTTTTTAAAGGCTCGCTGACCCTTGCCCAAGTGGTTTGCACATACGGTGAGCTCCCAGTCCTTACTAGGCATGGCAGAACCCTTTGAACCACATCAGCGGGAAGTGCATACCAATTTGCCAACATGAGATAGAGTTGGCTTGGTCAATAGGCTGGCCTGGGTTGGGCGAGCATTCAATGTCTGGATTCAAGTTTGCTCTGTGGAATGTGGATGAGAGAAAGCTTTAGGTGCGCTGGACTGCAGCAAAGTGGGCCCAGAACTGGAACTGGAATTGGGACCCCCCAAGTTACGGCACTTTGCAGACAACATATCACAAAACGTATATGCTGCTGCATAGCTGCAGATGTGCACCCTGTTAATGTGTCCAAGGCCCTCACTTCTATCTAGCCCGCACGTCTATGATGAATTAGCCCCCCCCTCCCCCTTCCCCAAAGGCCCCTTCCCCCAACTGTTGCAGGTGCTTGCTTGTGGTTGCATTGGAGCTGCAGCTAAATTTGAGCCAGGATCCGCTGTATTCGCAGGTTACTCGCTGACTGTGTTCATCCCCATCTCAATGCTGTGCGTGTTCCCTTCGGAGCTGCTGAGGTGGCTTCTCATAACAGCTGCCACATTCACATCAGGCGCCTTTCTCATGCTGAACTTCCGGGAACCCATCTTTGATCTCGCGGGGGCCAGGTGATGCACTTTTTAGCAATTCGTACTCTGTATGGGACAGTAGCATGCTTGGGCGTGGCATGGCCAATTCATAGTGGCGTCGTGCGGGTGTTGGATAAACTAGATGTGTGGCTTAAGGAGCTCTGAGCACTTCTGGACGCAGCCGTTGGTGTCCAAAGCAAAGCCAATGACCCGAGGCAGACATGACTTTGTTACGCATGCACACACACACACACACACACCCACGTGCGAGCGAGTGTGTGTGTGTGTGTGTGTGTGTGTGTGTGTGTGTGTGTGTGTGTGTGTGTGTGTGTGTGTGTGTGTGTGTTTGTGCGTGTGTGTGTGCGCGCGCGTGTGCACTGTCAAAAACGCTGAGTGAGAACCTCAGGTTGGATCCAGGTGGGTGGGGGCGGAGTGAAAACTGCTGATGTTCATGAAAGAGATTTAAGGATCTTGAAGTCATGATACGGATGGTTCCTGTTTTGAACCACGTCAGGGGGAAGTATGCAATACCAATTTGTCTCCAGGGCCTCCAGGGCTCCGCGGGGCCCCCGGGGGGGGGGGGAGGTTCAGGTGTTTCAAACAGAAACAGATCGACAATGCTGACAAAGACCATGCTCTAACCTCCGGACTGCCTGTATGTAAAGCAATCTCCCCCCTGACAGCTCACTGCTTCTTCATAGTACACAGATTGCAGATTGCCCTGTCTTGCAGGTCTGTACTGAAGCACTGACAGTAAGGATCTGACTGGGACGGTGGATGTTTGGGTGACGCAGGGCCCTGCCCCTGTGGGCAAGCATGGGTGCAGCACATCTTGGGCTTGGTTTGGCCTTGAAACTATATTTTTTTGCTTATTACAAGTAATTGGCGATGGGACAAGCATGGGTGCAGCACATCTGGGACTTCGTTTGGCCGTGGAGCTGTACATTTCTGCTTATTACAAGTAACTGGCCATGGGAGTGCTCACTCGTCGTGAAGAGATCTTGGGCCTAAAAATGGGCGATGTGTCATTGCATGTGGGTGACGTTTCTTAAAGCTGAGTCCGTGTGGGAAGTGCTTGGGAAGTCATCAAGAAAGAGGGGGCGGCCGATTAAATTATTGGGTGGTTTGGTGGCTGCCTAGCGTGGCACAGCTTGGGGATCAGGCTTTTTGAGCTATTCTGGGAAGGACATGGCAGGTCTGCTTTGAAAAGGGCGTGGAAAGTAACGCATCATGTACTGGCGACCATTGGGCAGTCCAGGTGAATCTTTGATTTCAAATCGAGATGGTTTTGCGGCCTGGCAGGAGCCTGCATGACGCCTGTAAGATGTGGCTTCCAGGGAAGCATAGCGGTATTTAGACCGATGAATGCCGACTCGCATCATGCGAGTTGAATTGCACACTGCGTGGGAGGATCCTCACTAGCACGGATGAATATCGAGATTTTATAAGTCGAGCCCTGGATTGTCCACCAACGCATTCGGCATGGTATCAATGATGTGCATCGTGCAGCAGTATGCGTTCCCTAGCTGAGAATGGCCTTCTCCCCGTGACGTCGGGACCCGTGTGTATCTGTACAAGTATTTTACGAGTCTCCGATTGCCGTGCAGAGGGAGATCTTATACTTATGGCCTACATCATCCCTTCATGACAACAAGGGGCCGTTCTCTACTGCAGGAGTGCAGTGATGGGAGTTTGGTAGCTGTGCCTGGCCAGGGCTGTCACCTTCGAGGGCTGCAGGGGAAGGTAATTACTTTTGAAGGTGTAGGAAGTTTCCCTATGGTAGAAGGTAGGAGCACTCCCGCCCTGGCCACAGGCTTGGCTGGTGGGTCAAGGAATATCCGCAGTTGTCGCTGGCCAGAGAGGCTTGTTTAGTGGGGTGAGGGTCTTCTGCGGTTGTTGAAAGGTTGGTCGCTATCTTGGTAGAAGTGTCACTTCATGTGTAAAGGTTGCAGCTCCAGTGTAGCGCACAAAGCTGAAGCAATTGCCATGACGTAAGCTGCTTCCCTGAGCCGGGAAGGGAAGGTATGCACCGTCTGCCCATATATCGTCTGTGTCATGCCACTCCACAAACCACGGACTTCTCAGTCGTGTTCACAACGCAGACACAGATTAGAGTTCCGGCCTCTAGTCCTCCTCAGATGAGGGGTTGAGTGCTTTGGTGGCCACAATGCCCTGTATATATAAGAAGCAAAGTAAGGGCATCAAGGGATTCCTGTAGCGCAGATAAGGAGCAGAATAAGGGACTCAGGGATTTCTGCAGCGCAGATAGCTCCCACATAACCATAAAAAGCGCACGAATGCGTCATGCGAGTTTTGAAGCTCGGAGGCTCACTGCAGAGGTGCAGCATTTTCCATTCAAGTGTTATTTCCTCAAACTGGCACGTCTTGTGGCGATGTTGGACTCATACTTGCTCTGTCATCGCCAGAGGCGAAAGCCGCCTTGAAGAGGCTCATCGCATTATCTTGACAGACTTCAGATCCCAGACTGCTCACATAGGCATTGTTGCTGTCCGTGCCAGTTCCGACAAATACAGGCTACAATACATTACATGTATTTCTCCTGCTAAAAGGGAGTATCACGTTTGCAACCTGCTTCCATTGCTGTGGTTACTAAAGAACCGCAATCGTCACCGCTTCCAGGGAGGCCCTAAATTGTCTTTCATTTAACGATAGGATTTTTACCTTGAAGTTGGTGGACTCATTTTGCCACTCAGCAAGGGGCTGGTTTGATGGTTTTGCAAGATCCCAATCCTAGCTTGATAAACCGTCACGCTGGCCTTTGTACAAGAATGACCGGAAAAGCTATCAGCAGGAGTGAGAAACAGCTCACTGCACTGCCACTCGATGTCTGGAATCAAGCGGTTTAACTCACTCCCA
>KV908386.1:493898-513898 GCA_002005505.1 Botryococcus braunii
CAGCACCTTCCACAACCTATTCTTTCCCCACCCCATATTCCAACCACCTTCCCCCAACGAAATATAACAAAGGGGAAATAACAAAACCTCGGCCAAGGAAAGACATAAGCCTTTGAAGGGAAAAGTCCTGTGGAGGGTTGCACTCACTCCCCTTCCTGAAAAGACAGGAGTCATACTGAAGGCATACCCCCAGAGCAAAGAGTGCCAGGTTGTCCTCGGCTTCTTCCTTATGTACAGGTGGAACTTTCCAAACCCACACCTTCCCATCTGCAGAGGCTGCAGGTCCCCACAAACATCCACTTAGAAAGCCTGTGTCCATCGCCCCGCTCACAAGGAGCAAGAGGTTATGCAAGATTAAGCAAAGCCCCTGTGTGTCCATCACCAGCCTCCACTCCACGCCCACTTGATGCAACTGGAGTGCTGCAGGCTGCCAGCTTCCACACCAGAACTTCAGCAAGAAGTTCTCAAGTTCTTACTGAAATAAAGCAATTTAGAGACAGCAGATGGAGACACTTGTCCCCTGTGTGTGTGTGTGTGTGTGTGTGTGTGTGTGTGTGTGTGTGTGTGTGTGTGTGTGTGTGTGTGTGTGTGTGTGTGTGTGTGTGTGTGTGTGTGTGTGTGTGTGTGTTTTTTTTTTTTTTTTTTTTTTTTTTAATAAAGAGACGTCATTGTAAAGGAGTTTGCGGGTCCACTTGCGAGCACGCCTGCATGCTCTGCTCACTCACACGACATGCAGAAGCATGTTGGATCGTACCCCACCATCCCCCCTCCCTCCTTCCCTCCCTCCTTCCCTCACTCTCCCTCCCTCCCTCCCCACTCTCCCACCCTTCCCCCCTCACTCAGTGCCTTCCCATTCCCTACCCCTCTCTCCCTCCCTCCCTCCCTCCCTCCCCTGCCGATCTCTCCTGAACTCAACCCCATTTATCTTACAAGCAAAGACTCCCTCCTCCCTCTCTCCCCTCTGCCCTGCCTCAAATGTGAATTGATTTCTCTCATCTTTTAACTTTCAGGATCAATACAATGCCTTCGAGATTGGTCAGATTTCGATACTTATACTCCACTATCAAGCATCAATTCAGCCATAATGAGATGCTTTTGTTTGAGGTCTCTTTGAATTATCATTCATAACAGTACACCACCTACATTCATTTTGGACTAACTACTGAGCTTTTGCGGGACCACGTGCCTCGAATGAGGGCAGTCACATTTGAGCAACACAGCCTGGCAAGTCCTCTACTCATTTCAATCTCTGTGAGTATTGCTTCCCTTCTGTCAGTCTTCCAAAAAGAAGGATCTGCTTGTTTGCCTGGTTGATCCTAAGACAGTGTTCCTTCGGACTGGAGTGTCCACCAGGATTCTTAATCATTGAGCACACTCGCAATGCCAGTACCAGGAGAAATCCAAGCACCTGCGCTTACATAACCGCCCAGCACAAGTGTCTCTCCACTTCACCACACGCACACGCACATGCACACACACACACAAACACACACACACACACACACCACACACACACACACACACACACACACACACACACACACACACACACACGCGCGCGCGCGCGCGCGCACGCGCACATGCGCACACACACACACACACACACACACACACACACACACACACACACACACGCGCGCACACACACACAGACACACGCACACACACACACACACACACACACACACACACACACACACACACACACACCACCACCACCCATGTGTGTGCTTGCCCAGACACAGGGGCGGGGGGTTGGGGGAGCGACTGGTAGGGGAAGGGAGTGACCAGAGGAGGGAGGGAGGGACAGAGGGAGAGGGGCGGAGACAAGGAGTTGGGGAAAAGGCTGCACCAGTGGCAATAAGGCGGCCGTCGGGGCTCCAGTTGAGCCGCAGGACTGCATCATTATGCCCTGCCTCTGGAAGGCCTCCCAGGGTGGCTGCCAGCTCATACTCCGAGCTTTCTTCATCCAGCTGCCACAGGAGGGCGCAGTCGTCCTCACCCGCCGAGGCCAGCAGGCTGCTACTTCCCGGAGCAAAGGCCAGGTCGAAGACGCGCCCCTGGTGTCCTGGATCCCAGCGTACCGTTACCTATTCAGGAACACCGGCCTTGGTGACCTGGACCCCTGCGTACCACTACCTTTCAAGAACACCCGCCCCAGGTGTCCTGTCCCCCAGCATACCGCTGCATTCTCAAGAAAAGCGGCTCATGCACACTCTGCAACTTTTTCTAACACTGGCCCCCGGATGTCCTGGCCCCCAGCGTACTGCCTCCTTCTCAGGAACACCCACCCCTGGTGTCCTTTGGCCCCCAGCCTTCCACCCCTGATCCAGAAAACTTATACCATGCTCTGAGGATGACCTCTCTGCTCCTGCTCCAATAGCACTTTCCCTCAGCCCTAAACACGGTACTTCTACAGTGCTTCGCACGACGTGAGGTCCCCTCGATGCTGCCAAATTTAAGTCCTGTCGTTTCTTATTCAAACCCCCGAACGCCCCAGCTTAGCTCCACTGCATTGGCCAGATCATCTTCCCCGGGGGGGAGGGGGGCATAACGGGGGTCTTCGTGTAACGCCACCTCGGCCTGGTCCCCCAGCGTTGCATGCATCCAAAATCCAACAAGTCATGAAGGTGTGACTACCCTTTGTACTGAGTTAAAGAGATCCTATACCTCCCAAGCCCCACTTCCATTTTCCCCACCCCAGCATATCGCCTTCCCCTCTATCTCTCTTCACATCCAAACTCCCATCTTGCAACAGGAGGGGGCCCAGCACCAGGTATGAAGTGCAACAGGAGGGGGCCCAGCACCAGGTATGAAGTGCAACAGGAGGGGGCCCAGCACCAGGTATGAAGTGCAGTAGGAGGAGGCCCAGCACCAGGTATGAAGTGCAACAGGAGGCGGCCCAGCACCAGGTATGAAGTGCAACAGGAGGGGGCCCAGCACCAGGTAGGAAGTGCAACAGGAGGGGGCCCAGCACCAGGTATGAAGTGCAACAGGAGGGGGCCCAGCACCAGGTATGAAGTGCGCGGGATCATCATCAAAGGACGCCAGTGTTGCAGAAGGGACTGGGGCCTGCCATCGCTCGAGCATGCTGGCCTGCCGCATCTGAGAGACCAGGCCCCCCATGTCCTTACGGGGCTGACGGGGGGTTCGACGTCCCCGGCCTCCTTGCATCTCTAGCCCCTGGTTCTGCTCCTCTTCCTCCTCCTCCTCCTCATCGTCACGACCATTTTCTGCCTCTGCTCGAGGCAACCCAATCCCCTCCCTCAGGTCCACCAACCACATACTCAAATGCGGCAAGAACAGTGGATGGGCATGTCCAGGCACACTTTTGTGTGTGTGTGTGTGTGTGTGTGTGTGTGTGTGTGTGTGTGTGTGTGTGTGTGTGTGTGTGTGTGTGTGTGTGTGTTTATGTGTGGGGGGGGGGGGCGGTGGGGGGGGGAGGGGGGGGGGTTGCCCGGAGGGGGGGTTGAAGAGGGCCAAGACTTGACAGAGAGCGAAAGCGGGGCAGGGAACGAGGAGTCAGAGGGGAAGGAGAGAGAGGGAGGTGGGAGGGAAGGGAAGCGCGGGAGGGGGGAGAGAGGGGGGGGGAACAGAGACGGTGCGAGGTAGGGAAAGGGGACGGCGGGAGAGAGGCCGGGTAGCGAAGGAAGGGGAGGGAGAGAGAAGATGAGAATGCGAGCAAGAAAAAGCATCGTTAAAGACTGAAGCGGGTCCCCTATTGCGAACGAGACAGCAGAGAGCCCGTTTTTTTGTGGCAAGCCAGTTGCACCAGTAGCATAAAATGCAGCAATTCTGCAACAAGGCACCTCTTTGATAAATCCAAAGACAACAAGTGAGTATGGAGAAGTGCCTTCATTGAAGAGCGAAAATTAGCAAAAAGGAACACTCCCCCCCCACGCCCCCCCCCCCCCCCCCCCCCCCACACACACACACACACACACACACACACACACACACACACACACACACACACACACACACACACACACACACAGGCACGCACGCACACACCCGCAGAGAGAGAGAGAGAGAGAGAGAGAGAGAGAGAGAGAGAGAGAGAGAGAGAGAGAGAGAGAGAGAGAGAGGGGGGGGGGGGGGGATAGGCTGGGATCTTCTGCACCTGCCACAAACACTGGGATGAGAGTGGTGCCTGAAATCAGCACGTCCCCAATAATATCATCTGGGTTCAAAGCCACTCCTACAACAACCAGCATGGAAAATGTTGGAGACAGACTGGAATAATGACTACAAATGCCCCCCTCCCAGTCTCACTCACTCCCCCCCCCCCCTCTCTCTCTCGCTCCCTCCTCCCTGAGGGGCCGGACACACACTACCATTCAAAATCTCACTAGCCTACCACTGAAGCCAATGTGGCCATTCTAGCAGAAGGTTGGCATGAAAGCTGAGAAAGACTTGGGCACACAGCCACAAGCGGTGCTACAGACAGATGTAAAAGACATGGACCAGTGATTTGCATTTCGACCATGATTGCATACGGCTCTATGAGCCTATTCCCCCCCACCTCCTACCCCCCCCCAAAAAAAAAACAAGAAACTCCCTCAAGTACAACTGCTCATTTGGGTCAATAACCGGGGGACTGCAAATAGCCTTGCAGTGTCAGCCCCCTGTCACTACAGACCAGCAACTCTAAACCACCAATACAACTTCCTCTTCACCCAGACTCTGAAGTGCCCCTGAACTCCATATTTACAGATCCTATATAATCTCTCTCACCACAAGAAAGTCAGATGTCATAGAAGTGTGCATACACAATGCCTTGAAATTTACCTTCGGAGGTTACAAGCCCGTCCACAACAGGGTTTTCTCCCACCTCCTGCAGAGCGCATTCAACAACGTTTAACATCTGCTGTGGCTGTGTTAAAGGATGGTTGCAAAGCTTGAAGTCTATCTGCTTTGGTTTGCAGGCAAGGTTGGTCCCCAAACATGGCAAGTCCAGGGAGCTTCCACACAATTCAGATGCAATACTTTGAAGCTCACACAGTGCTCACAACCACAATACAAGGGCATCATCTTCATCTAATCACTAATTTCTCCAGCTCCACTGGAAATAAGGGAACCGGTTGCTTGCCCCAGCCTTGAGGTTACACTGCAGATTTTAACCCGTGTGATTCAAGAGGAAACTGGATTTATAAAAAGGCGACTTAACAGTACGATGTTATCAGTGAGTCACTTACCAACTTCAAAACGCCCCCCATTCGGTTGATAAATGACTGAACAAGCCCGAACAACCACGAAACAGGTTGACGTACATCCTTACAAGAGAACCCAAAGGGACCTTGATCGGCAACCATGAGTTTTATCACAAATTCTCCCTGAGATACTTCATTGGTTTGCTCTTTGACAGCGGGAGTGACACCCTTGGGCCTAGGTCGAGGCATGGCTTATCAATTTGGGCAGATGTACGCCCTGCTCAGCAGTATGACGCCACTAAAGTTAACCAGTAATGTATATCTAGAAAAGTACCATTTGATATGCTCATTAAGGCCACAACTGCGCTGCCCCCAGAGTCGGCACAATGCGATAGGACAAACTCTAGAGCCGTCTTCTATACCAAGGTTATCCAAGCATCACGATCCCAACACATAAATTTCAAAAAGAATCAATACAACACGACAGTACATGAGATCACCTTCTGTCCAACAGTGAGCTCCAGCAATGCGAGTAGGGTGTTGCGGGCGGGCTCTGAACCCTCTTCCATGATCAGGTCGTTTGCCGTACGGTACTCTCCGACGCGGGGTCTGGGGCCTACACCAAGACAGATCGCACATCCAGTTGCTCAGCGTAGAAGCTGATGCATTACTTGTTAGACGTTTGTCTGCAATGACTGGGAACCGTACAAGTACGGTTGCGGTGTAGTGTATACCGGCCTGGGCAGACGTCTGTTTGTCGCTGGTGTGTTGTGGCAGGGTTTTTTCTTTTGAATTAAACCCGAGCCCTATGGTCATTCCGCAGAAGAATTAATTGCAAAAGTAGACCTAGCCTCTTGAAAATACAGTGTGAGGCTCACTCATCTGCATCGCAATGTACTTGGAAGCCGGCGTTGGCCGCTATAGAGTTATGTCTTAGGTTGAACAATACATAAGTGCCCAACGCTGGGGATTCGTTGGTTATTGAGGTGGCACCAACTTGGTGTGCTGAGCACCCTGCATGCCGTCACTTCAAAGGCGTCAGCCATGGGGTTGAACGAGCGCTGGGCTGCCCAGACAGTGTGGAATTTTAAGCACTTTCTTGATATCCCTGCAATACGCTCTGGGGTCCTCGCTCAATGGCAACGGTTTCTGTGCTGCTCTTTGATATCGCTGCAGCAGCTGTCCTGCTTGCTGTTGCACTTCTGGGTGATCTCCCACTCCCAGATGTTTCTCAGCAAAAAAAGTGTTTGGCTAGATTTAAATGCTCAATGTCTGGTGAGCTCAGTTTACTTGACTCCACCGAGAAATGCAGTAACCACTGGTCTTGGCTTGTGGCAAGGCGGTGCTCCTGAACTGGAAAAGCATTCTCAAAGGTTCTCAAAGATTTTGTATCCTGTATGTTGCTACTGCACCGCAACTTCATGGGTCATAGTTCAGCAAGTATTATCCACTTGTCTGGAGTTGATATCAATATGTTGCCCTTCGATTTGGGCTGGTATATGTTGTGAGTGGCTGGTATACAATTAAATCCTATTTTTTCAGCACTCAGCAGGAGTGGAGGCTGTGTACTTTCAGGGTTGCATGGTTAAAGACTCTTAATGTATTCATTCAACCTGCAGACCACCACATCACACTGTTTAAAGTTGACCATTGACAAGTGGTTCTGGTGGCAGGAGCCTATCTACCGGTGATTCTATCTGGTACGGGAAGCCATAATGGAGCCCCTCCTACCCGTAACTTGGCATACGTTCTCGGCAATATGCTCAGTGCCGGAGGTGCCTTCTCCACCATCCTTTCTCTCATGTTCTCTGCCCCCCCCACCCCCCCCCCCCCCCGGGTTTTCTTCTCTGTATCGTGCGCAGGCGTGCGTGTGGCTACATGGATGTGCATGAACCTGCACACATGCCTTTTAAGAAAAGCGGGGGGTTGGGGGGGGGGGACTCCCTGCATGCGTGAGCTCATGCGTACGTGCCGCGCGCCCGCGCACGTGTGTGTGTGTGTGTGTGTGTGTGTGTGTGTGTGTGTGTGTGTGTGTGTGTGTGTGTGTGTGTGTGTGCGCGCGCGCGCGCACGCGTGCAAAGATATTGGCTCTGCGAAGGCCAGCAAGCATGACGCATGGTTCATGTTTGCTTTTGGTTTTCCTAATGGGTGAAGAGGGCATCCTCATTTGTGCTCGTACAAGTAATCGCGGCGCTCCCAGTACGGAAAACGAACTCTGTGAATGTTTGTACGAGCAGCAAATCAGCGTGCTCAGAATCGCATGATGCCCTATTAGAGAAAGCTGAGTTTTTTTGTGCCGGGCGTCATTTGGTAGGGATAGCCGTGCTTGCAAGTGCCCCCCCCCCCCCAAAACAACACGCACGTGCGCGCTCGCGCGTACACACACACACACACACACACACACACACACACACACACACACACACACACACACACACACACACACACACACACACACACACACACACACACACACACACACAGTCTCTAGTGTGTTCCCTTCTACGGATCGTATACCTATGGATTGTAGCAGAAGACCATACGCAGTTGTGACTCCTCACGAATTTTCTACGGATTTGAAGTACAGATATGCTGGTGAAGTACAAGTTTTTGTGTACAGCCGAGGTGAATTTGCACGGGATCTGCTGCGTTTGAACCCAGATTTCGTGGATTCTATGAACGTGCCAATGTTCGCACTTGGTCCCATAGACATTAGAGAACCTCTGGCACTTTTTTGCCTATGTTTTGCGGATTTACAATCCGTACATCCGTAGTGAGTCCGTAGATATTGCATGGACTTCCGTAGAATTTGCCCCCCTTCCCCCTTCTCTCTCTCTCTCTCTCTCTCTCTCTCTCTCTCTCTCTCTCTCTCTCTCTCTCTCTCTCTCTCTCTCTCTCTCTCTCTCTCTCTCTCTTGCGTGCGTGTGTGTGTGTGTGTGTGTGTGTGTGGGGGGGGGGGGGGTGCGCACAAGCAGAGAGAAGAACAAAGAAAAAGGCAGAAAGCAGGTGGAAAGTGAGGGACATTCGAGGGCAATAAGGAGGAAGGCTGAGGTAGAGGAAGATAGAGGGCAGAGGCGTTTTTAAAAGACAAGAGTTGTCCAAAAGTAAGTGGTTGTTTTTGCAGTGATGGTGTCTGCGGGGTTCGTGCACCTGCTGGGCACGGCAATCAAGGAGCTGGACCCCATGGAGAGATTCCCCTTGGCCCCCTTTCTGTGTGGGACGGGTTTTATTCTGACCCTGCTTGCCGATCGCTTGGCTGAGTCTCTGAGCCGCCACACTGGGCTGGCGGACTTTAGCGCCTGCGGGAGCGGGGCCGACGACCATCTGGACCATGAGGGGGCCCTCCTACGCAGCGTGGTCGTGGCCTCCACCCCCCGCCTTTCTCCTCGCTCAGGTCGCTCTCTCTCACACCCCCCTCCCTATACACACACACACACACACACACACACACACACACACACACACACACACACACACACACACACACGCACGCACACACACACACACACACACACACACACACACACACACACAACCCACACACACACACCCCCCATGTAGGTACAGCAAACAGTACTTGGATTGGCTCCTGTTCGTGTGGTATGATCTCTACTGGCTGACCAAGATGGGTGTGGGTTTGAGCTTTGCTCCACATGCACAAAAACAGCGAGCCCCTCCTGTGCAGGCGCAGCCCTGCACACAGTTGGAGACGCAGAGGAGAAAAGGAGGGGAGGAGGGACGCTGAAATCCCTCCCCCCTCTCAAACTCACATCCACAACATTTAATGAGGGAGGGAAGTAGACGGGAGGAGGAGGGGTACTGAAGTGGGACCCCGCCCGGGGTCGGGGGGGGGGGGGGGGAGGGGGGGGGCGCTGCTCCATACCCTGGTTGGACGGCATGAAGGTGCGTTTGCCCCATCATGGGGATTCCTCTCGCTGATGTGGAGGGCGTGCTGGCTTCGGTCTCACCATGGACTTGCTGGGGACGGAACAGGCTCTGGAAGAGAAAACGGAGCTCTGGAAAGGGGTCTGGAGGTGCGGCATGCTATACCACTGACGGGCAAGTCGGGGCAGCAAATTGATGCCGAGGAGCTGCCGGACGTGGATTTGGCTCCAGCAGACAGCCACGAGGAGATTGCCTCCTCATCTGCTCTGCCTCCAGTGCGTGCAGCTTTCTTCTTATTTGTCTGCTGTGGACTCGGTCCCCACGTGCCGTCTTCCATGTGCTTGTCTAAGTCCAGGCTTATGCGCCCTTGCCCCCCCCCCCCCAAACACACACTCACACACTCAGACTCACCAGGGGTTGAAGGTGCGACCCACACTCGCCCACATGCTTGCGCGCATCTCTCTCTCTCTCTCTCTCTCTCTCTCTCTCTCTCTCTCTCTCTCTCTCTCTCTCTCTCTCTCTCTCTCTCTCTCTCACAGTATACCTAAGCCATATGCCTACAGGCAGATGTAGTTACATATGCATGCTTCGCACTTCTTTGACCATTGCATCCACGCCTCGGCCCTTTCAACATGAAGAGCTTCAGTCATATTACATGCACGATTTTCATGTATATGTAAAGCGCCCAGTAGCCAGCACATGCCTGTAAGGAAAACACATTACTCGCTTCCGGCGGATCCACTGGAATGGAATAGGAGCGATGGAGGATGAGGTATGGGTGCGGGGGCCGGAACAGGTGGGCCCTGCTGGGGAGAGGAGAGGTGAGCCAAATGGAGTTTCGCCTTCGCTGCTTCAGCGCACCAACAGTCGGGGGCGTCTCAAAGCATTGGAGGTCGCAGATGCTGTGAGGCTCCCCAAAATTGCCCACCCGACTACTGCCCTGTCCAGTCTTAAGACCGTTTTGAGGTTGAGATGGTAAATGACTGTGGTTGGTGTAGTCTATTTCCTTGGGTTGTGACCATGGGCTCTTGCTGCATATCGGTGACGAGGTGCATTTACAGTTGCAATGCGACGTGTACTCCTTTTGAAAGAATTTTTTGGACACTATGTATCAAGGCCTGTGAAGTGAAAATGTGTGTGTATCGGAACGGGTGTGAGCTGTTGCATTGGGTTCTCTGGTACCTGTTATTGTGGTGGTGAGGGGGCAGGGCTCTGAGTAGACCAAGCAGACGCCCGCAGTGGTGGTGGTGGTGAGGTTTTGGGTGGTGGCGAGGTTTTGGCTCAGAGTGGACCGAGCCACCACTTTCACTGATACCAGAGAACTTCAAACGGCGAGTCATACCCATAGTGTGTTTTTGCGGCTGGGTTTTTCTCCAAGCTTTTCCCCATACAGGACCTCAAGCTCCAATATGGCCTTGCTGGAAATGGCAGGTTCCCTGTCTTACTGGATGGGGAAGTCGTACACTTTGGAATTTAGAAAATGGAACCTGAGGTGGAAAACAAGGGTTTTGCCTTGTTTAGACATACATGTTGTTATTTGTATATTGTGTAAGTGACAGATTCCAACATCCGGGGGGGGGGGGGGAAGCGGTTTTTGTGAACCACCTAATGCAGAGCAATAACCATGGCATGTCGTGGATTTGCCCGGGGATGGCGTAGACTGTGGCTGCCTGCGTGCGCGTGCACGTGTGCACGCACATCCATGCCCACGCGTGCGTCTGTGTGTGTGTGTGTGTGTGTGTGTGTGTGTGTGTGTGTGTGTGTGTGTGTGTGTGTGTGTGTGTGTGTTTGTGTGGGGTGGGTTGTTGAAAGAGTCAAGCAGCTAGAAGCGAGCGATGAAGGCTGGAGTGAGCAGGAATCTCCCAGGGTTTCGGATGGACGGAGCCTAGGGACGGGACAAAGTATATTCCCACCAACCCGGGAGGAGGAAGCGGGCTTTGTGGTGGGCAGCTATCTGGTGACCCCCCAACCCCTTCAAGCACTTTTTACTGAACTCATTTGGTATATTAGAAGTCGATCACTTCTGTTCCGTCAGGTCCTGTGTGGCCTCGCATTTGTGCAAACGCAACAGCAGCTCGTACGTGGCGGAACTCACCTGTACGTTATGTCACATGTGATGCCCTTTCCTCTTCCCCGCCCCGTCTCTCTGTAGGTGTCAAAAGTCTCTCTCTCTCTCTCTCTCTCTCTCTCTCTCTCTCTCTCTCTCTCTCTCTCTTTTTTTTTTTTTTTTTTTTTTTTTTTTTTTTTTTTTTTTTTTTTTTTTTTTTTTTTTTTTTTTTTTTTTTTTTTTTTTTTTTTTTTTTTTTTTTTTTTTTTTCCTCTTCTCTCTCTCTCTCTCTCTCTCTCTCTCTCTCTCTCTCTCTCTCTCTCTCTCTCTCTCTCTCCTCTCTCTCTCTCTCTCTCTCTCCTCTCCTCTCCCCCTCTCCCTCCCCCCCCCTCTCGCCCTCCTCCCTCCCTCCCCACCCCTTCCTTCCTCCCTCTCCCTCCCTCCCTCCCTCCCTCCTCTTTCTCTCCCATCCCCCCTCTCCCTCCCTCCCTCCCTCCCTCCCTCCTCACTTCTGCCCCTTTTTCCATTCCCTCCCGCTTGCTGTGTGCGTCAGTTCCTTTCCGCTGCAGAAACTTCTGACTCCCCTGTGTCTACCACCTCCGTCCCTCTACCGCCACCATTTGCCCTGGTTTAATCAGATTTTCGCTGATGGATGCGAGCAGGACTCAGCGGCAGGCGATGGGGAAGAATCAGAGAGCAAGGCGGGGCCCAGTGGGCGGCGGGAGCTGGCCGAGAGCTTGGAGGTTTCCTTCCTCACGGCCGCACTCATGGCCGTGGCCCTCTGCTTTCACTCCTTGTTGGAGGTACCCCCACTCCTTGCCTCCCCGGTTTCCTGCCTTCACACGTTTCCTTACAGGGGCCTCTCCGGGTGGCTGTCTCCCCGCTGGCTTTTGGATCCCCGTCTATGGCTCTGCTCCTCCCCAACCAATGCTGGCTACAACGTCGAATGCCCTCTGTGTGCACTACACTTGCCTGCACGCACCTCCTTCCGCCCCTGCTCTCCCCATTGTCTTACGTCTCCCTTTCCCTCGTGCGCATGGGCTCCTCATCCTCTCCCCCGATCGCCTCTTCCTCCTTCCCCTTCCGTAGCTACACATGCACGCAGACATGCATGCACCACATCCCGGGAGTTGCTGAAGTAAAAGTGCCGGGGGGCTGCGGCAGGGCGCTGCCATGGGGGCACAGATCAATATCCTGGACACGCTGCACATCTTCATCGCCATTGTGGCGCATAAGGGCCTGGCAGCGTACGCTCTGGGGAGTAGTGTGGTGGATTCTAGAGCCGACAAGCGCAAGTTTTGGATCGTGATTGCGTGTTTTTCGGCGGCCACTCCTGTCGGCATTTTCGTGGGCTACATGCTGCAAGGAGTCGCTCAAAATGACGCCGCAGCCGCTGTCAGTGCCCTCGCCTCTGGTGCGCTTTGTCCGCAGCTTTGTCCCCTTCAGCCATCATACCAGACCTACTGCTGTTTTGGCTCTTTTGGGTAGTGCAGGCCAGAACTGAAGGTTTCGTCTTTACCGTTGTCAGATGCATTGCTGAACGCAGGGGATCGCACCGCCTGTAGCTTGATGGAATTTGCTCTCCACGTGTCAACTAGCTTCACGTTGCTTTTAAATGTTTTGGAAACTGCGGCAACTTTGTCCATGGCGCGGCACGGGCATCTGAAGTTACTCCAACCCCAGATAAGCTTGTGTGAAAATGTACAAATGAAGAGGGGAATTGGGCAGGGAACAAATGGAACGCATACATGCCTGCGGCGCACACACACACACACACACACAAACACACCACACACACACACACACACACACACACACACACACACACACACACACACACACACACACCCACCCACACCCACACACACACACACACACCCACCCACATACGCACAGCGCACGCACGTGAACACACAGACACACACACACACACACACACACACACACACACACACACACACACACACACACACACATAGACACGCGCAAAAGTGCACAGGCACAGGGACAGGCAGGGCTGCACATCATGGGATTTTAGAACGTTTTGTTTGACTAGCAAAAGCAGAGATAGACATGTGGGGGGGTCAGAGCTCGGATATTCATAGGGGTTTGTGGGCAGTCAAAGTACGAGGTGTTTCCTGATTGGTTATGGGGTCTGTGCAGGTACATTTCTGTATGTGGCATTTATGGAGGTCATCCCAAAAGAGATGGCAACGCCGCGCCACAAGAACCTGAAGCTTTTCATGCTGGTGCTGGGCTTTTCTGTCATGTCCTTGCTGGGCGTTTGGGCTTGATGCCCGGACCTCGCTGCACCTCTGCTGTTCGTCTATCAAGCTCATCTGCACCTTCTGATGAACTCCTTCTGGACGCTGATCCCTTATTTCTTTCTCTTTCCAAATCTTCGTTGCACCTAGTAGGGGCTACTTTTGGACAAAAGTTATTTATATTAGTTTGACTTCACTGTCGGTATCATATAACACACACACTCACTCTCTCTCTCTCTCTCTCTCTCTCTCTCTCTCTCTCTCTCTCTCTCTCTCTCTCTCACTCTCTCTCTCTCTCTCTCTCTCTCTCTCTCTCTGTGTGTGTGTGTGTGTGTGTGTGTGTGTGTGTGTGTGTGTGTGTGTGTGTGTGTGTGTGCATGTGTGCGTGCGCGCGCGCGCATGCGCCTGTGTGTGTGCATGGGCATGTGTGTGTGTTTGCGTGCATGCGCGTGCTTTTTCAAGTAAATGTGGGAATGTCAACACGGCAAGAGTTAGTTGGTTGTTATTCAAAGACAGGGGGTCTTAGTCTTAGTCTTTGTCGGTTTCCCAACAATTCTGAAATGGCTGCAGCTTCCTGACAGAGTCAGCCCAACCAACTTCCTTGAAGCTCAAGTAGATGTACATGTGCATGCCTTGTGCAATGACTGTCCAGCTTACATTATGTTGAACATTGCTCCGTACAGAACGCCCTCGTGCATCTGAGTGCAGATGCTGTTTCTGATGGCAGTAGCACGTGTGTAGGACGGTGCGTCTCGTCCACGTTCCGATGAGTTGTTAACCGTGTGGGATTCATGGAAGCCAAGGTCAGGGCTTTTGGCGCCTCTTTTGTTAGACCCTTTCAGGCAGCTAGGCAGTGGTTGTTTTGCATGCAACATCACGTCATGCAGGGCACTGAGCATGCATGCCATGACGGACCCGGGAGTGCTCAGTATGTGTTTGCATGGTGGCGTATGAAGGATGTTGTTTGCTTAATGCGTTAACATGTGGCTCTTCCGGTGGGGCAGCATAACCTAACAACGTTAATGTGCATGTCTTTAGCCGAAGTGAGTAATGTGTTTTCCAAGCATGTGCTGGCTACTGTATACGATACATGTATATGATAAACGTACATGTAATATAACTGAAGCGCTTCATGTTGAAAGGGCCGAGGCATGGATGCAATGGTCAAAGAAGTGCGAAGCACGCATATGTAACTACATCTGCCTGTAGGCATATGCATATGGCTTACGTATACGGCGAGAGAGAGAGAGAGAGAGAGAGAGAGAGAGAGAGAGAGAGAGAGAGAGAGAGAGAGAGAGAGAGAGAGAGAGAGAGAGAGAGAGAGAGAGTGAGAGTGTGTGTGTGTGTGTGTGTCTGTGTGTGAGAGCGAGAGAGAGAGAGAGAGTTTGTGTGTGTGTGTGTGTGTGTGTGTGTGTGTGTGTGTGTGTGTGTGTGTGTGTGTGTGTGTGTGTGTGTGTATCAAGTGTTTGGTTTGAACGCCACTACAATTCGTTGCTCACAAAAGCCGTCACCTCTCAGTCGCCAATCGCCTTCGATCGCCAGTGTGAACGTAAGTTGAGACTTGGGTTTATGCAAGCACGTCAAGCACATACCAAGGCACACCCAGCTTGAGTGATCACGCAAGCCCCAATCCTGATCTTGGAAACATGCTGGACACCAAAACCCAAAAAGCTTTCGGCAAAAGATACGTATACAAGGTTTGAGCGCATATGATTACGAGCCTGCATATGCGTGGCTGACATCCACATCATCCGACACTCATGCGCGTTCATGATGGCTTCATATGAAGCAACGCTTCCTACGTATTCGAATAGCATTTTCCGTCAAGTTAGTGAAACGGTGTGATGGACTGTGCACAGTGGGTAACGTCCAGGCGCGGGTTGTACCTTCGAAATTGTAGTACTTCTGTCTCGTTGCCAATTTCCTCATAGGTGTATCCATACGGGGTGCACCTGTGTGAGGTTAGTCTCGCACAAACCTTTCCTCAAGCTCGAGGTAAAGGCTTGGCACCCTTTGATCTGGCTGATTTGGGGATTGTTGCACGGTGGCCGTTGGAAGCCTAAACATGAAAACCGTTGAATTATGTGCAAATATCGGAGTTTGAAGCCCTTCAAGACCCCTATGTAACGTTGCAACTCTCCAAAGAGCACTGTCAGGCTGAAAATCACTGCCAATGTCAGGTTAGGCAAAAGATCATGATGAGGTCTCTGATACTATACATTGCAATGTATAGTATTAAATGATGCAGCTAGGTCCGCGCCACTAGTCACTACCTGCTTTGCGAGACTTGCGCTGCAAGCTTCTCGGCCTATGTCTGGCTCTCTCAAGACCATCTCACACAGGAAAAAAAAAAAAAAAAAAAAAAAAAAAAAACTAGTGTACTTTGCACGTTGACAAAACATATTTGGCCCTTCCCTATGATATATGCTTAAACCCTGGCTGGTTCAATTTCCAGATGTCTGTTTAACATCGTCATTTCATCTTTAGAAAGTCCCTCTTATCTTGAAAGCAGCTTGTGGGCACCGTAGGCACCAAAATCACGAGCATCGATGAAATTACAGGACTGCTGAACGTCTGCTCTTTTCTTGTACAAGAAGTGAACATTGGTAACAGCCATTGATCCTTTCCAGAAATATTGCAAAGCCATCGCTATTTAACCTTCTAAGAAGTCATTTTTCTTTAATTGTCATTTGGCCAACGCGTGCGTGCGTGTGTGTGTGTGTGTGTGTGTGTGTGTGTGTGTGTGTGTGTGTGTGTGTGTGTGTGTGTGTGTGTGTGTGTGTGTGTGTGTGTGTGTGTGTGTGTGTGTGTGTACGTCTGCATGTTCGGGTGGGTTTGCATGTTACACACATCAGTACACCAGGGACAGTGTCAAGGACAAGTACATAAGTGCCAGTCCTAATGGCCGCATCCATGACATCCACCAGAAAGGGTCTGCTTCCCCTGGGTTGGGGAAACGGAAAAGCAAGGAGCGATGTTACGAATGAAGGCCCTGGAAGAGATGGCTCTGCGGGTGGGTTTGGGGTTAAGTTTTTGACGGGCGGGGGCAGGGGTGGGGTATTGGGTTATGTTCTACCCCTAAGGGGACCATATATCATATCCTACGTTTTTAAAAGAAGTGATGTTTTCTGTGTCCTTCACACCCGCTCCCCCCCCCCCCCCCCTTCTGTTTTTCTCCTCCTGGGGCCGGGACAAACACCATATATACCTCCTGCATATATCCAGGAGGGAGTTCAGTAAAAACGCTAAAAGCGCAGTACATCTACGGAGTAGATACGGTGTCAGATCACATCACCTTCGCCCCCTACATGCGCTCGACACGAGGTCAACACATGCTGAACTTCTCCCCCAATAATTCTTCGAGTCCTTGGAAAGAAATCCTCGCGACACGCCCGATGTTCAAAAGGGTATGTTAAGAGGTAATGCTGTGTCAACCAATGTGCTGCTACCATCTTCAGTGAGAAGCGCTCACGATCTGAGGGTGAACTCTGCATCAACCCGGGGGTGCTGAAGCCTTCATAGGTACTGTTTATCTCCTCTGAATGATAAGCGATGGGGTTTCTCTTTTTTGTCATCCAGCTTTAAACTTATCAGATTGTCGAAAGGGGCTTGTTTTTGGATTTTTCCGGTGTTCTGCTTTACTGTTTGGGGTGTTCAACCATTTCACAGGAGCATGCATGCATGACGTTCCTTTTCCTAGATCATCTCACACATTAAGGTGCAATTATCTGCAAGTGCTTCACGAATTCGCTGAAAGAAGCATGTTCCGCGTGCGGGTTGGAGGCTCCTGCTGATGGCCTATTCTGTTAGCATCGCTAGTCTGATCGGCGCTTCAGCCTCACGTTCGAGATTTTTCGGAAACTCATCGTCATGCTGGCCGACTCTTAGGGGTTTTGTCCTTTGGGGGGCCTTGGGGGTGCAACCTTGAAGCTCGAGGTTGCACAAAGCCGTTCCCTTGACAGTATCTGCAAGCCTCTTTCGACCAAAAGACACCGGGCAACAAGTCATTTCATAGTAAGAGACATGTCAGTCCTAGGCGAGTCCCGAGGCAATGTACGTGGCTGGCTAAGGTTTAAGTGCAGTGAGTCAGGTGGGTAGAGCCTCCAATTATGCGTGAAGCTGCTGCAAGGGCGATTCTCAGCATACAATACGATATACTTAACTAAAAGATTGAAGCGCTGTGCTCGTCGATGTGCGATTTTTTTGTGGAGAATCGACAATGTAAAACCTAAGAACAGTCTGAGTCTTTGCCAGAGACGGTCGAGCTTGTGCCTACCACTCAAGTTTTAAAGGGAAGAGAGGAGCGGCTGGGGGCTACAAAGAGTTCAGGCTGTTCTGCTACCTGGGGGTGGGGTAATGCACATTCCATATATGTGGCATTTTTATCCCTGTGAATGGCCACAGACACATCGGAGCCTGGCTTCGGCACCTGTCACCATTGGAGGGGAAGGGAGGATGTGGGGAGCTATGTGAACTATGTCTCCCTATGCTATGTGAACTATGAACTATGCTATGTGAACTTCCCAGTCTCCCTAATTGCATGTTTTTGGGTCAGGCCAGGTGGGACGGCGTTGGCGGAGGAGGGCCTGTCACTAACAGAAGCAGTCAGATATCAAAAGATGAGCCGTGAGCTGATGGAGAAGGAAGATGATGTTTTAAAGGCTCAGGGGGGGCCACCGACCTTGTTTGTGGTACGCAACTATTTTAAATGTGAACCCACTGTCCCATTGTGCGTCATCAGTGGTGGGTGCCGGAAGATGTAGTGTCAACAGTGCAGCCTATCCTAACCGCACACCAGAAATCTTGCATGCGGGAACGTGGAATCTAGGGGCCCGAGGCTACAGGCAGTGAAGCCAAAAACATGAGGGGGAGGGGGAGAGAGGGAAGGAGGGGGGGAGGGAGGGAGAGGGAGGGAGAGAGAGAGAGAGAGAGAGAGAGGAGAGAGAGAGAGAGAGAGAGAGAGAGAGAGAGAGAGAGAGAGAGAGAGAGAGAGAGAGAGAGAGAGAGAGAGAGGGAGAGAGGGAGGAGGGAGGGAGGGAGGGAGGGAGGAGGGAGGGAGGGAGGGAGGGAGGGAGGGAGAGGAGAGAGAGAGAGAGAGAGAGAGAGGAGAGAGAGAGAGAGAGAGAGAGAGAGAGAGAGAGAGAGAGAGAGAGAGAGAGAGAGAGAGAGAGAAAGGGGGGGGGGGAGATTTGCAAAGGGAGGGAATCGGGAGTCCCCAAGGGATCTGCCAGCAGGTTGTCGATTGAAAGCAATCGATGGGGATGTATCTGCCTGGGTTCGTTGTAAAGAATCACTGCTGACTGTACATGAAGCGCACTTCATCTACAGGCGAAAAAGGGGGGGGGGTGGCATAGTAGCGGATAAGGAGAGAAGATACACATGGGTAGTTGAGAAGATACACATGGGTGGTTGAGAAGATACACATGGGTGGTTGGCTAATGAGCGGGCAGAGAATGGCGCCCGGTTATGCCTCTGAATCCCCTCCACCGTTCAACCTGGAAAGGGCTGCTCGTGCTCGTATAGGAAAGCGGGATGAGGAAGGGACACTTACTACTTAGTGCGGTCTCTCGCATGGTAGCATCATCGAGGGAATGCAAGCTGTCGGTTATGGCAGTGCCTTTGGTCCCTGAAACGACAACCTATCGCCTTTGATGGAAGGCACGTTTGTCATTTCAGGGTGGAAGATCCGCGTGATGGGGGTTTTTAAGACATGGAAAACCGCGCAGGGCTGCTGGAGCCCAGGACAGCTTGAGCAATGATGAAGATGATGGTGGGAGTTACAGAATTATGAGAAGATTCTGGAGAGCCTCTCAAGTGTAAGAATTGGTCGTAGAAGAGCTTGACAGGACTGCTTTGGGGTGCCAGGAGCTGCAAGTGACTCATCCACGTGGAGATTCAGTGAATATGGACAGAGAAAACTCTCGCACCGTGCTTGTACCTCCAGGGGAGGAAAAAAGCGAGGGGGAATTGCCGAACTCCAGCGGGGAATCGCACCGGGAACCAACGCGCTGGAGGCACTTTCGCCTGCCGTATGTGCAGAAGCTTTCGCAGACGCCCGAGAGGGAAATAACTGGAGAGACTCCCCGCGCTGCGCGCTGGGATCCCCTCAAGAATTGGAGGGGCTGGTCAACCCGAGAGTTCTTATACTTGGCTGGGCCAGCCCTCCTCATGGCTGTGGCGTACCTGGTTCGCCCCCATCTCTCATCTCTTTTCTCTACCACCCCCCTCATTGCCGCCTGCGCCTACCATCGCCTTCTCTTTCTGTCATTGCCTTTTGTGGCCTCATGTGTGGGTTATTGCTTCTTATCGCTCCCTGAACCTCACTTTGCCTCCTCGTGTCGCATATTGCCTCCTGTGTTTGCTATTGCCCCCTGCCTCTGTTACTGTGTCTCGGGCGTTTCTCGTTGCCGTTGATAAAATCCGCTTTTTACATTTGAAGAATCTGATACCTCCTGTGCCTAGTCTCTCATTGGGTATCACCAGCCCTGTGCCTCTGTTTGCCTCCGATGTCTTGTACTGCCTCCTCTATTACATGTTGCATCCGGTGTTTTGTATTGCCGCGTGTTCCTCTGGATGCGTACTGGCCCTTTTGTCGCCTTGTGTGCTTCTTATTGGCTCCTTGGCATCTCATTGCCGCCTTTCCCATGTCTG
>KV908386.1:516398-538898 GCA_002005505.1 Botryococcus braunii
CTTTTCGAGCCCCCGGTTTTGCTTTTCGGCGCCCCCCCCCCCCCGGTTTTGCTTTTCGCGCCCCCGATTCTGCTTTTTGTGCCCCCTATTTTGCTTTCCGCGCCCCCTGTTTTCCTTTTTGGGCGCCGTGATTTGGAGTCGAAGCAAGACTTCTTCATGGATGCTTACTGTCCCTTGCCTGCCGCGTGTGTGCTCTCGTTTCCCCGCTCCCTTTCCCCCACCTCCATTCTCCCACCCCCCAACCTTTCCAACCACAGAAAACAAAACATACACGCGAGAGTCATGCACACATGTCATGAGTCCAGACAACGTTGTGTGTCTGTGGGCTATGATGCTGCTCGATGTTTGAATATACCGTGCATCCTGCTGTACCGCTTAGATCTGTGCAGGATAAGCAGGAGGCCCTCCTGCCTCCTCAGATATTCTGTGAAGTATGATCTTAATAAACCTTGTTCTCAATGTAGTAAGTTGTAGTGATAGACAGAAGTGTTATCGGCTTCATGCAGCCTTTCAGCCAAGGAAACATAGGGTGGTTGGATTCCTTGTGGGTGAAACTTTGCCCTCAAGAATTCATCTGGCATGCGGGTATGAAGCTTACACCTAGAGTGTTTTGTGTTCGTGCCGCGTTCCTGCGGCCTTATGCTCTCGTGCATGCACACGAGAGAGAGAGAGAGAGAGAGAGAGGGAGAGAGAGAGAGAGAGAGAGAGAGAGAGAGAGAGAGAGAGAAGAGAGAGAGAGAGAGAGAGAGAGAGAGAGAGAGAGAGAGAGAGAGAGAGAGATTTGAAGGGAGGGAGAGAGAGAGAGAGAGAGAGAGAGTGATTGAGCGAATGGGGTGGGGGGTGGCACAGGATGCCTGATAATATCGGTAGTGGCCTTCACAGTGCTGCTGCTGGAGAGGCTGGGAGCGCGCCACCTGGAAGCTGTTTTTGGGGCCTCATCGGCCTCATGGCCATCTCCATGGGCGTCAACTATGTGCGGGTGTGTGTGCCCCCACCCCCTCTTCTTGTGTCTGGGTGTCCCAGGGAGAAACGTTGGAAGCCGGAGGATTTGGGATGGAGGATGAGAGGAGGAAAGCCCGAGTGAGACCTCATGTGTACTCAGTTTCATATTAATGGTCTGATGTGGGAGAAGAGTTCTCATACATCATTCCGCGCGCGGGGGTGTGTGTGTGTGGGGGGGGGGGGGCTGTGCATGGGGTGGTGTGGGGGGGGGGGTGTGGGTGTGCGTGGGTGTGTGCTTGTAAAGTGAGACAGAGTGTGTGTGTGTGTGTGTAGGGGGGGGGGGAGAGAGAGAGAGGAGAGGAGAGAGAGAGAGAGGAGAGAGAGAGAGAGAGAGAGAGAGAGAGAGGAGAGAGAGAGAGGAGAGAGAGAGAGAGAGAGAGAGAGAGAGGAGAGAGAGAGAGAGAGAGGAGAGAGAGAGAGAGAGAGAGAGAGAGAGAGAGAGAGGAGGGGGGGTTGTGGAGAGGGAGAGGGAGGGGAGAGAGGGGGGGGAGAGAAAATTCTAGAACTACAAAACTTATAGTACTATGTAAGATCATCGTATAAAAGGATCATGATGGTGATGGTTGTTATTCTTCTTTTTTCAGAGACTGCCGTCGCTTTGATTGCCGAACCAACAAAAATATTCTTATGGGCTGTTCAGGGAATTGCTGTTCATAGGGATCGAACCAAGTTCAGTTCCATCGCTGTCATACTTCTGGCTACTATCCATTCATCATCACAGCCCATGTGAGAATGTACCATGCCCTTTGCTGACTCTCATATACGGTCTGACGTGGCGGGAAGAGTTCTCACACATCCCTCCTTGTGCGTCTGAAGGGGAGTCGCTGCGGTGGTGCAGGCGGGCGTGCCACAGGGACAGGTGTTTTTGGGCCTGTTGTGGCCGCGCTTGCCTCGATCCGCAGTCAGCTTGGCCGTGGGAGCGCTGGGTGCCTTAGTCATGCCTCACAACATTTACTTCCACTCAGCCATCGTCAATGCCCGGTGTGTCTGACCATCCTCCTGCGTGTTTGCTTCGAGCAGAGCCGCCAACACTCTGGCAGCGGCATTGAGACCAAGCCTGCGAGGGGCATGCTGGGCTGTCATGTTGTGGGACCATGGCAGTGGGGTCTCTTACAGTGTGGGCTGTAATGCACTGGGGCCTCCCAAAAGGTTGGGCTGCATTGTATTGGGGCCTTGTCCAGCGTGTGCGCTGTTCTGGTAGTGTCGCATAGAGGGCGACCCCAGTAGCGCTCGGACGCAGCGCTCGCACAGTTAGTTGTTCGGGCAGTACGGAAAACGAACATGTGCTACTTGTACGTGCAGCAGATTCAGCAGGCCCGAAAGCTCGGGCTCGGAAGTGCGGATGCCCGTGCTTTCGAGCCTGGCGGATTTGCTTGATGTACAAGTAGCAACTGTTCCTTTTCCGTACTGCTTTCTGTACTGCTTTCCGTACTGTCCGTACCCCAAAGTGTGGATGCCCTTCTTTAGAGTCTGGTCTGTGTAGATTGTGGATCGGGCTCCCTTGCCGATGAGAGGGGCATGGGGGTATAAACACCTAGCTATATATAAAACAAATAGTAATAGTTGTAATAGTATTTATGGATTTGAATTATCTTGCCAGGAACGTGGACCGGGAAACCGAGCCGCGCAAGAGGCTGCTGCTGACGTATTGCCACGTGGAGTCTGCCGTTGTGCTGACAATCGCTTTCTGCATCAACCTGTTTGTCATCTGCGTCTTCGCCACCAGTTTCTACGGCACCGAGCATGCGGGTGCGTCCAAGCAACGCCCTTCCCCTAAGGGGGATCTCCTCCGGGTCCCTGGGGGCTCTGGGGGCTCCGGTTCCGGCTTCAATGTCCCGTCTGAACTTTTGCCTGCTGACAAGGCTGCAGAGGCTTTCTAATTGGTGGGCATTGGATGTAGATTCAGCGTAGGACTGCCTGCTCTTTGCCGTTGTGTCATTTCCTGATTAGGACCCTTTTGGCCCCTGCTCTTTGCCGTTGTGTCATTTCCTGATTAGGACCCTTTTGGCCCCTGCTCTTGCTCCTCTCCTCCCCCGCGCCACGCACGCACGCACGCGCGCGGCCGGTAAATACGAAAACTGTTGGACGTGCACCCCAGGAGTGGGTGGGGTAGAGGGGAAGGATCGATGTCTGGATGACGATGTGTGGAGGGGGAGAGAAAAAAGGGTGAGAAGGGATTGGTGAATGTAGCCGGGACCCCCCCCCCCTTTTTTTTTTTTTTTTTTTTTTTTTTTTTTTTTTTTTGCCAACCATCAATCATGATTTTGATTGACAATTTGTTGTTTGAACTCTTGCATACCATCATGTGCTCAGCGCTATCTGGATACTGACCAGCCCCCCCCCCCCCCCTCCTCTTGTTCTTCTGTTTTTGTAAAGGTGAGAGGGGGCGAGTGGGGAGTCAAATGTGTGATGGTGTGAAAATAGCGAAGGAGGCAGTCCGGTGATGTCCTGAGGGGTCCCATTCAGGGGTGACGCAATCACCGAAGGTGTTAGAAGGGAGCAATCACAGAAGCTGCTAGAAGGGAGCAATCACAGAAGGTGTCAGGAAAAGGGGGATCTGTGCCTGAGCATGGGGTTGTGTGGGGAGGTGAGCAGATGACTTGGGGCTGGAGACGGCGGGAGTGCTCCTGGGGGAGAAGTTTGGGGTGCAGTACAGGTACATGTGGGCGCTGGGTCTCCTGGCGTCGGGCCTCTCCTCCACCATCACGCTCACCTACTCAGGTTGGCTGCCTCTGCCCCTCATACGGTTCCCAGTCGTTGCTGACACTCTACCCTGTCTAGGGAGGCATCATGTGCCGTGCTCTCAGATCTTTACCTCTTGTTAGTAACATGCACTATGCTTTCTGTCATACCTCTGGACCCTCTGTTAGTAACATTGTACCTTATGTCAGTAGCAGTATATCCCTTGCTGGTAGTACCCAAGTCTGTGTCCGTAGTACACTACGCAATGTTAGTAACACTGTACCGTCCGCTGCATTTGGGCTTGCAGTCTTGTGTGGCTGGGAGTCATGAGCCTGGCCTGCAATAGGATATATCTGAGAAGAAAAGTCCCTTGGTGTGGTAGGGGATTGGCATGCTGAAGTGGCGAGGTCCTGTGGGGGAGCGCAGGCCAGATTGTGATGGCGGGCTTCCTGAACTTTGCGGTGAAGGGCTGGGCGCGCATGGTGGGCACACGGCTGCTGGCACTGGTACCCGCGGTCACCATCGCTGTCATCTTCGAGGCCAACCAGAAGTTCGACTACCTGAACCAGCTGCTAAACATCGTGCAGTCGCTGGTCCTGCCCTTCGCGCTGCTCCCGGTGGGGCCCCCCGCCCCTCCCATGAGGGGCTTCTTCGGACCTTTCTGTGCTCTAAGAAGGAAACCACCTTGCGAACGTCGATGCATTGTCTTCCCACTCTACTGGTGTGTGTGTGTGTGTGTGTGTGTGTGTGTGTGTGTGTGTGTGTGTGTGTGTGTTTGTGTGTGTGTGTGTGTGTGTGTGCGCGCGCGCGTGCGTGTGTGTGTGCGCGCGCGTGCGTGCACGTGTGTGTGCGTGTGCGTGTGCCTGTGCGTGTGCGTGTCTCAAAATTTTCCTGGGTTGTCGGCAAATTTCCAATCCCCGCTCGATTTACACTTTTTGCCCGTATGATACTAATTACAAGCAGAATGGGATGCTATCAGTCATATGATTACAAGCATTTTCCATCCGTTTAATTTTGTATTCGAAATTCCATGTTTTTGAGGTTTATATTTTTGCTTATTTTTTTAGTCATATGCGTGTATAGCAGTTTTTCCATCTCATTTGCACTTCAAGTTCATGAGATTATTATCTTGATTGTAAAGAATTTTCCGTACTGCGGGGAGCGCAGCTGATGTACATCGCGGGGAGGAAGGAGCTCTTGGGTGCGGCCTTCACAACGTCCCGCAAAATATTCTGCGCGGCCAGCATCCTGGCCACCTCTGTTTTGGCCATCAACGGTTTCCAGCTGGTCACCTTCATGACAGCGGACCTACCCCAGCAGCCCCTCACTTATGCGCTCTTCCCGCTGGGGATGGCGCTGTACTTCGGCTTTGCGCTGTACCTGCTCGTGGGGCCGGCCCACTGGTCCACCCTGTACAGGTGCCCAACAATGATCTGATCACCCGTTAGTCTGTACTTCAGCTTTGCGCTGTACCTCCTTGCTCGTGGGCCCCGCCCACTGGTCCACCCTGTACAGGTGCCTGATTAGACTTCTCCAGGGCGGTAGGCGCTTAAATAGGCCTGATGTATTGCGCCTCCCTGTCCCATCTGCAAGTTTTCCTCCTTACCAAATGCGCATCCCGCGGCCAACCCCTTCCTCGCCCCCCGCCCCCGAGCTTATCTCACATGCGTATCCTGCAGACTGAGCTTTCTTCCCCTGCCCAGGGGGGACCGGGGAAGCGGGGAGGGGGAGGGAAGCACCAGGAGGAGCCCCTGGAAGAGCCCCTTGACACAGGATCAGTGCTGTCCTCAGACCCAAGCAGTCATTCATCAGGTTGAGCCAGTGCAATTGTGCGGGTGCAGGCTGCTGGCAGGCGGGACCCAAAGCGCGCGGGCGGGAGTGTGGGAGCGCCTTAGATCCGTGAGGGAGTCCCTCAAGGGGACCCGCTGGGCCGATCCCGCATCGGTCATGGAGGTGCACATATGAGCCCGCCCGCCTCCTTCGCTTCTGCTTTCTTCCTCGCTGCTTTGCCCTTCTTTCTTCCGTGAGCCCTCTCTCGGGGTGGGTTTGTCGCCCCAGTAGGCGTGACCACGTGTGTCTTTGAGAGTTCACTTGAAGAGTTGGGGACCCCCACGAGAAGACCGCGGGGAAGTTGTTTGGCTTCAGCCCTTTTTCAAATTGGTGTGGGACGTGGCCACCACTGTCGTAGATTCAGCAGTAGGTATACAGTAGTTAAGAGAAAGGTGTCTCCTGGACTGTGTGGGTTGAGAAGATAGGAGGAGATGAAAGCTTTGGGTTTAACTTGAAACGTTTGGGTCGCGTAGTTGACCTTTGGGCTGGTCTTTTGATCCCATGCTTGCAAAGAGAGGGATATACGCATGTCCAGCCACTAGAGGCTCCAGATGCTTAGACTGTGTTCCAGGCATGTGGATCCACCACTAGTAGAAGAAAGAAATTGTGGATCCACCCCCCGGTAAGAAGAAAGAAATTGTGGATCCACCCCCCGGTAAGAAGAAAGAAATTGTGGATCCACCACTGGTAGAAGAAAGAAATTGTGGATCCACCACTAGTAGAAGAAAGAAATTGTGGATCCACCCCCCGGTAAGAAGAAAGAAATTGTGGATCCACCCCCCGGTAAGAAGAAAGAAATTGTGGATCCACCACTGGTAGAAGAAAGAAATTGTGGATCCACCACTAGTAGAAGAAAGAAATTGTGGATCCACCCCCTGGTAAGAAGAAAGAAATTGTGGATCCACCACTGGTAGAAGAAAGAAATTGTGGATCCACCACTAGTAGAAGAAAGAAATTGTGGATCCACCCCCTGGTAATTAGAAAGAAACCTGTCCATGTGGAGCGTCCGGCCAAGCTGCTGCCTTCCTGCATGAACTGTGGTACCAGGCCCAGATGGAGGAACGAACACCTGGAAAAAGATGTGTGCCATTCTGGCATGGCATCCCTGAAGTTTGGAGATGCAAGTTCGTGGCCGTGAAGTTGCTGAGTTGTGGGGGATCGCTAGGCTAGATCTCTTCAGATTGTGCAGAAGTCCAGCTTTTCCATTTTTTTGGGTCCTTTTGTATTGGTTTTACGCATGACGTCGGCGTGGAATTTCTGCGCTCCATGTGCTGCTTGCACATGGATGCTCATTAGCTGTTGGAGCGGGGTTGAAGTTGCGTGTGGCTGATCCTGGCAGGGTAGCGCAGCCCTGCTCCCGTAGGATTTGCAGAGGATGTCAATGTTTGGCAGCTGGCCTTTCACGCTGCTTTCTTGCATGTGACGGTCTTATGTTTTCGGAGCAACACGTATTAGATGGTGCATACTTTACTTACAGTACTGTACTGTACTAGTACGTATTAGATGGTACATATTAGATGGCACGTGTTAGGTGGTGCAGACTTTACTTACAGTACGTAGCCTGCCAGTTTGCATAAATTTGGTAAGGCTGAGGCACGGGAATTAACTAAGGCGGAGGAGAAGACCAGGGGTACAAGCTCTTCACAAATGCCCAAACAAATTTCAACGCTTTTTTTTTAGAAGGGGATGATGAAAATTCCAAGTTTGAAAGGGACCTCCAATGCCGTGCCTTCCGTTGTTCGGGAGCCACCTCTTCTATGGCCTGGTGGTTGGCGGCATGTTGGTGTGGATCCCATGGGTTTGCAGTTCACACTGGTCGGAAGTAGGTTCCAAGTCGGGGCCAGGCACTACAGTGTACACGTGTGCCGCGTGCTGGTGCTACCTCACTGGTCCGGACCTCACTGTACTGTACAGGAATGCTTGCCACATGAGAGTTGCACGTGCGGAACTTTTTGGTCGAGTGGGTAGTTGTGATGACAATGTTGATGGCTATTGAAGCAGCACGTGTGTCACGTGGGCACAGGCTGCCAGTAGTGATCATAAACATCTGAGGAAGTCTCCACTTTAGTAAGGCACAAGGGGGACAGATCAGGCGGTGTTTTGTTCTCAGTCTCTTCCTATCGTTCTTGGTTGGGGAATGACCGCCAATTTTGGTTTCGGACTGAAGTACTACGGCAACTACAGTTGGCGTTGGAGTACAGCTATGCTCCCGCATTTGCGAAGTATATGTCAGAAGATGGATTGACTGTCCAGAAGGGTGCTTCTTGAATTGGAATTTCGCCCTAAGTTGTGTCGGCGTACACTATACTGTAGTAGTACCTACACATAGCGCGTTTTAGGTATGTTGTGTCTCAGTAAGCTGTATAGAAAGCAGAAGAACCTCGCAGGGTTTATGGAATGCAATCAGGAGCTCCAGGATGCAGTCGGGGGGGCGGCATACAGGCCTTGCGCTGGCCGAAAAACGGTCCAGAGGTGTATGCTCGCAATTTTCTTGCTTACGTCATCAAGGGGTGTGGTGCCTGGATGGTGCTGACCGACTCCATCATCAGTCTCGTGTGCGGTTGACAGTTCGGGATGTAAAGCATATCACTATGGCCGCAAAAGTGTGTAGGCCCATGTGTATACACGGCACGGCGTTTTTTCCGGCACATTTTGTGCCTCAGACCTGAAGTATCAAGGCCTGAAAGCATATTTTCCGCAGGTCATTTGTTGTGGCCGTGCATTTTGTGCAGACATGGAAATGCTATTTGAAAAAAAAAAAAAAAAAAAAAAAAAAAGCAATATTGCATCTGTCAATGCCTCCGCACTTGGGTGGATCTCTAATACGGAGGGAGGCCGCATACGAAAATGACACTTTTGTAACTGTATTTTCAAGGCTTCACTATGGGATATTGCTACATTATGCTGATTCACATTGAATCACGTGCGGCCAACCCACCAGTAAGGGACACACACTTTTGGCAACTCCGTGACTTGACTAGTTCACTTGTGCAACCCCTCATAGTATCAGTCCAGGTCTCAGCTCGTCATCACATGATGATGCATCATAATCATCACCACCACTACCAACATCATCGTCGTCAGCATCAACATCATCATCATCATCATCATCATCATCATCATCATCATCATCATCATCAGTAGAGCAATTATCGCCGCGCACGCTCAATGAATGGATATCCAATCCTTGAGCCTCTCCCTTTGGAGGGAAGGGGGTACTAACAGCAACACTGATGTTGTTGTTACCAACCCCTGACCTCCCTAGGGAGAGGGGCAGCTGCAGCACCACTCCACCTGTCGGCAGTGCAGCCAAGTCCCTCAGACAAGGAAGGGGGGGGGGGGGGGGGAGGGTTTTGCTCCTGCCCTGCAGCTGCAGTACTTGAGGCCTCCATGGAGAGTATGTCATCCAGCATTGGCCAATGATGTCTTTGACCGTTGATGGATAAAATATTATAAGTTTTAATGAATGAATGCAATATCCTGGAGCAGCTACAGGGCTGAAGAGGACGGCAGCAAGGAGAGACACTTTTTCTAATGAGAAGAGATCTCTACTTTTTGCGCTAGACTTCGACGCTGGTGGCAGGCAGGCTCTGATCATGATATAAGCAGACGAATTGCTAAGTATAGCAATATATTGCTATGAGTCCCCAGCTGTCTTCCTGAGCTTGAATTGGCACAAGATAACATAATGTACACCTTGGTCTTGGAAGGAGGTTGGGGTGGGAAACCATGGTTCTCCGGCACAAGCTGTGGAGCGGACGGCAAAGAGACAGTGTCGGTGCCGCTGCAAATATAACGACCGCAAACAAGTGTCCACATTGCTTCACGTGGCTGCGGAGGGCGGCGTGCACACAGTGGCCCCAAAACATTAACGTGGTACCCCATACCTGGAGGGGGACTGGAGTCCAATGAAGAAAAGGGTGTAAGGAGTGCGAAGCAAGGGCAGCGGCGTATTGAGCATGGGTCAGTTATTTGATGTACATGGGAAACAGATAGAGGCAACAAACAACCAAAACAAGCTTCGAGCTGTGTGAGAGACGGCTCTAAACCCTGACTCCATCAAACAGTCCCGGCAGATTAAAATTCATTAATAATGTAATCAAGCAAGGAAAGAAGCTGTCGATATAAACCCCAAAGCTGTGATCTGTGCACCCATCTTCCAAGCCACCAGACCACAACTAGACATGTCATGACATAACTGTACAGTTCCAAGGTCGCTCTCGGGCAGCAACCCGCCCCGGGGGGGGGGGGGGGTGCAATCCACCACCTCGTTGCTGCCCCGGGTAGAATGCGCAAGTTCAAAGCCAGTTTCAAGTCAATACACACAAACTCCCATGGTGCAGTTTAACACGGACCTTCATGAACCGCGAAACACCAGTTTTGGGGGTGGACCAAATTACGGGGTGTAAATCTAACGGTATCAGCAATTACATGCAAACTTCTTGAACATACCTGAGGACTCTCCCAAATCAGCAACACAAATTTGTGGAGCCTAATGATATACGTTTCATACGTGTAAAATTCGTTGACGGCAAAGACTGTCATGTTGATTGAAAGAGTCCAGGTGGGCTCAGACAAACTAACCAAACATTTATTGCCGGCACCCTCCCAAATCAGTCTTCGACAACAATGCCCCAGCAGATATTGCTAACCAGAGCCATAAAACACGTTGCCTGGAATCGGCATTATGGACACTTCAGAAGTTGAGTGTCAAAGATGATATATGGTGAGTTGCCAGCACCCAACATTTAAACTAGTCCCTAGTGTGAACTTGGGGATTGTTGATTGAGAACAAGTCATGGCGCATCACGACATGTCATTTGAGCATGCATCCGGGGCACATGTACGCTGTCTTACGTGAAAGTAATGCTTGATGATTAGAGCCCTTTCAAGCCAGTTGATCGAGTGACCATCCAGAACGTTGACTTTGTTCGCCTATGTAGGCATACTTGATTAAGTTCAGCTTGACGGGGTTAAACCCGCCAAAGATTCTACATATCAAAGAATAAAACTTGATAACAACATAGAATGAGTTTATGTTGGCCGTGATAAATAACAACACAAGCGGAAAATTGATAATGCAGGGCCTCAAGCATATGAGACCCACCAGTGCTGGTCTGTAACACTCTGCAGCCTCGAAGACATTGCAAATAGCCGCAAGCCGTTCTGTGAAGGATTCTATTGGACCCCTACTGGCTTTAACTATATGCCCATTTTTGCATCAGAACGAGGTGCCATAGTCAAGTAAAGATAAGGGAGCACCAACAGCAACTAGAGCCTCAACACAGCAGGAGGTGGCGCAAGACCTCCTTATCTGGGCCAGTACAATGGTCCAAATTTCCCATGGGAAGGATGTGGTGCGATCCTACAAGAGAATTGCATAGTATAGTATAGTATAATACATTAACTTTCACCCTTGACGCGCAAATTGCACGCTGGTGAACATGCTTTGCGCATGTCAGGACTGTGCAGGTCAGGATCATCTGATCTCGATATAGGGACAACTTGTCCCATTTGCTTGCGAGGCGATGTCCATGTATATTGACAAGGAGGAGATGTTTGATTAAATACCTGAAAGTGCACTGGTCATCCACATGGTCAGCAGAGGAGTGTTCACACCCAACAAACGTTGGCATGGGTTTCCCCCAGGGTTCTGTAAAGTTCATGGGCAGAACCATAACGATTTACCAAGTATGGCAGTGACCTGCCAAACATGTACTTAATCCCGCCTTGGTCGCCTACCGGCATGTGGATGCCTCATTTTTGTGCGAAACAGCATAATTAAACACATGGACGACAATTATCTAATCACCCTCCAATACAAGATCCTATTGGACAGCTGGCAGACATCTTGGTACACACCCTCAAGGCAGGTCCTCTTGGGAGAGGGTGGTCTCTTGACTGCCTCCCCATTAACCTCATCCTTCATGGCTACCTCATCCAACTTCTGCTCCCCAGCCCATGCTACCATTATCAACATTGCGATCCAGACCACTTTGCAAGAGTTAGTGGCAGACATTTTAGAAAATGTCTGGTGTTCAGAGAACTCCACCCTATCAAAGGGATTTGATGCGGCCAGGGACAGGTGGGGAGAGGGATGGGGATTGGAAACTTCATGTGCAAAGCAGTGCTACTTAATATAAGACTGCAGCTTTGGGATCTTTCAAAGCATTGTTGTCTTGATTTTGTGCCTGCTGCTTTTGCTTCTTAGGGGCAAAATTCACCTGAGACATGCTAGCCCATGTGGCCACCACAAGAGTGCAACAAACCTTACTTCGAGCTGTGCATCCACAAAGGATTGCCTGGCTGGGAATTGGGCAAAGAACCTATCTTGCTAGTCAAAAATATCCCTCTTCAGTGCAGGCTACTGGGGGATTTTTAATCAAATCCTCCGACATACTGTGCTTCCGTTTGTTGACACTGTCTGTATGCTTTTGCTGCAGGCATATGCAACCCACCTGCTTGGCAAATGCAGTCACTCCTTACTTGCCAGACCCAGACTTACCATGTTTATATGACGGTGAAGTCTTATGTCTACAATCACTGGTCTCATCAACTGAACAGCCTCTCAGTTTCATTCTCCTCTCCCAACTTCCCCTTCAACAGCGACATGTGAGGATTGGCATCTCTTCTTGTATACCCCAGGCCGTTCCACCCACAAGAGTCAGGAATGGCATTCGGTGGGAATATCTGCCGTCCAAAGTAAGTCCTCCTGTTTTTCTAAGCAGCTTTGGTAGTGCCCAGGAATGGATTGCGTTGCAGACCCGAGGAGCCGCCTGGAGCTCGCATGATTTCCAATTGATGTACACCAGGCCCAGTAGATGAGCACAATATGAACTGATTTTGAGCGGGTTCCTTGAACCTGCACCTCAATGTGGATCCTGCTGGTGCAACAGTAACTAGGTTGAGCCACTCAACTGCTGGGGCCTGAAAGAATCCCTGAACCGGGGCAAATATCTCTGTCGTTGCGTTGTGCACAAGCGCCTCCCGTGTGACATTCCAGACCAGTGTCATTGTCTTCGTGACGGAGTCGACCTGGACCCGCAGTGCCAACGAACAGTTTCATTTCCTGCAATCAAGAACAAAACTATCTACCATGACCTCATTGTGGAAGTCATTGGTCTTTATCATAGCTTGAGATGATGATGAAGACTCCTGACTTCATCATAGCTCGAAAAGATTATCAGAAAGGCCTCGAAACCCTTACTTGCAAAGATGCTGACGCGTCTGCAAACTGAAAGCCTAGACTGGACTTGTCGTTGTAACTTGGCCGGTTTACTACTCATCTCTGACATCAGAATCATTTTGGTGTGAGAAGGCTCCTCAATGGCCTCACTCATCGGTTATTATACACATGGGAGCCATTTTTATTCATTATCTCAAGGGAAACATCCCTTGAGAGTGTCTGCTCTCTTACGAGGCTTGCAAGAAGGCGCATCGGTTACAGCATATGCTTAAAAGGAGCCACGCTTGACAGTTCAGTTGAAAGGCCCAAACCAAAAAAAGGACCACGAAAGCAAACACATGAGAAGAAGTGGCTGGTTCTCAAAAAGTTCTGATAGTGACAGACCTCAGGCGCAGCTGCACGTAGGAGATTTGGTTTGCAAGTAGTCTGTGTTACCCATAGGTATGACTTCTCTGAAGTGTTGAGGGGATGCAATGGGAAGCAAGGACAAGACTTGCAAATCCTCTGAGTTGGAAGATTGCCGTCTTTATCTCAATTACCTTGAATTTAATGGGTTTTCCCGCGATGGCTTGAGGCACAGGTCGGATCTGATAATTGGACCTGAGGTTGTGCCTGTGATCTGTAATGCTGTAATTCTCCATGTTCCAACCGTCCAAGGCCTCGTTTGACCAATTGTTAGTCCAGAACCATTGGGTCCATGAAAGCCACTTCTCATCAAAGAATTCATATAGATCCTCGATAATATCAGCCGCCTGTTCAAGCAAGCACAAACGATTACCAGCTGCAACAACACGTCCCACAAATGCCCTTCGATGAAGGTGTGTGCGGAAAAAGAACAAGCAGAGACAGCAAAGCCCTCAGTCTGTGTACCAAGAGAGAGGAAAAGGACAATAGGAAAAGATCACCTTGTTACTTGGGGCAAAGAGAATCCAGGGCAGTTATGAGAAACAAACTGACGCTCATCTTCAAAGAAATACCTTAGGAGGGGACACTGCCCTTTCACATGGAGAAGGATCCTACCGGCTTTTCCCCGACGCCTGCGGGTTTTGGTTCCACTCCAAATTCACCAATGAAAATTGGTACATTCCATGACTCAGTCAGGGAGAACCAGAGATCAAAAGCATCTCGAGTCGACATGCCTGTGAAGCTTCCCTGGATATACCAGTGGACTGCAAGTGCGTAATTGTCGAAAGTTGGCTGTAGCAGACCAGACTTCCCACCCTGCAGTGATAGCCAATCTATATTTTCCCACAATACCTACAAGATTGTTTTGAGTGGGTCACGGACTTGCTTCAAACACATACCACGTAGACGACAGGGAGTTTAGAGAGGGAGTCCACTTACAGATAAGGGGATCCGTACAAAATTGCAATTCTGACAACGGTAATAATCAGGTTCAATTTATGTGCACGGCGGATCAATACGCACATTTCCAAGAAGGTACATTGGAGTCAAAAACAGAAGGGCTTCCTCGTCATTGGCTCGAATAACCTTTGCGGCGTCCTCAAACAGGGGCGACAACTGGCGGTGCTCGGAGCCCACGGGTTCATTAATTATGTCGTAGCCAAGCACGTTTGAATTATTCAAGAATCGAGCTGCAATCAGCCCCAACCGCTTAGCCAACTCTGGAGGGTCAGGATTCAAGCATTGCACCCGAAGCAATTGAAATGCTAAGCTTCCTCCTCGCAGCACTACGGTTACTGCAGAATTGTGTTTATCACTTCAGCACTTACCCATCTTACCCACTTCAGAACAACTGCAAACATCACATCCAAGTATGGTCATGAAAAGCAACACATGGCAACATACTGGATGTGTTGTCGCATGCAGGCCATACATGCCATGTTCAGCTGTCAGGATCACTGTGGCAGGGACACACCAGATATATGGTGCCAAACGTTGAGGAATGCGTCCCTTACACCGTTGTGGTTATTATGGAAATCCTGCCAGGCTGAGGCACTGCGAGTGTCAAACACATACTGCAATTTCCATGTTCCACAAGCCCCTGCATTGTTGGGTTCTGGAAGGCCGTCTATTACACTATTTGCAAGAGTCCAGAAAGGAAAGCCGTCTCCACAGCCATTGATAAGCCACCTGGCGTAGCCATCCTGATGCATATCTATCATTACCAAAATTCCCAGCTGACCAAGATACTGTCCCCCGCATTCCCCGTCCATGAGTGATCATGTGTTGATACAGACACCAAATTCAATTAGCGATGATCATAATTTGCGCCCATCATTGTCTCGGCGGTGCGATTCAAAACAAGCTTAGGATTAGGAATATTTCATCCAGGACCAGCCACTAGGGCTGAGAGGACGGCAATGCAGTAAATATCCAATGTCTAGCCAACTAAGGTCGCACAGCACCTGGGAGAGTTAGATAGCTCTCAAGTCCTGCAGTCACAAGGACTTCATGGGCAGTGGGACTTACATTTACAACACCCTCAACATAGTCCATGTAGGTTTCATTGTACTGTCCTCTTGCAGGCTCATATGCCTCCCAAATGAAGGGGAACCTAGCAACATTCGCGCTGAAAACTGCTAGGGAGTCAAGTACGCCCAGGTCATGGAACGGACTAAAATCGGGAACCTTGGATGTTCCAACCACATTGAGGCCTCTAAGTGTGATTACCTGCGAGGTGGAGAATCAAAAATAAGTTTAATGACATTTTTATCTGCTTGGATGCTATTTTCATGGCTTCTCTTAGCAATACACATTTTTTGAAACTCAAGGACCTCTTAATCGCATATGCAGAATAAGAAACCAGTTGACGACTCCAATCGAGCCACTCACCCTTCCAAATTTATCATAGAAGTATGGCCCTGGCCCTGCGCGGATACCCGCACCAGCACGGCAAGTTGGAATGGCGAACAATGTCGATATTGAAAGGACCCAGCAAATGACGCGCCGCGGTTGGATTCTAGGCATCTCTGCAAAACAGATGTTGAGCAAGTGTAAAGTAACGGTTCGGTAGCCTTGTTTGATGCCCTGGAGATTTGAAAAGTCCTCCCTGACGGTGGAGGATCGAGAGGAAGGTGCTTGCCATGGACCGGGATAGACACCCCCTGCCCTTACAGCAAACGCTCAACGGAAATAATAGGAAGGGGCCAAACAAAACTGCTGATATCGCTGTTGATTGGGAATTCACTGTTTCCAACTCCGCACACACGTGCGGAAGGATGGCTCCGTGACGGTCGCCGACAGGCTGTCGGGATGCCCGTTTGAATTCCTGTTCGGACTCCCAACTTGGACTCCAAGTTGGGAGCGACGAAAACGTGTTGGGAGCAGAACCTCCCCCGTCAGACACTCGTATTATTGAGCGACGCAGACAGACAGTGCCACCGGTGTCAGTGACAGCACGCAATGTCCATTGCAGCGACCAACAATATAAACAAATACCCAGGTGTCGAGTGATCAGGAGTCCTGATTCAGGACCTTATAATCATATGGTGTTGATCAACCCAAACCGGGATTTTCAGAGAAGCAATAGAGTACATCCTCTTTAAACTCGATGACAGAAAAGTCATGCTGCGACGACTTTGCAATTTCAGTTGGATAGCCAGTAACACACAAAGGGAGAGGGGGGGGGGGGGCGTCTTACCAAGTGCATGCAAGAAAAGTGGGGAGGGAATGTCAGACGCACGAGCACGCGCGCGCATGCGCACGCGCGCGCACACACACACACACACACACACACACACACACACACACACACACACACACACACACACACACACAGACACAGACACGGACACACACACACACACAGACAGAGAGAGAGAGAGAGAGAGAGAGAGAGAGAGAGAGAGAGAGAGAGAGAGAGAGAGAGAGAGAGAGAGAGAGAGAGAGAGAGAGAGAGAGAGAGAGAGAGAGAGAGAGAGAGAGAGAGAGAGAGAGAGAGAGAGAGAGAGGGTGGGGGGGGGGGCAGGGGTCAACGGGAAAGAGGGAAGGGAACATTCACCGTCCTCATCAGTGGTCCTGGCAAGAATTTCCTATGTGAGTCCCATGTGTGTTCGTCACCCTCCCCCTTCGTGAAAGCTTCGTGAAGAACACCAGGGCAGCCATTACCCTATACTGGAAATTCATAAGGGATGAGCTTCCGTTGAGTTCTGAGAAGGAAATCGTCGTCGGCGACTGCTTGCCTTGTTATGACAATTCGCTCAAATGCCGTTCCACTTCTTCTTCTTCCATTGTCCAAAACCCCATCTCTCCACGGGTGGTTTCAGTACAGTTTATGGGAATTAGCGCTAAACAGTACAACTTAATTCAAGAGCCTACAACAATGAGTGAGTGAATGGCGACAAACAGTTCCGTAAGTAGAGTGTATCCACGTGGATGGATTACATAGTCGAAACATTAACGCCTTGGAGCCTGTGGGCCGGCTGTTGAAGGCTGTCATGACGATGCATCGATCATCATTTTTTTCACTTGTGCATCGAACAATTCATTAGTGCAATTTTGATCAAACCTTAACTGCAAGTTAGGAAAGCGCTCCAAGCAACTTCCCTTCAAGCGATTCCTCAAGGTGATCGCAACTATTCAACAACAGTCCCTAGCTAGGACCTATAGGGTTACCACGGTTGTTCACTTTGACAAGCTGTTTCAATCTTGCAAGCTCCTATACAACAGGTTGAACCTACAGCTGTGCTGCGTAGTACACTGTTGCATTCGTGGCTTGCCTCCAGTCTGAGTTGCATATCATGCGCACTCTGCAGGCTAGATTGCCATAACAGCAGCACACATAGAACTAGTATGTGGTGCAGTGCAAAAAGGCTTGGTACACCTTTGTGTGTATGCCTATGAAGCAACGTAGCGCACATCTATAGACTTGGCTAAGACTTCCCCAATGAAGGGCAGTGCACCTGCCAACACAATGAAAGTGGTATATAAATTTGACAATCCCAAACTTTTTCAAATGCATCTTTCACATTTTTCTAACAGGCAGTTTTGAAAACAAAGCTACCATTTAGAGAAAACGGTCGCATTCAAATGCAACCGTTATCGGCACCGCTTCGCATCCGGTCAGAATGAGGTTGTCACTGCCACTCTGGCTTGCGTTATCCGGTCACTTGATTGCAGGTTGAAGGTTCCAACTGAAATTTCGTCAGCCTGTGCGCCGCTTGGCCAAGAGTGTAGCGTCAGGGTTCAATAGTGCAGCTTTAGGGTTCTACAGGCTGACTAACTCAACAAAAACATGGTGCACTTAAATTCTTAACCAGAACATGGCACACGCGTTTGCCAATTGAACTGTGCAAAGTCAATTGGCTGAGCCTTACGAGGGCGCGTACAGGAGTTTCTGTCTTCAAGGACTGCCTTGTCTTTGAAGACACTCCTTCTCGAAGAAGAAGAAGAAGGAGAAGAAGTCGCCCCTTCTTGAACTCCAGAACTAAATATTAGAACTGCGGGTACAGGTACCCTGCTCATTGACATACGTGTGCGACCTTGAAAGCATAAATCTTGCATGATTCTTGACGCATCTGGACAGATCCGGATGCATATGCAGATCTGAGAGTAAGTACACAGTCTGGCAACCGATAGATTCGCTGTTGCCACGTAATGTGCCGGAATATGCACAGATACACCTAGCTGGTTGCGCAATGACTTCATGTGTGCACACAGCGCCTTCCACATGTCTACACCCTCGAACTCTCTTGTCTCCCTCCCCCCGGCCCGTGTCCCCCACTCTGAAGCTCTTCCCCAACATCCCCCCCCCCCCCAACACACACACACACATCCGCAGGCTAAGCCTTCCCCAATGAAGGGCAGTGCACCTGCTAACACAATGAAAGTGGTATATAAATTTAATAATCCCAAACTTTTTCAAATGCATCTTTCACATTTTTCTAACAGGCAGTTTTGAAAACAAAGCTACCATTTAGAGAAAACGGTCGCATTCAAATGCAACCGTTATCGGCACCGCTTCGCATCCGGTCAGAATGAGGTTGTCACTGCCACTCTGGCTTGCGTTATAGGGTCACTTGTTTGCAAGTTGAATGTTCCAACTGAAATTTCGTCAGCCTGTGCGCCGCCTGGCCAAGAGTGTAGCGTCAGGGTTCAATAATGCAGCTTTAGGGTTCTACAGGCTGACTAACTCAACAAAAACATGGTGCACTCACAGTCTTAACCAGAACATGGCACGCGCGTGTGTCAATTGACTGTGCAAAGTCAATTGGCTGAGCTTTACGAGGGCCTGTACAGGAGTTTCTGTCTTCAAGGACTGCCTTGCCTTTGAAGACACTCCTTCTCGAAGAAGAAGAAGAAGGAGAAGAAGTCATCCCTTCTTGAACTCCAGAACTCCGGACCTGCCAATATATTAGAACTGCGGGTGCAGGTACCCTGCTCTGTTGACATACGTGTGCGACCTTGAAAGCTTAAATCTTGCATGTTTTTTGACGAATCTGGACAGATCCGGATGCATATGCAGATCTGCATGTAAGTATACAGTCTGGCAACCGATGGATTTGCTGTTGCCACGTAATGTGCCTGCATATGCACAGATACGCCTACCTGGTTGCGCAATGACTTCATATGTGCACACAGCGCCTGCAGGTTTGCCCAATCTATAGCTATCTAGCTATAGCATAAACCCTCCCCAGGAAGCCATTCCCATCAAAACCGTGGGGGCTATAAACGCTCTTGTTATGCAAGCGCCTGTTTGCCTTCCACATGTCTACACTCTCGAACTCTCTTGTCTCCTTCCCCCCCGCCCGTGTCACCCACTCTGAAGCTCTTCCCCAACGTCCCCCCCCCCCCACACACACACACACACACGCACGCACGCACACACGCACACACCGCCCCACCTCCTGGGCGCTGTGTCACCTACTCAACTCTCTCTCTCTCTCTCTCTCTCTCTCTCTCTCTCTCTCTCTCTCTCTCTCTCTCTCTCTCTCTCTCTCTCTCTCTCTCTCTCTCTCTCTCATTCCTCTACCCAGCAAAGCCCCTCTCCCCTCCGCCCTGCCTCCCGGATTCTGTCCCCCACTCCACTCAATTTCTGCTTCTTGCGGTACAAAACAAGCAAAACTAAACAGAACTACACTGCACTACAAGAAGCATTACAGGTACTGTACTACCGCAAGGCTGTTCCCCAGGCCGTCCCGGGTGCAATCCTTTCCGCGCATGCGGCCCTCCGCCCCTCAAAGCGCATCGAGCCCCTCCATGTGCAGAGCATCAAAACAACACGCAAGCCGCGCTCATCCACAAATGCAGTCGAATCTACAAATGCCAAAACCCCCCTTTGGTGGGGCCAGGGGCTTGTTCTGGCCAACGGCCTTTCATAACAAACCTCTGTCGGTCGTCACGGGTGCGATTGCCGCCTCGCATTGTCAGTCCCCTCCTCTTGGGGTCCGACCTGACGCGACCTTTCCCGCATTTCTTGCAGGCGTCGCCGCCGTAGATGTTTCGGCACCTGCGCCCCCCACCCCCCGGTGGCTCTTCAGCCCAAGTGGCTGGTCCTGCATGTAATATTCATTCCATTCCCACCTCTCAGCCTTTTGGACCCCTCAGAGGCATCGCAGGCAGGTGCATCCACCTGCACAGGGCGTGCGAGGATTTGCTCATGGCCATGCGCCTTTCCACACCTTCTGGGAACTTGAAAAAAGGAAATAAATTGACAAAACGCGGTTTTGAAGAGCTGGATGCGAGCGCTTGTGCGCCCGAGCGTGCACACACACACACACACACACACACACACACACACACACACACACACAGCGCGCACACACACTCACATTCACACACATGTACACACACACTCACATTCACACACATGTGCACACACACACCCCACCTGTCACATGAAATCCAGATTTTGAACTTTACAGCGTCCTAGGCATGGGCATTTTTGCTGTGTGCTAGCATATTGTGCAGAGCTCTCCCGCAGCAATAAGCAAGTATAATGTCGGGTGTTGCTAGACCGCTAGGGGAAAATCCGGCATGAAGGAGGAAGCCCAGAATTTAACAGCCTTTGTCAGAGGCGCCTGTGGCCCTTTCCGAACCGATCAATCAGACCGCGAACGGATCGCAAGGGAGCTAAAGAACAACAAACCACGCAACGTCACCAGGGCGAAGCCAGACGAGGCTGAGAAGTGTTTGCCGGACCTCCCTGATCCCCCCCCCCCCCCAAGAAAGGATGAGATAAGATAAGGAGGCCGGATGAGATCAGTGCAGCAGCAAGAGGAGAAGATGGGGAAGCTTCTGGAGTGTGTGGGATCAGATCGCATTGCAAACGCACATCGCATTGCAGCTTGCACGTGTCCCAGTCCATGGTCGGCTTCAGCACATCCCAGCCTGCCAGTTTGCGGCGCAGCGAGCAGATGACGGCCTCCCCCGCCCTTCCAAAGGGCTTCTGCCACGAAAAGTAGCGCCACACGCACGCCGCTTTCTTCTGCATGCTCTCCAACTGTGCAGCCCCTCATCTGCTGTTAACCGCACCTGCCTGCTCGCCTGACACAGGGGCTGCACAGGGAAAGGGGGTCCAGGCCCCTGGGATAGAGTACCCAGGGAACTGGTTGTCCTGCTCGCCTGACACAGGGCTGCGCAGCGAAGGGAGGTGGAGCCCCTGGGACAGAGTACCCGAGGTACCAGTTGTCGTTTTCGCCTGACACAGGGGCTGGGCAGGGAAGGGAGGTAAAGCCCCTGGGACACCGTACCCAGGGAAACGGTTGTCCTTCCGGCGTGTAATGTTTGCAACAACGCCCCTTTGTTTGAGAATGGCAGATGGGTGCATTGATGAGCAGGGATGCGACTGAGGGGTCCTGGGGAGGGCGGCCGGGCACTCCGGACACTTCAGCGATCACATGATCATCATGGAGCGCATCGCAAGGAAAGTGAATATGATGGGCACTTGAGCGCAATGTTTTGCGGATTCGCAATTGCGGAATTTTAAGGTCCTCCAGGGACACGCCAAGGTCAGGCCCTGGACAAGGAAGGCTGCGGTTGATTTCATGAACAGGGGCGGATGAAATGTCCTCCAGGGAAACGCTAGTTTCAGGCCTTTGATAACAAAGGATGTGGGTAGTTCATGTGTAGTTGGTGGATTTAAGGTCCTCCAGGAGCACGCCAGCTTTTGGCCCTCACATGAAAGGATGTGGTCCGGTTCATGAGCAGTGGCAGATTAAAGGACCTCCAGAGAAACGCCAGTTGGAGGGCTTTGACATGAAAGGATGTGGTCCGTTCAGGAGCAGTTGCGGATTAAAGGTCCTCCAGTGACACGCAGAAATACATGGCTTTGACATGAAAGGATGTGGTTCAGTGCATGAGCAGTGGCGGATTAAAGGTCCTCTAGACACCCGCCAATTTCAGGCCTTTGACATGAAAGGACGCATAATATGTGGTTGAGTTCATGAGCAGTGGCGGATTAAAGGTCGGCACAGAGACATGCCAAATTCAGGGCTTTAATATGATTTGATAGCCTAGCAGGGGTTCACCCTTGCTTTGTCATCCATTATCAGCTGAAGGGCTTCCGGGAGGCGGTACAGCATGTACTGCGGCAGGCGCAGCGCAAACTCCCCCCACGGCAACACATCTTCCAATGGGTACTTGCAAACCACACATATCCTCCTTATCAGCATCATCCGAGTTCATTCTCACAACTCCCTCCCTCCAATCCTAAACCCTAAACCCTTGTCAGCATCGAAGGAGTTCATCCTCACAATTCCCTCCAACCCTGAACCCTAAACCCTTATCAGCATCGAAGGAGTTCACTCTCACAATTCCCTCCAACCCTAAACCCTAAACCCTTATCAGCATCGAAGGAGTTCATTCTTACAAAATTCCCTTACTCTCGCCATCACCAC
>KV908386.1:546398-551398 GCA_002005505.1 Botryococcus braunii
GATGATGAGCCTTTTTCTCGTGTAGTTTGATGTGGAGATGATGCCTGGAGTGCACATGCTCAGCGGAGGACGAGACGGTCACCACGCGAAGCCCGATCAACAGGACGAGCAGAAAACAGCATGATCTCTGCCTCCAGGAACTTTTCCGGGTACATTCGTTTGTTATCAAATGCTGTTTGGAGAGGTTTACCTTCCCAAACATTTCGTTATACTAAAGAAACTCGGCCCGCAAATTCAGATCACAGGCTTACTGGCATACGTGTTCAACCCACATTGGTTCGTTAATAAATCCTTATATGAAGTTTTTTATGTTGAAGTCATGATACCGACTCGAGACCAGAGATGTCTCTATATTGCAGCGACCAGTCCCTCCACGTACGGCGTCACCCCGGCACGGTATGCGCGGTGAGAGCTTTGTCCTAATCATCCAGCAGGATACCTTATATTATGCTATTCTTTATTCTGTAGATGATGGAACTACGATGTCAGGCGTCAACTGGCATATGCGCAGCAGAGTTCATAGTTCCCGCGAGAAAGCTTCGGATGTAGAATCCCGGTACCCCTGGGCGGGAACCCCGGACGGGAGCGAGTGGACTCAGTCCCCCGCTCCCGCAAGGGAGCCAGGCCTAACCACTGGGCCCGGCCGTCAGGGACCCATGCTGTGACAGACTCGTCAATTAGTCCTCATGTACATTGAGAGAATCATCTCTCGACACCCCGAATTGACCTGTAATGTGTGGGCTTTTAAACAAGTCAAAGCACATCTGTTATGGAGGTGATGTTGCAAATTTGTCCCTTTGTATGGCAGCCTCAAAGTCATGAGGCTGCCCTGTCGCAACTTTGTAATTTGGATTCATTACGGTATTCCAAACTGTCTTCAGCAGTCCACTACTGAAGTTGCCCCATTTCCGGGAGCACTGATTTGCTTCATATTTCAACCCCCCATGTTTCAGGTATTTGTCATCATCTTGAATCGTTTTGTTGAGCTCATCAACAATTTCCCTCCATAAAGGAACAGCTCTTTTGGTCATGTTATTAGACCATGTTTTGTGCTTTTCAGAATGTGTTGGAACGAGCATGAGGCTTCCTCAGGCCTAATTGACGCTCGTGGCCGTTTCCTGGAAGGGCTTCCAGTGGAAACAACACATACACACTCAAACACACACACACACACACACACACACACACACACACACACACACACACACACACACACACACACACACACACACACACACACACATGAGCACGTTTGAATAATGAATTCGTACATGTTCAAACACAGTTGCTCATGTTCATGCGGACATGTCATACATGTACATGTATATGATTTCAGGTGATCACCTGATCATGATCATGTCAATTGGACCGAAGTTCAGGGACAATTCGAGTTGTGATCCAAAAAATTACTGTAGATGCTACCTCAGTTATTTGTCGCTCATTTCTGGGCGTGTCCTTTGGATGTCTTCACTGACAGTTGAAGATCCTGTCTCTTGCGTCGTTTGCCGGCATGCATTGCTCGACAAGTCATTGTCATTGTCAATCTTAGCCTGAGATGTGTTCACAATTATCACGCACTAGGATTCTGCCTCCTCTCCTCTTAGAAAAAGAGAGTGTTCGGGATATAACTGTTAAAGCTGTACTTGCTCGGGGTTGTCTTTCATCCGATTTTTTCCACCGCGGTGGTTTCCATGTTTGCAGAGAAATAAACCATATCTGCGTGCCCTCAAGAGGCTGATGTGTTAACACAGTCCGACGATACCAGGACATGTAACGCAATGCTCATTGACGAGCGGACGATGCCCGCTGAGGTGTCAAAAGAACAATCGCAGGGACTGGCCAGCCCGAGGCAAACCAATTGCGACACATCTACCCACAAAGTTCAAGGCTGGGCAGGAAATTATGGATTAATGGCGCTTCCGAATCACTCTTAAACTTCGTGACAAGCACTCACTACCCCAGTGTGCCAGAGGTCACAAAACGAAGTTGACCAGCTGCCACTCGGTGTCAGTTTGCAGCACGTGGTGGTCAAAATGCCTCCATCCAGAACCAGGAGAATACCTGCAAATGAGAGACTGAACCATGCAGACCCCACCCGGCCTGCCCAAATACATGAGCACGGCGACGCAAGCATGGATTCAAGAACTCAGCTGGGCACGTTAAGATGGACAAAGCTGAAGAAAAGCACTAGTTCCTGCCAAGGACGGTTTGCTTGTGACTAAAGGCTGTAATTTTACAACGTTGGTTGGTAAATTAGCCTGTACCTAATCAGACGCCACGTGGCTCAGCATGAGCTGACAGGGACGCTGCTTGATGTGATCTGGTCGATATCACCAAGCGGAAATCATCTAGCAAGGCACCAGGGGCTTTTGTTGAACAGGCCAGGGTCATAAGGTCCCACAGTGCCTAGCTAGATCTTGAAGATGAGGTGTTGTCTTTTAGACTTGTTCTTCCAGATCGCTAACTTTTGATCGGAGCGAACCGCTGCGCTGCTTATACAGGCTTCTCGTTCAGCGCACGCTCTTTCAAAGTATCATTTGAGATTGTAGGGAATTATTGTTTCTACCACAATGATTTTGAGGTAAGAAATGCCTGCTAGATTCGGGTTTTTGGCTGAGACGAAGTTAAGAGACAATCCAAGCACTTTGAAGGGGTGGTTTCCTCCCTGCAACTCTTGAAGAAAGCAAAGAAAGGTTAACCATTGAATAGATACATTCAGGATGTGATAGGAGCTCGCGGATTCCCTCCACGGGAGTGCAATCCAGAACAAGTTGAATAAGTTGCAATCAACGTAGGAGAGCCCAGGGGCTCATAACACATCCTGCACGTTATAGACAGGTCCACCTCCGTATGAGAGCCAAAAATTTTGTGATTTTCCCAAAACAGTGTTGACATAGAACTGGCAAATGAACTGGGGCGCTATGGTGACCTTTTACGGGGCAACAGAAACTCTACTGATCCAAGCTGTGCACTGGGAATGCAGACTCGATCCGCATCAGCTATGTATGCGAGCGGAAGTGCTCCTGAAGCCATTTACAGGTTTTAACATCTTTTTGTTGCTGTGTGGTTTTAACATCTTTTTGTTGCTTTGTGGTATTTGTAGCATTCTGAGCATGCATTTGGAGATCATGAGCTCTCTCTTCATTGTTTTTGTCATTCTTGCGTGTGCCAAAGGTGGTTTGTCATACCTTGTTCTCATGGTTCATGGGTCATGGGCCAGGCAGCATGCAGCATATATGTGCCTCACAGCTCCAAAAGTGGGGCAGACACAGACAGCAAACGTTGGGGCGTTTTGCAGTTCTTGCTGCAAAAAAGGTGACCTTGATGAGCTTATGTTCGTATCGACAGTAACAGAGACCCAGATGGTGGTTTACTGATGGTAGCAATTTGCCTGCATGCTAGGATTGTCTTCCACTGCTGGTATGTGCCAGTTGCATAATGAACAGGTCACCCAAATCGTTTTTCTCGCTGCTTTCTTGTCGTATAGTTGACCCCAAGGTGCTTTCATGTCATTTAAGGCACAGTAACAGCATTACAAATGTTGCAGTCAAAACTTGGTAAGTTAAACTGGCAACCTGTGTTACCGAACGATTATTTGCGCTGAAGGTACTGAAGACCTGCCTTGTGCGCATCAGATTATGATGTGCTTTTGCATAGCTGCGGGTCTTAACTGGCTTGTTAAATGCTGTGCCGTCGTTGATGTTAAGACATGTTGCGGAATGCCATGGGTGATGTCGGGGCATGTTGTTGGATGCCGTGGGTGAGGTTGTGGCATGTTAATGGATGCCGTGGGTGACGTTGGCATGTTGTTGAATGCTGTGGGTGACATTGTGGCATGTTGTTGATTGCTGGGGGTGGCGTTTTGGCATGTTGTTGATTGCTGTGGGTGAAGTTGTGGCATGCTGTGGCGGGTGGGAAGGCAGGGGGGCAAGAGCGGCGGGGCCAAAAAAGGGCCCGGCAGCAAGATGGGACCTGTAAAGAAGCTGCCATATCTGCAGACAGACGTCATAATGGACAACCTGCTGTTGGTGGAGAGCTACCGGCGCCACGTGGGAAAGTGAGTCCTTGCCAATTCTTTCTGTATTGACTTTTGAGGAAATATGAGGAGATTTTGAGAGGCTTTGTAAGGCTGAACATGCCCTTTCACTCACTGGAAAGCCACAACCAACAGCTGCCGCAAGGCCTGACCCCGATGTACCTGTGACACGCACACGCTGGATCCGAGACCGACCCACTGCGACTGAGGCAATGTGAAGATGGGGGAGGGGGGGCAAGGCCACCCAAGGCAAAAGTCTTGAGGAGGGATGGTTTTCTCAGCCGTTACATGGTTGAAAAAATTCATATTTTGGTTTTGGTACATTGGGGACGGGGGTTGTGGCCGGGATGTTCGGGTTTGCGTGAAGGCTGAGAAGGGCATTGGCTGTGGAACAAGGGTGTGGCCTTGCATCTTGAAATGGGTGGTGGATTGTTTTCCCCAATATCAAGATACGTTCTTGGCATCTGTGGTGAATTCGAGACACACTGTTCACAGATGAAATGGGGAACAACTTGCAAGAGAGAATAGAGAAGAAAGGGAACGAAGTCGTCAGGTTAATAGTTGCATGTCGCATAGTTCTTGTTGCAGTGTTGTTCAGAGGTGCGCGGCTTGCGGGCCATTCCTGGTTCGATCGGAAATAGTGGGGCTTGTCTTTGACTTTGGATTGGTGGTATGGGGCGTGCGAGGGTACGGAGCTTATCACACATGAGTGTACCTCGGTGCCGCCAGTGCAATGTGCTGAGTGGTGTCAATGTGCAAAGATTTACTTTCTGCTTACCTTTTGCAGGCAGGACTTGTTGCTCCTCGACCGTCCGACCCCCCCCCCCCCCTTTTTTTTTTTTTTTTTTTTTTTTTTTTTTTTTTTTCAGCAAGGTTTCTATCATGGAATCCCCTTTTTCAAACGCAATGTAACACATTGAGTGGAAGACTGACAGAAAACAAGCGAATGACTGAATACTACCTT
>KV908386.1:556398-568898 GCA_002005505.1 Botryococcus braunii
AAGTAATGGATGTGGAAGTGGGGAGGAGAAGCGACGTGGAGAGGGCGGGGGTGTCCTGGCTTGTCTGTAAGTTGCCGCTGCATGAGAATGGCAAGTCATGGGCCTGCTCACTTGAGGTGTGTGCGGAAGGACGGCACGAAGAGATACAAAAGAGGGTGCTGGCGTGGGGGGAGAGGGAGTTATATGGGTATAGATATTTGCTTTTTCTAAGGAGATTTGGGAATGTCCGCGGAGATGCAATTAAAATGAAACCGAATCTCGTTTTCTCTGCAGAAAACGGCATTGAAGGTTTTTGGAATGCAAGCTCTCCAGAATGCAAGCTCTCCAGAATGTAAGTTCTCCAAAGTGTAAGGGTCTCGGAGGCTGTGAGGTCTCCAGTACTGTATCGAAGGCGGGCCTGGTGTGGCGGGGAGTGCAGAGGAGGCAGTGGCAGAGCAGGCATCCCTGGTGCGGGATCTGAAGGAGGGCAGGGGCCTCAGCAATGCGGATGAGGAGGTGAAGGAGGCTGTGGCAGACCTGATGGAGCGGAAGGAGAGGCTTGCCGCAGCGCAGGCCTCCCTCGCCCCCTCCCAGCCAGCCCCTGCCAGCGCCTAGCCTGTCCACACTCACTGCCTGGACAGACACAACTTCACATTCCGGCTGGTCTTTGTCGGGCTGGTCTTTCTTTTTCGGACTGGTCTGTTTCTTTGGGCTGGTCTTTAGAGTTGATGGAAAGGCGAACCCAACTAAACTTCTTCACTCTGCACCCATTTTTGGGGGATTGGGGTTGGGGATGTGTAGAGGTGTGCCAGTCTGCACATCTCACCATGCCCCCCGGGCTGGCCCGATGGAATTCCTTCCCGTTGGGATGAAGAGAGGGATTAAAAGGAGCACGGCCCAAACCCAAAGTTGTCAAGCTACGAGTTTGCACCCGGCGAGCAGCAACCTTCTTCCTCCGCACCCAGGAGGGGGATGCGGAACAGTGCATGTGCCCGCCTAGCTAGTCTGCATAGTCTGCGCCCAGCACGGGATGTGGAAGTGCGCGGGTCGTGGAAGTGTACGGGATGTGAAAGTGTACGGGATGCGGAAGTGTACAGGACGTGGAAGTGCACGGGACGTGGAAGTGTACGGGATGTGAAAGTGTACGGGACGTGGAAGTGCACGGGACGTGGACGTGTACGGGATGTGAAAGTGTACGGGATGTGGAAAACAGCGCATGCAAGCGCCTAGCCAGCCTAGGCAGCATGCATAGTCTGGACCCAGTACTGGATGTGGAAGTGTAATGGGATTTGGAACAGCACATGCCAGCGCCTAGGCAGCGTGCGTACCCGGCACCAAGTAGGGGATGTGGAACAGCTCAGTCCGGAAGAGGGCAGACAGGAGCCATAATGGTTTTGGGCACAGGAGGCGGTAAAGAGTCCTGGGTCGTGTGTCCTTCTGTCACATGTAAACTACCGGTAGGTGTAACGAGGCGGTACAGTCTATCGGTCGATGTAAACACGTGTAAACGCGTGTGCCTATGAGATGTGGGGAATCTTCCACGTGCGTTATTTCCCTTGTGTGTGCCGGGTGATGCACAGGCCCGCACTTCTTCCTACCCAGCGTGGCAGTGCAATTTTCCGCATGCGGTACTTTCCGTGTATGCCCGGTGATGCACACGCCCAGATCTTTTCCTAGCCAGAGTGGCAGAAGGCCCTTCACTTTTAAGGGTCTAAAGAGCACCACCTGAAACTTCAGTACAGTAAAGACGGTATCCACCTCATATCCCATACTTGTTGTGTCTTCTTTCCAACTCTGCTAAATGTACCGGGGAAGCATGCCGAAACACCAGCCTTGCATGCAGCGGACACGTGTACATGCGCCCGCGCGCGCATACACACACACACACACACACACACACACACACACACACACACACACACATGCATGCAGCGGGGAGAGAGTGGGGGGGAGGAGGGAGGGAGAGAGGGAGAGGGGGGAGGGAGGGAGAGAGAGAGAGAGAGAGAGAGAGAGAGAGAGAGAGAGAGAGAGAGAGAGAGAGAGAGAGAGAGAGAGAGAGAGGAGAGAGAGAGAGAGAGAGAGAGAGAGAGAGAGAGAGAGAGAGAGAGAGAGAGAGAGAGAGAGAGAGAGAGAGAGAGAGAGAGAGAGAGAGAGAGAGAGAGAGAGAGACAGACAGAGAGGGGGGGGGAGGGGAGCAAGAGAAGGGTGGGGAGGGATGTATCGGTGGATGATAGATATAGATATATAGATATCAAAGTTTGATTCAAACATAGAGGGCAGCCCACATCTGACAGCAGTTAGATCTGAACGAGGGCATGTACACACAGGACAATCAGAGGATCCACATGTGGGGTCACGTGATACTGCATTCCGTTTAAAAACGCAGTGGGATGTGTCCTTACTTCGGATCAATCGAAGAAGGACGATCCGTTACGACCCTTGTTTACGCCACTTCCAAAACACCTCGTTTATCTGTTTGTTTGAAATGGACGCATAAGAGTAGCCAAGAGCTATTCGTCTTGGGGAAATTCGATGGCTGAAAATCGTGAGTTCTGCTGCTCTTGCTACTTTTATGCCAAAGCAACTTGTACTCACTTTTTCTACGCACTATATTCAATCTTGTGTAGTCCTGTTTCTTCAAAAACAGTGTTACTGCGCATAGAGGTCAACTGGCCCTCCAATGGATCGCAGATCCGACGTTGCTGCATTTACATTGACCAAAGTGATGGACGTATAAATTTAGAGAAACAAGTATTTAGATGATTCACAATGCTAGCTCGTCTATGGATGCTGTGTTTTGGCTTGATCAGGACTTGACCAAACCGGGTGTGAAGAGATTGAAAAGCCATCTCCTGGCATCCTCCTGCTACCTGTAGGCTTTTAGGTCAGCTATCTACATCAATACCTTCTGGTCTTGTAACTGAAAGGGGACGGCTTCTGCGGGATTCACTAGGCCAATTAGTATCCAACGTGAGCAAATTTGATGATGGAGTCGCTGCGCTGGCAACCTTGCCCAAGCCACACGTGGTGTTCTTCACAGCCGACGTAGATCCAAGCAGTGGGCAGGCTTGGTGCCCAGACTGTGCGCGCTCAGAGGAAGTCATCCGCCAGGGAGTCTTGGCCACCGGAGGAAGCATTCTCGAGGTGCAGGTGCTTGTCCCAATTACTATCACGTACTTGGAGGAGCTTGTTCCCTGGGAGGCGAGCACGTTGAAGCCAGGGATGCAAGCATGAAGAAGTAAGGGAGGAGGCCCGGGTGCCAAGGGGGGGGGGGGAACAAGGGCAGGGAAGGAAAAGGAACATGACGGAGGTAGGGACTCAACAATAAATCAGGAGCTACGAAGGCAAAACAAAACACTGCGCCTTCAGCCAGGCTTAACAACCAGGGGTTTCCTGTGTGCGGTGCGATCTCTGCCCAGTGCACGCTGTGCAAGTGTTGGGTAAGCCATCCTCTGATTAATCAAGGAAGAGTGGTGGGGCAAAGGGCATCCTGCTCAGGTGAGCCATCATCTAATGGAGACATTCTGGGAATCTGTGTATGTGTGTGTGTGTGTGTGTGTGTGTGTGTGTGTGTGTGTGTGTGTGTGTGTGTGTGTGTGTGTGTGTGAGTGTGTGTGTGTGTTCCTTTTCTTTGGGGGGGGGGGGTGTGTGGGGCAAGGGGCTTCTTGACAAAGTGAGCTATCTTCTTGACTGAGCACTTCTGGGAATCTTGGTCAGAAGGGGATCCCGAGCATCTAGATCAGGTGAGCCTCACGTCGACAAAGAAAGACTGAGAAATCTTGCTCAGAAGATAGGGGACAGGGGCAGGGCAATCGGGAATATTTACCAGGGAAAACATCTTTTGATTGAGAATCCTGGAAATGTTGATCAGGTGGGGCCACGGGCAGTCTGGAAGGACCCTTCACACCCGTTCCGGCAAGACCCGAGCCTGAAGCTGACTGGCATCCCAACGGTGATGCTATGGTCGGACGGGGGACCTGCCGCAATACTTGGGCCTGAGCTCGAGAATGCTGCCTCTGCTGAAGAAGCTCGCAGCTTGATGGCAGCCTTTCTGGAAGGGGCAGCCCACTAGGCTGTGTGAGGCTGCACCGTGCGGTGCCAAAGCAACGACAATAACAAGGGAGAGAAGAAGAAGAAGAACAGGAACAAGAAGAACAAGAAGAAGATGATGATGAAGAAGGAGGAGGAGGAGGATACTTATGATGATGATGATGATGATGAGGAGGAGGAGGAGGAGGAGGAGGAGGAGGATGATGACATCAGTCCAGCGAGTAGAGGCTGATGAGATGGACTGACTCCCTCAGTAATCAAGAGAGCAGGTTCTACATAAATCAGGAGTATGCGCCACGTGGTGGATCAAAACTCCTTGGAGAGGCGAGAGGAAATTCGCGCTGCTTCTTTTGAAAAGAAAGCAGCAGCGCTCGGCACATGAAATGAGGAATCCTCATGAGGAATCGGGGTAACAGATGCAGGGACCTTTGGGAATCTGCACCAGCGCCCCTCCTCCAAGGCCGTAAGAAGGGCTCCCCTTTGAAGTAGGAAGGGTTTATCTAATAAGAGAGGTACGCAAGGCAAAATTCTGTACTGTATCAAAATGCAGTACACATGAAATCAGTACACATGGTTTGCGGTTGGGACATGCTTCGCTGTTTAATTAAAAGGTACTGATGTTTAGCACCTGACCACATGGGTACCTCTCGATGCGGAGCAAGTGCATTATGTCACTACACATGTACCTCACCACGTGAGGCAAGTGTGCTGCCTCACCACATCATTGCCTTACCTCATAATGCAAGTGTGCTGTCTCACCCTTTGATTACCTCACCACGCAAGGAGGCACTCTGGCGTCCCACCGCTCCAGTACCTTTGTGTACTTGTGATGGCGGTAGCCAGCTGGCTGCCGTTTTTGGTTCGAGGTGCTGCAGGGGAAGGCCAACCACTTTGGAAAGATGATGAGTTCCGGAAACACGGCACGCTGGCACCCTTAGGACGTGCCCCAGCCTTCCTTCCATAAGCTAATCTGGAGATGGCACGTGTAGGCAACATGCATGCTGGCCCCGTTAGGACGGGCCCTGGATTTCCTTACGTAAGCGGGCGTAAAGATGGTTAGTATTTGGCAACATACCTGCCTGCACCGTTAAGACGGGTTCCAGACTTGCTTACGTGAGCTTGTGTTAAAGACGATAAGTATCGGCAACATACACGCTGGCACCATTAGGACGGGTTTCAAGCTTTGTTACATAAGCCCACTCACACATATACATTAGGATTATGTCATCCTAACACAGGGGTGTACTTGTAAAGGCGGCAGCTGCTACGTGGCGATTTCGGTTCATAATCCTGCTGACAGTTGTCAGTCACATATATGGTCCATACGTATGGACCGATACATTATGTAAATAACGTCGGCAACGTGCACTATGCATGTTGGCGCACTTACTTATGACGGGCATAGACGTCCAAAAATCGTCAAGTGCATAGGAAACAACGGCGTGTAGGCCTATGCTACTCATGGAAGTCGACACAATTACGAAGCGAAGCCTCCACTCTCCGCTCTTGTTTGCAAACCTCTGTCTGTCTGTCTGTCTGTCTGCCTGCCTGCCTGCCTGCCTGCCCGTCTGTCTGTCAACGCAACCTCCTTGACTGACAAAAGCATCTAGCTGCCATGACGGATACCGTCTTAACCATGATCACCGTGATCATTCACGATGATGATGGGGATGATGAATGATGACCATTGTCGAGGACGTTGACCACGAAGACGCTGGCGACAGATGACGAAACCGGAGCTGTCCACGATAATCACAACCATGATGATGATGATGATGACGACGACGACGACAGCAATGATGGTGATTTTGATGAGAAGGAAACCCCCCCACCCACCACCCCCCAAAAGGGGGGGGGGGGGACGAGATGAACCCCAGAAAACGCCCCACCCAAAAAATGTAACAATAATCATTATTATCATTATAACAATGATGACGGAGAGAAACAACAGTTCAATTATCACTCCTGCCGACCTAGAAATCCCCAGCAGGAACCTGCACGCCGGCGGCCTCCAGGCGGTCGACCAGGAAGGCGCGTTTCTCGTCATGGCCCCGCAGGAGGGACCACTCATAGAAGGGAACGCCCAGGAACACAAAACCGCGCCGCTGCAGGAACCGGTCCCGCAAGGCCGTGTGCCCCAGCGGCCGATAGGGAGGGAGCGCCGTGAAATGCAAGGGGCCGTCCACCTCCACAGCCACCGGCGTGCGGCCAGGGCGCGGGATAATCACGTCGATGGACAGCAGCCCGTCTGGCGTGGCCCCTTCAACCGTGTGAGTTACCTTCAAGCTCTCCAGAATCCCCACCACCTCCTTGTGCAGCCTGCATCACACCCCCCTCCAGCCTCCCCCCCTCAGAGCCCATTCAATCCATCTGAAGTGGTCACCAAGGCAGACGCACCCCCCGCTTGATGAACAAACGCATGCCCTGATGGGCTTTGAAGCATGCGGTCGCATCTTTTCTATCCCACTGCTGTAAAGGAAGAAGATTAGAAGATTACACGTCCCATCCAATTTTATTCCTTTACAACAGTGGGGATTAAAAAAAAAAAAAACGACCGAATGCTTCAAAGACCCAAAACCAAATACCTTCCAAGCTGCAAATCACAGTTAAAGCTACAGGTCTTCTTCCTCAGACATGCAGCAGGACCTTCATGGAACGACGCAGACTTCTCGCGATCGGTTAAACTTCCTGATGCATGCTCGCACACTTTTGAGAAAGGACATACCCTTCTACAGTCGGATCTGCCATCCCCCCACACCCTTCCAAGAGCGACTCATGCTCCTGATGCATGCTCACACCCTTCGAGCAATGACGACGCACCTTCCACGATCAAACCCCTCACACACCCTTGCATGATCAAACCCCTCACACACCCTTGCATGATCAAACCCCTCACACACCCATTACCGATCAAATCCCTCACACACCTGTCCACGATTGGGTAAACCTCCTGATGCATGCTCACACCCTTAGAGCAATGACACACACCCTTCCACAATCGGATCACACAGCCTCACACAGCCTCACGCAGCCTCACACAATATAAAACAAACCTCTTGACGCATGCTGCAAACCCTAAAAAAATTTTATTTAGAAGTTAGAAATTCTTTTTCAAGAATTTTATTTAGAAATTAGTCCCTTTTTTTTTTTTTTTTTTTTTTTTTTCTTTTTTTTTTTTTTTTTGGGTGCTTTCTTGGGAAAGGTGAAAACCGCGAACCACATATCCTTTGGGTTTTTTAGGAGGGGGGGGGGAGAGGATGACCCGGAGATGATGTGGTCCATGTGGCGGGCATTGGCGACGCGCCAGGCCTTGAGATGCACGGGGCGGGGGAGCGCGTCCGGGCACTGCTCCTCAGCCAGCAGCAGCTGTTGCGACTGGGCCTCCGTCAGCTCCTCCAGCAGACCCAGCTCCGGCAGGCGTCCCGCCAGGGCCCCCAGGGTCTCTCCCTCCAGCAAGTCCAGCGCCACCAGGGACCAGCACAGGTTGCAGATCTCCTGTACCGCCCCGGTACCGCCTCAGTTGTGCTTTGGTTAGTTTTGCTGTACGCGCGCCAGCCCCCCTTCCTCCCCCCCCCCCCCAATCCCTCCCAACCCCCTTCCCACTCTGCATACCCACTGTGTGCGCTTGTGCGCATTTTTGTGTGTGTGTGTGTGTGTGTGTGTGTGTGTGTGTGTGTGTGTTTGTGTGTGTGTGTGTGTGTGTGTGTGTGTGTGTGTGTGTGTGTGTGTGTGTGTGTGCCCACATATGTCTGCGTACCTCCCCCGGGGGGAGGGGGGGGTGGTGTATGGGGAGTGACGATGCCTTGCCACGTCTGCGGGCATGACCTCTCCTGCCTCTGGCGACCCCTTCATCTGTCCACAGCCCTGCTCTCCGCTCTTTGACTCTTGCGTCACCTCATACCCTCTTCAATTCTTTAAGTGCACTCATACCATCTGAGATTGCGCACCTGCAGCTGATGCGTTGTAACACGTTTCCCGCGTTACATCCTCAACATACGGAACACATATGGTTGCCCAAGCCAGGGGTGTGAGGCGAAAGCTACTTTGACCACAGCTATTGCAACGTCCCCCTTTCAAGTTCTTCTCCAACACTCTCTCTCCCCGCCCCCCCCCTCCTCTCTCCCCCTCTTCCTCTCCCTCTCCACCCCCCTCTCTCTCTCTCAGTCACTCACGTGCGCACACGCACACACTCTCTCACACACATACAGACACACACACAGAGCGAGAGAAAGACACACACACACACACACACACACACACACACACACACACACACACACACACACACACACACACACACACACGGCACGGGGAAGAAACAGATATGAGATGTGATGCAGGCACCTGAGCATGGACATCCGGAGAGCTCCGAGTCAGGATTGCCTGAATGAAAGGTTGCATCTGCTCCCTGGTGACCGGTACCTGCGGCCTCCCCTGTCACTCTGAGCCCCCTGCGCTGCTCGGCAGTGCTGCTGCACGACATTTCCATCAGGCCTTGTCGCATGCAAAGCACTGCGATAACGCCAGGTCCATGCTCAAGAGTTACAACATTGCACCCGTGTTCCGATGTGTACAAAACCCGTGATTTTCGGATCGCGAAGTGGACAAAACTGCTGTCGCGGGTAATTAAGTAGTTCAGCCCCGACAACGACACGTGGGAAAAGTAAACAAACGGGCAGGGTGGGGGCGGTGAATAGTGACCTGCAGAATGGCGGCCGCAAGGGCCACGTTGGACACGTGCTGTACTGTAAAGCGGGACGGGGCGGTAGACACGGCATCCACGACCGCACTCACCACGGCGTCGTTCAGCGGATTCACCTGCCCCCGCCCTCACACCCCTCCTGTCCCCCACTGTGATGGGACCTGGGCAGGCGCGTGTTTCCAATATCCGCCTCGCCTCAGATGATGTACGAGGTATGCAAGACTATGATAAATTTATGTACATGACTATAAACGACGAACAACTTAGTCGACTAAGACGACTTAAAACATGTGACTGTGACTACGACACACTGGTGTTCTATGACAACGATAATTATGATTTGCTCGACAATGACAGAATTGATGTGCATGGCTGTGATCGATTACGACAACACACCGACGTACAAAGACAACGACACATTGATGTGTTTGACAGCGACAACGACAACGACAACGACAAATTAATGTGCACGGCACATGAGAAATAATGCGTTTGACAGTGATAATTTGTTGTACAAGACTAAGATTGTGCGACATACAGGAGAAAAGAGCGCACCCTCAGGCGGGCAAAGGCCCAAGCCAGGTTGGAGAGTTGCTGAGGGGAGCACGTGGGGAGGCTTTGCATTACAACTTCCGCGGCGCGTTCGAAAAAGAGCGTGTCGGGCGACTGAGACCCCTCCTGGGGCCTGTACCTCATCCGCGCCAGGGACCAGAGCAGATTCGTGATGCTCTGCTCGTTTCCAGGGCCCAATTTGGGCATCACAGCCTGCAACGCCGGCCTTTCACATTAAGCACTTTCTGCAGGACATCAAAAATCAAGTTTTTGGATATTTAGAATTAAAAAGCAGCTGTGTAAAGGCCCACCGCTTGTGGCCTTTGTATGGTGCACAGTGTGAAGCACAGTTCATTAAGAGTTACACATTCATTTACACATTTACACACAAATAGTGAATTGTACGCAAACAGCGAAGCCTCTCAGGTGTATGCGGCGTCATGCACGCCATGCGCATGTGCATCGGGCATGGCTGACATGGCGTCACTCTACCGAGGACGTTTGTTTATGATGAATGAGTTGTGAGTGGTTCATAAATCAATCAATCTTCAAAAGATCGTAAGCAATTCCAAGGTTGGGGAGTGGCCTTGAATCTGGACAATGCAAAGGATACGCAAGTGGGGCTGGGCTCCTCCGCACCGCAATGACTTTCTTTACAGTAGAAAAGAGGGGAGCATTCTCCAAGTCCTTCGGATGTCTTGGACAAGCTATTCAGCCATGATTGGGTCCATTGACTTCACAACATTCAACAAAGAAGTAGTAAGGCGCTTTTTGACGTCTCACAATTTACGAAGGGATGCTCGAGCTCTCTCGCACGTGCTCCCTCCCTCCCTCCCTCCCCCCCGCCCTCTCTCTCTACCCCCTCCCTGCCCCCCCTCCGTCTCTCACTCAGACACGCACTCACACGCACAGACACATTGTTCCTTTGTTCCTCTGTTACTTTTCTGTCCAAGATCACAGTATTTGGTATGTGTGCCTGCACATACGTGTGCGACTGTGTGTGTGTGTGTGTGTGTGCGCGTGTGTGCGTCTGCACATCTGTGTGTGCGCGCGCACGGGCGCGCGCGGGCGCATGCACGCAGTTTAGTGCATGCGCGGTTGTGTGCGCCCACTCTCATGTGCATCGCCGAAATACAAATGATTCTCAAGCGGTGAGAAGACCAAAAGGGGGTGAGCACGGGACGCGGAGAACATCATGGGTAGGTTCGAAGGAAGGTAATGGTAGGTGGGGAGAAGGCTTCAGGAGAAGGGGAAGGGGGGTAGGGTGGAGGGGGAGGACCCACATTGAGGAGGTGATGCAGGAAGGGGAGCTCCACCGGGTGCTCCACCGTAGCAAGAGCCCACACCAAATTCGTCAAATTCCGCAAGCTGTATGTCTGCAGCTCCGGATGCGCCGCCCTGCCACATCAGCATCCAAACATCGCATTCACCCCGCCACGTCAGCACAGTCCAGTGACTACACATCCAGCCCACCCCTTTTCAGTGCAAGGCCCATGTGGGGACCTCTCCCTCACAAACACGTCATGGGGAAGGGTGCGCACTTTATGGCTGCGTCGAACAGCCGAGACTGCAGCGGGCTGCGATTCAACTTGGCACAACCCCAGAGGAGGGGGCACAGGTACTCAGCCTCCACTGCGGGCGGCTCCCGCAGCCGCGTCACTGCCCGCTCCGCCAGCGCGTCTAATAAACCGCCCTCCACGGGGTACCGCAAGGTTGCAAGCGCCCACACCAGTGGTGCGATGGACGCCATCTTGAAGTCTTTCACCTGGGTTCGATCCCCGGGAAAATCCTGGTTGAGAAGCACCGCTCGTTTTTAAGTTGAACACTTGACCGCTACAGAGTTGGAACACATCAGATTTAGTTTACTAACAGACTTGCCGCCCAGGGTAAACCGAAACGCCCTGAAGTGCACCAACCCGATGTTACCCTCTGCCTCATAGTGGCGACCATCTACCATGCACACACTGACCCTCTCCCCAGAAGCCGCCCTTCCCCACCCCCCCCTGCCCCGCCTCCCAAGGGCCTATGCATGCACCAGGTTGCTTTGTCAACCGTGCATGCATGCTTAAAAAAAATTCACTGCCATGCGTACGTGTTGTGCGTGTATGAGGTAGTTTGCACGCAGCTGTGGGGGTGTGTATGGAGGGGGGGCGGGGTGCACGCACATACACATGTACGTGTGCGTACATACATATGTGTGTGTGTGTGTGGGTGTGTGCCCGCACATAGATGCACATTTGACTGACTGTGCGTGTGTGTGTGTGTGTGTGTGTGTGTGTGTGTGTGTGTGTGTGTGTGTGTGTGTGTGTGTGTGTGCCTGTGTCTCGCACTCGAGCGTCGCCTCAAGGGGCGGGCGGATAACTTGCATGTCGCACAACATGCAGGCCATGCTCCTCCACACCACCACCTGCACGCATTGCACTCACCCTGCAAGAATGGGTAGGCACATTGCGCTGCATCTAACGATGTTTTCCGTTACACAATTCCAGTGTCGACATGCCCAGGAAGCACAGCAACGCCCTTCAGGCTTACGCCGCAGTACGGCAACGCCCCTCAGGAGTGGAGCGCAGTACAGCAACGTCCCTCGAGGGAGGAACGCAGTACAGCAACGTCCCTCAAGGGAGGAGCGCAGAACAGCAACGCCCCTCAGGAGTGGAGCGCAGTACAGCAATGCCCCTCAGGAGTGGGGCGCAATACAGCAACACCCCTCAGGAGTGGGGCGCCAGTGGCGTGATAGGCACAAGGCTTGAAGCGAAGCCCGATACACAGGCGCCGATCTGGAACTTTCGGAAGTCACAACAGTCATGATACAGCAAACAGAGCAATGACAACTAAACAGCCATGGCAGTTATGGCACAGCAAACAGAGCAATAACAACTGAACAGTCATGACAGTCATGATACAGCAAACACATTCATAACAACTAAAACAGTCACAACAGCTCTGGCACAGCAAACAGCGCCAAAAAAAAAAAAAAACACAAGCTAAATAGCAACGCCAGTTACGATACCGCAAGCAGAGCAATACCAACAGAGCAATAGCACTTTGAACACTTTTCTAATAACAATAGGAATTGTACCTGGGCTCCTGCGGTGAGAAGGAGGCGCTGCACCAAGTCGGTCCAGGCCACTTGGGCTCGGGCGGCAGGACTCATGCTCACATGTGTGACGGCTGCGGCTAGGCGGTGCAGCGCCGTCGCAGTGTTCACCTGTACCGC
>KV908386.1:576398-578898 GCA_002005505.1 Botryococcus braunii
ACAATGCTCTGCCGTAGCGTGCTTTTTGGTCGAGGCTAGATCAATCGCGATCTAGTGTGGACGCTTCTTGCGTGCGTGTCGAAATGATTCTTAGATCGGAGTCAGTGAGTCGTCTGCTCTTGAATGTAACGCATTGTATCTGGGGCATCCGGTACTGATAAAAGGAATGCGCACGAACGGCAAGCGATTCTCTCGAAAAGGAAACCTGGGTCTAGTTGAATGGCGAGATCTGATCCGCCACGGAGGATGCATCTCGAAGACTTTATTCAGCTGATACCTTTCTTCCTCAATGAAGAGGAACTCGCACTCGTGAGGGAGGTGGGATCCCTGCGGCTGAGAGAAAGGAGACTTCCCACCTGTCACGTTAAAAGGCCTTGTTCGGATAGGCGTCACTGTACACAGTGTATTCTGGCTGATGCCAGACTAAATTGAAAGTAATGCTTTCCAGGTATGCAATCTCACAGTTGCGCGAGCAGAGAAGGAAGACCAACGAGCAGGTTGGGTAGGTGGTGATACTTGCATGCGAGGTAGGAACGACTTTGCCATCAAAACCGCAAATCCCTTCTCCATACAAGGCTAGTGTAAGATAGAGTGACCAAGTATAGGATCAGCATGTTTCCTGCTATTTCTCTGCAAACCCTACCCGACACAAACAATACATAGTGAGGCAAAGTGGGCAATCAAACCCTGTTGAAGGTGATCCCTGGAATTCAATCCAAGCCCATGATTCATTTGCCTGGTGAGTAAGGAGAGTATTTGTAAAGCACATCCGATCAATGTCGTGGTCAGGTGTCGGCTTTCAGCTTTCAGTGGGCCAGAGGCAATTCAGGGAGGAGCCTGCAAAGTGTGTGTGTGTGTGTGTGTGTGGTGTGTGTGTGTGTGTGTGGTGTGTGTGTGTGGTGGTGTGTGGTGTGGTGTGTGTGTGTGTGTGTGGTGTGTGTGTGTGTGTGTGTGTTTTCCTTTTTTTTTTCTTGGGTTTGGGGTTTGGGAAAAAAGGGAACACCATCCGTAGCCTTGCTAACACAGATGTCGACTTTCGACGGGGTGTCAGACAGCATGGCAAAAAGTGATTGTGCAATCTTGAATGCTCGCAGGGGCTGCATTTTTCAAACATGGAAGGATGGCAGATTGCCTGCGGGACACGGAGCCCAGGCCAACAGGGAACTATCAACTGCTGCCCTGACATCCCGAGAGCGATTCCAGAGATTGCATCTCGGAGGCTATCCACAAGGCTATGCAGACCTGCTGCTGGGGCCCAAAATGCTTGGCCTCTCAGGGTCCCTCCTGACAGCATCCACGTGTTTTTTGTTCAACGATCAGGTTAGAGATAGCAGCTTGTCCCAAATCACACCGACAGAACTGCGAGGTCAGAATGTGTTGCCACAAGTCAATGTGTTGGCTATATTACAGAACTGCGAATTTCAGGATACAGGGATGGCATCGCCCTCCCCAGTGCAAGAGCATGTCGACTGCCGCCAAAAACAGAGATGGCCCCACAGGTTACACTGACCATCGCTTGTGATTTGTTCGTCGGAGGGAAGGACAATACCAAGGGTTCCACACCCTACTCCTTCGCAAAGTTCCGCAGAACGTTTTGCCAGCTTTTGGCTTCAGAGTACCATCTCCTGGTACTCAGTCCGCAACCAATGGCGACCCCCAACATCTCTGTGCATCTTCCCCCTTTCAGGGTTTGCGAAAGCATCGTGCGGCTTTGTGCTTGTCCAGGCTCCTCCCTATCTATATACAGCAGAAGTAGGCCATGCAGGATGAAGCAGCCTCCTGCCAGTCGTGGTTCAGGATCAAGGTTTAAGAGATAACTCAGTCGGGACGATGCCCATCGCAGTGCATGAAAACCTCAGAAAGTTTTCAGTTGTACCTTGGATAGAGGGCACGTGGTGGCCCTGCACGAGAAACGCCACACTCCTTCAAAACCATGGCCTGGAACTTGTTAGGGCAGGCTGAGATGCTTGGACACTGAATCAGATGATGTTTGTAATCGCAGTTTATCGTCAAGCCGCCACAGTGCTGCGCATCTGCATTTCCCTGGCACAAGGATTCTGATTGGTGCGCTGGAAGGGACGACGTTGGCTGCTCCACATACTTTTCGGTATGCCTGGCAGTGGGGTAACCCCGACTGCTTCATGGTCCCTGCAACTCTCATCACCACCTTTGCCCCCCCAACGCAACCCCTAAACATCGACACCCATTGGTCCCCACCGTTGCCCCACCCACCCCGTGGCGGCCCCCTCCCCGCCAACACATGCAAACGTGCGCGCGCGCGCACGCACACACACACACACACACACACACACACACACACACACACACACACACACACACACACACACACACACACACACACACACACACACACACACATGCACGCACACCCCAACCCATCCCAACCGCTCCCCCCCCCCCTCTCTCTCTCTCTCTGTGTGTGTGTGTGTGCGCGCGCGCGCGCGTGGGGGGGGGGGTGGAGGTGCGGGTGTACGCTCTC
>KV908386.1:581398-584538 GCA_002005505.1 Botryococcus braunii
CTGTAATGTACTTACTAAAACCGTTAGATCGACCCTTACTGGTCCCAGACAGGGTTTCTTCTTCACCCTCGTAGATGACTTCAGCTGCTGAGCCAAAATCATTAATGTCTTGCCTTGAGGCACTTATGTTCTTTTGCATCTCCACTTGCATGTCAACGGCACATATCCTTGTCTTGCGTTCACAAGTGGGCACTGAATGCCTGATTGGGAAAGCAAAGGAAGAGTGGGAAGCATTTTGAGGGACGGTCGTGCCAGTGCGGTTACGAATGTGTGGGAAGTGCAGGTAATTTTTCGGGATGATGTCGAGCACTGCAGCGGGCCCAATCTCGGGAGTACATATCGAAGGGTCTGGATGCCGCAATATTCTCAAGCCACAATTGCTTACAGCAGTGGCCCTCATGCGGGATCCCCTTTGTCACTTGCCATCCCACTGCACGCAGAATGACTGTGACGACTTTCAAGTGGTGTTTGGATCATAATGTTGTTGATGGGCAAATCCAACAGAAGAAGTCATAACGTACGGCTTGGCAAGGGGTGCCAGAGCACTAAGTAGTTGGGTGTGATATTAGGAGAAAAGGCTCACCACAATAACAACACATTGCTCTTTGTCTAACCTAATGCATAGTAACGTATGTATGCATGTACATTAGGATGACATATCATCCTTCTTGTACATATACATATATGCTTTCTAAGTATGATTGGAACCACAGAATTCCAAGAACACAACAACCTATGAATTATCCTCAAGTTCCTCTCATGAACAACTATATTCCATAGTTTCCCGTACCAACTTATTGACATCTTCTATGGAATCATTATGGTTGTGTGATTACACAACATGATTACCGTATCTTAATATTAACAGTTGCAGTAAGTGTCACAACACAACATGAACCAATTCACACATTAAATCATTAAGACATGGTTTATATCCAACACTACGAGCACAGCTATGAGCGCGTGGGGAGCTGACATGTCGACATTTAGAGGCGGTGACTGGTTTACCGGCATGGTTCTAGGCTGATGCTTCTAAGCTTGCAACAAAAAACAGGCTTTGACAAGAATGTACACAAAGTGTAACAAGGGTTGCGCGCGTTATTTTGTTCTGCACATGGACTCGAATGTGCGCCTGCTTCGAAAGTTTGCAAACTTGCAAACTCGCTGAAGCTCTATCATGAACTGCGCACCTTTCAATCCGAGTCTGTGATGACGCCAGAGGATTGAGGCGCGTTTCCACATATGTGCCTCATACAATGCGATGCACATTGCAATAAGATGACATGACTTTTTTGAAGTGATAGCATATGAGGACGAGAAGTGAAAAGACCACCTCAAAATATAAGCTCCGGAGCCACGAAATAATGAGTTTGCTGAATTACGGTCACTCCGTTTCCTAAAGCATCCCTTAGGGCGGGGGCAGGGATGGGGAGGGCTTGACTGGTGGATGGGGAAGGGAAAGTGAAGATGGCACTGCAGATGCCAGTGTCCAAAACCCAAGCCCCCCAATACAACGATTGGGCTCGGTCGCAAAAAAACCGAAGACCGGGCCCGTGAAAGAAAAGGGGCCTCCCCCGACTCCCCCCACCGGACCAAAGGTGTTGCCAAAGGTTGTTCCAAAAGTCAGCTGGTCAATCCTGGTCCCCCCCCTGCCTCTCACGGAGTTAATCTGCTCGCCTGCTGTATAATTTAAGTTGAAGGTCGCCGTCGGGTTTCCATGCGCTGTCCCCCATCCGAACCCATCTACTCCCTCCTCCTGAATGTACAACACCTGTCCATTCGCAAGCGCAGTTAGAAGCAATCTGGACTTAATACTCTGGGAACACACACACACACACACACACACACACACACACACACACACACACACACCACACACACACACACACACACACACACACACACACGCACACACACACACATGCATGCGCGCACACACACGCACCAAAACGAGAACAAATCTGTGATGTGCACCCAAACCATGCGTGCATCGACGCCCTGCAGATAACTTTGAACAAAATCAGCAGTCTTTACGCATTATGTTGTGTTTGCAGCAAAGTTTCTTACATTTGCACTTGTGAGTGAAAAGAAGCGTACCCCAGGTGAAACACGAGTCCCTTCAATGCTCGGTTTCTGTGTTTAAGTTTAGCCCCATATTGCAGAACCTTTCTTGTACCTTTTAACTCCTTTACCATGCTACAATATACGGGCATTGATACAGCATGCATGCGGTGTCATATGCAGCCCATGTGCTGTGTCACTTTGTCCCTCCACAGTCAACGTGTCCCATTCTGTTATTGCACTCATACCAATTAGATTGCAATTTGGCCATGATGTGGATTCACAGCCCCCCCCCCCCCCCCCCAAAAAAAAGCTTGTTATGATGACTTCATTCGACTGGCGAGCAAAAGGCATACCGACATGCCACAGATTGTGCCGGTTGAGATCGTATCGGTACTGACCCAAAGCTTTATTTGTCTCATGCCTGTGAATCCCATCCACATTTCGAGATTACGTTAAAATTTTCTCCACCCTTCCCTTGTATGCATCGCCCCCCCCCCCCAAACCAAAAGAAAGAAAGAATAACTAAGAACAAACAAGCCTAGAGGCTAAGACACATGGGCATGCAGGCATGCATATGCTTGTACGCCCGCAGGCACACTCACACACATACAATCACAAGCTACGGCTTTGATCAGATGTACTTTGCGCACAGATATAACCACGCCTCTTGTAAAGTCTCCCTATTCCCTCTCCTTCCCTCAAATCTCTCCATCTCCCCCGCTCTCTCTTTCCCCCTACCTATCTATAATCTCTCTCCCTCCCTCCCACCCCTCTCGCTCTCGCTCTCCCTCCGCCTCTCCTCTCTCCTCTCCTCTCTCCTCTCCTCTCTTCTCTCTCTCTCTCTCCTCTCTCTCTCTCTCTCTCTCTCCCCTCTCCCTCTCCTCTCCTCTCTCTCTCTCTCTCTCTCTCTCTCTCTCTCTCTCTCTCTCTCTCTCTCTCCTCTCTCTCCTCTCTCTCTCTCTCTCTCTTCTCTCTCCTCTCTCTGTGTGTGTGTGTGGTGTGTGTGTGTGTGTGTGTGTGTGTGTGTGTTGTGTGTGGTGTGTGTGTGTGTGTGTGGTGTGTGCTCTCCCTCTCTC
>KV908387.1:0-12500 GCA_002005505.1 Botryococcus braunii
TCCAAACAGTCTTGGCTTGACCACAATGCAGCCTGAGATAGCAGAGTTCACCTGGGCTGACTAAGGTAAACCCCATGCAGTAAACAGCTGCCTGAAAGAAAAAGAAGAAAGCGAAGCACGACGAAGACGGCCGGGCACAGCGACTGGACACCCTGGAGAACAGGATGCTACGGGGGCAGCCGATGCAATCTGGAAGACTGTATTGCACACAGTTGACCAGCTGCAGAATCAAATTGATACTGTATTTCCAGCAATCTGAAGTATGGACAGTAGTGATAAGCAGGTGGAAAGCTTTGCCAGTTAAATCAAAGGAGGTCATTGGAGCTGTTGTCAGGGATCTTGTCCTGTTTTGGCAGACAGAACGAAGGACCACTGTGAAATGCATTCGGTGTGACAGGGGACTGAATTTGTTAATGCCAAATTCAAGGAGTTCTGTGCATCTCAGGGCACTAAACTGGAGATGTCAGCACCATATACCCCGCAACAGAATGGAATAGCTGAGCGAGCCAACAGAACCCTCAAGGAGCGAACCAGGACACTTCTCAACTTTGCAGCAGCCAGTCCCGTGATGTGGAAAGAGGCACTGGAGACAGCCTGCACCCTTGTGAACATGGGACCCAACTCAGGCAGGCCTCTTACCCCCTGTGAAATGTTTATGGATACAAACCTGATGTCTCCCTTCTACGTACCTGGGGATGTCTGGCATTCGTGCATGTTCCAGACCAGCAGAGGGGTGTATTTGCTCCTAAGGCAGTACCCGGGATGTTCACTGGATATTCACCAGTGTCCAAGGCATATCGAATCTATCTAGGAGGAGGGGTCTGGCGGGAGAGCAGAGATGTGGAATTTGTGGAGCACATTCGGGGGCCTCCAGAGTAGGATTACACATTCTGCCTGGACAGCCACAGATGTTTTCATATCCAGAAGGTTTGCACCTCCAGCAGTGGGATAGTGAACTTCCTGCTGATCCCATCCAGCCCCACACTCGAGATGGTAGGATCAGCATACCCAGCTCCAGCAACAGACCTGACAGCACCCTCCCAGAAGCCCCTGACGAGGCTGCAACCGAGCCTGACTGTCAGGGAAGTGCCTCCGGAGGAAGGTGCCTCAGATCTTGCCACTGGATCACCGGGAGGAACTCATCAGCTGGACCTGGACCAGTCCGGCATGCTGGAGACTCTTCGTCGAATGGCAAGAGGGAATCCCGACAGCGAAGAACACCAACGGTGTTTGGGGCGAGCACAGCAGACACTCCGAGCCCCGCAGCCTGACAACGAAGGCCAGCAGCCGGATGGATTGACAAGATCACAACGCTATGAGCAGCGCACTGCTGCTCGAGAGCTCCTGCTGGCACAGGAGAAGGGCGAGAGCTGTGAGCGAGTGGGGTTGACTGAATGTGACACCGAGTCACAGGGACCAGGGGAAGTGCAGGAAAGAGGTCAGAATCCTGAGAGACCTGCATCACATGTGAGCGATGAGAGGGGGACAGTCTTTGATCAGACTGAAAATGGTCCAAGCGAGCTGAGTTGCCTGGGTGGGACCTGCTCAGTACCTGAGGAAATTGTTAGAGATGGGAGCTCTGTCTGTAATGCCCAGAGACAATGTGGTGCCAGCCACGCAAGTGTGGGCTATGCTTGTGAGTGTGCTGCTGGGCCTGCGCCCCAGCGCTCATGTTTGGCAGGGAGCAGACAGAGAGAGAGAGAGACATGGGCACAGTCTCAAGACAGACCAAGAGCTCATGCCATGCAGTGTGGTTCAAATGCCTGTGAGAGTCCAGACGGGACTGCAAACCGTCAGCCATGTGAGAGTGTGTCAGAGGAGGTGAATCGGAAGCCTAGACAGTGTGAGAATTCGCCCAATTACAAGAGCTTTCCGAGAGGTACCTGTGTTTGGGAGGATGATGTGAGAGAGACTGGCAGCAAGCTTGAGAGGGCAAGTTGTGAGTCTAAGAGAGAGAAAGATCAGAGAGGGGGGTCTGGATCGCTCCCCACAGTCCCCTCGTGCAGTGCGGCGATATTCAGCGAAAGAGTAGTGGGTGACAGTGAGAGTAAGAGTAAGCCAGATCAGGGGAAGCACACTGGTGTGCGATTTGGGAAGATTAGTGTGCCTTCCAGTTTAAAGGAAGCCCAGCAGTCCCCACAGTGGGAATATTGGAAGGCTGCAATGCAGGAGGAGCAAAACTCCTTAGATGCTCATGAGGTGATGGAGTTTGTTCCAAGACCTCGTGGTCACAAAGTAATCCCTGTTCACTGGATTTTCTCAGTGAAAATGGATGCTCATGGTAATGTGCTTAGATTCAAGGCTAGGCTGGTGGCTCAAGGGTGCAGGCAAATTCCAGGAGTGGATGTAATGGAGGTATTCGCTCCCACCAGCAGTTATGGGTCTAGAAGAGCTTTGCTGTCTGTAGCTGCACAGGAGGGTCTTGAAATTCACCAGGTGGATGTTAAGACTGCATTTCTAAATGGTGAATTAGAGGAGGAGGTCTATGTCACACAACCTCCTGGGTTTGAGAATGGGGATGGGAACACTGTGTGTCGCTTGAAGAAGGCACTGTATGGCCTGAAGCAAGCTCCAAGGGCATGGCATAAGACCCTTAATGAGAAGCTACATACCATGGGGTATGAGGTGTGCAAGAGTGATGCTGGGGTCTATGTGAAATGTTCTGTGGATGGAGGGAAATCCTTTGTGCTGATTTATGTTGATGATCTATTGATAGTTTCAAAGGGCATGAGTGAGATTGAGAGAGTGAAAGGGTTGCTGAAGCAGGAGTTCACCATTCATGATCTAGGAGAGGTGAAAGATTTCTTGGGCTGTCAAGTGATGAGAGATAGAGAGAAAGGGTTGATTTCCTTGAGTTGCATCCCAAAGATTGATGCCTTAGTTGAGAAATTTGGGCTGGATCTGGAGTCTGTGGGGCCTGACACCCCTATGACTAAGGATTTTGTGGCCACACAGCGACCTATGTCTAAGGACAACAGTGCCAGCATTGGAGCTGGGAGTCCCTTACCTCCGGGTCACAGATACTGTGAACTGGTTGGGTCACTGTTGTACATTGCCAACACCACAAGGCCTGATATTTCCCAGGCTGTAGGAGTGCTTTCCAGGTATAGGATTACTCCACCACTGCTCATTGGAAAGAAGCCATCAGAGTGTTGAAATATCTGATGGCTACCAGGGATCTTGTGTTAGTACTTGGAGGGAAGGACACAGAGCTGGAGGGCTTTGTGGATGCAGATTATGGTGGTGATCAGGATCACAGGTTTTCCACTACTGTGTGGCATCCTTTATAGGGTTCCGTGCCCAACGGTACCCCCACAAAATTTTTCGGTTAGTTAGCGAGATTCAGTCGGGCTGCGGGGTTATAAATGTAGGTTCGAATCGATTGGTCGGATCGCCACCCGGGTTTGTGAGGCCCCGGGACCTAGCACTTGGGAGGGACTTACTGGACTGCTCACGGTCTTGCGACCGGTCTTTCGGACGATAACCGGAGGCTGGCTCCGATTGCTTTCAGGCTCGTTCGGCTCCGAGCTGCGGGGCTGGACTCGTGCTGGGTCTGGTGGTTTAGGAGTTATTAGTTTACTAACGGTTTTCTGAAAAGGATTTTATTCTCCAGGATGTGTGTTTTCTTCCTATTGGGTTTTCTTGAAGTTCATCGGGGTCCTTCGGATCAGGGTTTAGGCGGCTTACGGCTACGTCGCGGCTATCGCTCAGATGTTTCTCTGCTGTTGTGAGGACCTAGAATATGACTATTTCGAAGTCTCTGTGGGGTCGGATGGTGATGTGCGTTTGATCTCGTGGTGAGGTTTGTGAGGCCGTGTATGGTGTAAGTTTATCGTCTTACTAACAAGGGTATTGTTCTACTCACGTTTATCTTTCAACTTGACAAGTTAATTATGACAATATTATTTCACATTCAGTAGGAATTTGGGTGTTACCAGGCAAATTAACGTTATCACCGGGACGATCAATGGCCTAACTCGGCAAGTCAGTGGTGTCACAAAAAGTACTATATTACTGCAAGTGATGTGTTTCAGAAACAATCCAAATAACAGGTCAAACAATCAACATCCCTATTTCGCCGGGGGCCGCGGACAGACACGGAGTTGGGGCGCTATGCTTTACACGCAACTTTCCGAATTATACTGTTACTTGTGGGCCGGGGCTGAGCCCCTAATATACACTCCCCTCTAGTAATACGTACAGCTCCCAAGCCGTATTAACACATGCCCTCACATGATCAAGGGCGGCTAAAACACTGCCAACACATCGATCAGCGGACGGCTAAAAGTCAAAGTTCCTCGTGCCGAACTGCATGGCACCTACCGAGTACCAAAGTCTCCGCGAACATTCAATTCCAACCGTTGCTTCGAATGAAATCACCGGAATACACAATTTTGCCCTAGGACCTAAATCAGGGACAAATACCCCAGTCCAGGTACAAAAGGGTAAAGACAAGCGCCGTTTTTCCACGACTTTATGAAACGTCAAATAAGAGCCATAATAAAAGCTGTACAAGTCCGATTGAGGGTCGTTTACTAATCACCTTTGTGGCTACGCCAAATACACACATTGTCAGTTTAAATCAATCGGATGGCCACCAATGTACACGGTCACACTCCAGTTCACGACATATGTGGCATCCTTTCCCCCCCTTAAAGGAGAGAAAGTCTGGAACGACTTTCGAGAGTGTTTGTCGAGAGGACTAAAGAGCATAAGGACAATGCCTATGACATAAGGTACAATTAGTACGGGTATTCAATTCTGTCTTGTACTCACGCATGTAGGAATTCTTTCCTCCTCTAAGGGATGGTCTTACTAATATCTTCGTGATATCATAATGTATTGAACTTAATATATTTTACTGAATAAGGTACAACATGTACTGCATCAAGTGTACTGCCTATGGTCATCAAGGGATGCCCATTTTACACCACCAGAGTTCGAATGCATCAGATTGCTTCCACCTGAAGGTGTACATGTCTGATAAAAGCAAGTTTCTCGGGACCAGAGCCGGTGTGACATCCTTCTCCATCTTTGGGCTTCCAAACCCTCCAAATTCAATTGGTCCAGCTAGATTATTGCTCGGATGCGCCGAGGTATTGCATGTTCCTTGTTAAGATATCCATGATAGTAGAACGACTCCAATTGTGTCGGCTGCATGCGGCACGCTTGGTCTTTGCTCATTGTTCCTTGAACAGCTCCTTGTACTTCGTCCTTGCCGCAAGGTACTTTGTAGGTATCGTTGTCCATTGCTGCGCGTTGGGAAGGTGATTCGTAATGCACCGCCTTTGCGGCATCACCGTTGTTCATCGGGGACCCTTGGCCCATGAGTATAGATGCGCGGGGCTGAATTGCTCTTCGCTTACATATGCCATCCAATTCCAAACTCCAACATTCCCTCACGATACTGCTTTGGCTCAAGTCCTTTGAAGCAAGCTTCTTCTCATTCACGGTCTTTCTTCACAGGAAGGATGCGACCTTCAGCACTCTACCGGTAGTGGTATAACTTACTTTAAACATTTTCAATGCGTGCAATACTATTCCTTTTCTAGTTATTTCCTTTAGTCCTTTTAGTGGTGGCTGGGATGGTACTTCCCAACGGTGGGTATTGATTCCCTCCAGGTCTTTCCTTTAGAATTTTGGGTAACAAGCGTGCTGCCGTCGTAGTACTCCTTAACAATGTCAGGTCGGCCCTCGTACCATGGTACTGTCCTTGGGCCAAATCCTCTGGTGGCCTTTCGTACAAGTGGCCAGTTGCGGGTCCTTCATTCAATAGGGAATTCTTTGGCGGCAAAATAGTAGTTCTGGGCCCGGCGTGCTATTCGCTAGCATCCTTGCGGCTTGTCCCAGGTCGGTGTCGTTTGTCGGCGGCTAGGTAGTCAAGTACTTCTTCATCGTCCACAATGTCATGAGAGGGGACGGCATCCGCAATCTGGTCACATAAAGGGCATAGCCAGGGTCCCCTGGGTACCCGGGCCAGTGCAGGCTCCAACCAGTCGATGTGGTATCCGTGGTTGCAGAGGTCACATAGTAGCATGGTCTCCTCATCATCTCTTCCCGTGCATACTTGGCACGGTACATCTTCCATAAGCGGCGGGCTGTCAGTACGCATACGCGGTGTAGTCTTAGGTTCTTGGCTGGCCATAGCGGCAGAACGGCCAGATATAGTCTCCGTAGGCGGCGGCAGGTCATCAATCTGTGTTGATTCAATTCTCATCTCCGGAAGGCAGTCCCTGGAAGGGGGTGCATCATCCTCCGGGGTCGTCATGCGGCGTAGGGTTGGTGAAGTTACTATCTCTCCGCGCTGGGTGGTATCGTGCGCGGGTGGCGGGTAAGGTTGGTCCAGGTCCATTGTGTCTCCAGCAGGCGGCATATTTTCCTTGTCAAAGGTCATGGTGTAGCAGCAGTGCATGTGGTTCTCCTCATTATTTTCTTCTTCTAACGGCGGCGGCGGCGGCTCTTCACTGTAGTCTTCTCCGGGGGGCGGCATTAGGCGTAGACGGGAAAGGCAATCCACATTCCCATGCAAGGTCCCCGAGCGGTGCTGGATGTCAAAGTCATATTCTTGTAGTTCGATGGCGTATCGTGCTAGTTTGCCGGACAAATTGCGTGAAGTGAGTAACCACTTCAAAGCTTTGTGGTCTGTTACTATAGTAAATTGAACTCCATAGAGGTAGGGGCGGAATAGCTTCGCGGCCCACACTATGGCAAGCAGCTCCCCATCCGTTGGAGAGTAGTTGAGCTCTGCTCCTTGTAAAGTTTTGCTGGCGTATGCGATCACATGGTCACCATCCTCGAACTCCTGGCCCAGAATGGCGGCGGCGGCTCCGGGCTGCCAATCAGTGTATAGGGTGAATTTCTTGCTGAAGTCGGGGTATCGTAAAAGCGGCGCATCCACTAGCATAGCCTTGATGGCTTCAAAAGCGGCTTGGCAGTCAGTGGTCCAGTTGAAAACAATCCCCTTTCTCGTAAGCCGCGTCAATGGGGCCGATATGGCGGCCATGTTGTGCAGAAATCTCCTGTAGTAGTTTGCAAGTCCCAAAAAGGACCTGACTTCGGTCACGTTCGTTGGCGGTGCTGCGTTGAGAACTGCCTCAACCTTGGAAGGGTTGGGCTTTATGCCTTGGGGCGTGATAATGTATCCTAAGTACAACACTTCACTGCAACATAACTCACACTTGGCTGGGTTGGCTCTAAAGCCCACCGCACGGAAGCGTTCAAGCACTAACTTCAAATGAGTGAGGTGGTCCTCAAATGTGCGGCTGTATACCAAACAATCATCTAAATAAATGACACAACACTTGCCTATTAAGTCTTGCAATAGAGTGTTAACAAATCTCTGAAGCGTAGCCGGGGCGTTACGCAAGCCGAACGGCATTGATACAAACTCGAATAAACCTTCTTTGGTGGTAAAAGCGGTCTTTGCACGGTCCTCTGGGGCTACTGGTATCAACCAAAAGGCTGACTTGCAATCAATCTTACTTAAATATTCCACCCCCTGACCTAAGGAATCTAGGGTCTCGTCTATCCTAGGCATGGGGTAGTTGTCACGTCGGGTAACTGCATTTAATGGACAGTAGTCAATACAAAACCGGACAGAGCCATCCGGCTTGCCTACTAACACAGGCGAACTAGACCAAGGAGAGCTGGAAGGCACTATCACTCCAGCCTCTAGCATTTTGTGAACTTCTTCCTCGATCACCTGATCCTCCGAACGGGACAAGCGATAAGGGCGTGTTTTGATGGGGACCGCATCCCCAGTGTCTATGCGGTGGTGCATTAAGGTGGTTCTTTCCTGTACTATACCTGGGGTAAATACGTCCCTGTACTCCTGTAATAATCTCTCAATCTCTTCTTCTCTCTTAGGACCCAATTTTCGCATCCCGGTGGTGATTTTTAACATGGGATCGGGGTCCTGTTTCATCTTTTCAGTATTTGTTATCTCTCTCAACTTCTGCATACCAGGATCTTCCTTCCTAAGGGAGGTGGGGACACGAACAATTATGACAGGCCATCTGGTAGGGCCATAACGACGTCGCGGACCTGCAGGGTCCTCTCCCGGGGCCGTGAAAAGCTGCACACCAGGAGGGTATTGTTTGATGATCTCAAATTGCTCCATTACTGTAGGAAACCAAGGGGCAGAAGGCCACCATGGTAGCACAAGTACTGCACTAGTGGTAAAGGGACTACTGGTGAAACACGCGAGGCAGTGATTCACAACTCTGTCAATTATCGAAAAAGGTGGGTTGCAATATATACTCAAATGGGTCCAGCTCTGCTGTAAACAATCGTCCTCAGCGGACCAATACAAAGGTAACTGAGAGTTGTGACCTTGGAGATCACAACATGCGTCGAGGTCAAAAGGACCCCACTGTGTTTCAATTTCTCTAAAAACGTTAGTTTCCAACATCCAATCTTCAGTCATGTAAGGATGGGCTGCTAACTCAAGCTCTCGACCCTCGTTGCTTACTGTCGCATTGTAAATCTCAATCTCACTTTCGGAAGAGAAAGCCTCATGCTCCTCCGAATACTCTTCCTCCTCCTCGGAGGGTTCAGTACTAGGAATTTCTCCCTCACTCCCGGAATAAAGGTCTGTTTCTTCCTGGGATTCTTCTGACAGATCGTTCTCAATGTTTATAATTTCGTCTGGTAGGCCGGGTACCCCAGGTACCCCTGGGTCGGCGGGATGACCCGCGGGACCATCGAAATCTATTCCTGGGACTCTCGCGACGCAATATCGGTTGCTGCTTTTACTGGCAGGCATGACAGTGATGGGAACTCTCCCCATAATTTGTGGTTCTATTCGAAAAGACATCTCTTGCTTGGCGAAGCTTATCTCGGCGTGAGCCTGAGTAAGCCATTCTGTTCCAAGAAGTACATCATAAGAAGTCGCTCCACTAACAAATACGTCAATTGGTATTACTAAGCCCTCAACTCCTACAGGGAGCTTGCGAATAATGCCCCAAGGAGTGGACATTTTCCCATCTGCACACGAGTATCTAAGACGTGAAGGCTCAATCTGATCAATTAAATTTAACTGTCGTGCGGCTGATTGTGAAATCATTGTGTTTGTGGCACCAGTATCGATGATGCCATCCTCAAATACTAAGTCATTAATGATTATAGGTACGGTGGCAACAGTGGTGTTCACCGGATTCCTTTGCAGGTTTGATTGTGGCATTTGCGTTGAAGGTGACTCCTCGTTGTCAGTCCTGCTAGTTGAGGTGGTCCCTCCAGAAACGTAGATAACTTCCGCATTGGTAGCTCTCGCTGGCGGCGGGTCTCGCTGTCTGTTACGCAGAAATTCCTCACGGGACTCCTTTAGCTCCATGATTGACTTGTTGAACTCCTCCTCGCTGATGTGGTTCAGGTAGGTTTGTACGGTGAGCTTCATGGGAAGCCCTTTAATCTGCTGAATGGGTTCTGCCGTAGCTGGTGCGCTGGCCACTGGTCTCCTGTAGGCGGCGGGACGTGCGGCATTAGGTAGTGGAGGCAATCCTCCAAGGTCCACGTGTGGACGCGCTGCTGGCTCCCTTGCAGGTGCAGGAGGGGGTGCTGCTGGTGTTGTAGGTTTTACTGGTTGTCTCTGAGCTGGTGCAGGCCGAGGGGCGGCAGGCCTTGGTATGTTTCTTGGGTCAACTGTGGTGTCCTCCAGATTGTTGGGGCGGCGCCGAAGCAGCGGTTGGTTTGCTTCAGGTGGACTTTCTGCTGGCCTCTTAGTGGCATATATAGGATACACGGGAAAAGGATCCGTAAATCCATCATGCATTATTGTGGCGTGCTCCGGGGGCGGTTGCTCCGGTTGCTGTTCATGCTCCACAAACTTGGTGAAGTTGGCTGTGGGCTGTCGCTGTAGTTCTGCGATTTGAATTCGTAGTCTCTCCATCTCCCTTGTGAGGGTGTCAATGTCATTAATTGGGGGTGGCGCAGGTGCCTCCCTTGGTGGGTTGTTTGGTGCAATCTGCCTAGGCGGTGCTGCTGGCTGCTGGTTGCGTCGCTCCGGGAAGTCTCGCTGACGCTGCCAATTTCTGTTGTCTCTATTGTTCTCTCTCTGATTTTGCTGCGGCGGCGGGCGTGCTGCACGCTGATCCATATTGTCATCGGCGCGGCGATTCCATTGATCCATCCTCTCGCGCGCCGGCACTTGTATGTTCTGGCTTGAATACATGCCCCCTAAAGGCGCGTGTCCAAATGTTTGTTCATAATCAGCTGCTATTTTATAATGTCGGCTAACGCTCCTTTGCCGGGGTAGGTCATCTGAACCCTCTCACGTAGATGTGGTACTAGACCTTTAACAAATAGTTGTGTTACCATTCTGGGAGGCAGAGAGTTCTGCAAATAACCCACTATTTTCCTGAATCTGTCAGCATAACTCCTAACAGTCTCATTAGATTGTTGTGCACATGTGTCTAATTCCAACATAAGGGTGTCCTCATCGAGGCCAAATCTTTCGAGAAAAGCCTCCTTGCATTCATCCCAGTCACTAAAGTCATCTTGATTTGCACGAAACCAGGTATATGCTTCTTCACGCATTGCGTGTTTGACAAATCGTAAAACTCGATCGCCCACTATATGGTTGATCTCAATAAACAACTCAAAGGACTCAAGCCACTGAAAAGGGTCTTCTGTGGGCTTTCCATAGAAAAATTCTAAACGAACAGGAGTTTGTACGTCTGCCATTCTAGTTGTTTAATCAAACAAGGCCTTGCGCTCTAGATGGCCTAACACACTATTAGAGATTACGCTCGTGTGTTCACGACACAAATTAATGTCAGATATGGCTGGTACTGCTACTTACTGTATTGCTGATTCTGCTGTTTTAGCTGGCTGCAGGGGTGCCTGTTCAACAAACGGAGTGTTATCAGACCCCTCCTAAAGGGGCATCCCGTGAACCCAATTGCAATCGTGCAATGCTAGTCTATTGTAAATTTGGTATTACAAGGTTTCTTTCTGCTTGTTACATTCACTGCAGTTATAAAATTAACGAATCGTATTACTAAGGTTGCAGTATCTTCAACCTAAACAAGGTCTCACTACCAACCTTGGACTTCCAGAAGATAAAGGCAATCCTTACAAAGGTACTGTGAATGATCTTTAAATACTACAACAACTGCTACTACAATTTCTTAGATCGATCAAATATATATTCTTCCTGATGCGTATCCAACTACCGCGATCTTTGGGGCTGCAAAGATTTCGATAAACAAACAATCAAGCAATCGCGGCTATGAAATTAAGGTCTTTACTGTTGATAAAATTCACACAAACAGAAATCAAGTGCTGCAATCAATCAAATTGTCTCAACTAACCGTGCAGTACAGACGATGATGTGCTATAAACTGAACTTTCCAAAAGTATGGTTTCGCTTCAAACGGTTGATGCTGATGCTTCTGCTGTCAACTCCTGCGACAAACGGAATGTAATCAAGCCCCTCCTAAAGGGGTATACCCAGCCCTATATGCAGACAAAGCTCAACTGATTCAAGTTACGGTACAACTTTGTACAAGAAACACGGCAAACTTCTGCGCAGAAGGACCAGATTCGGAGAGCCTAGGGTTAACAAAGTTAACGCGCTAAAACTCCCTGGACGGATCGCCATACAGGGTTCCGTGCCCAACGGTACCCCCACAAAATTTTTCGGTTAGTTAGCGAGATTCAGTCGGGCTGCGGGGTTATAAATGTAGGTTCGAATCGATTGGTCGGATCGCCACCCGGGTTTGTGAGGCCCCGGGACCTAGCACTTGGGAGGGACTTACTGGACTGCTCCCGGTCTTGCGACCGGTCTTTCGGACGATAACCGGAGGATGGCTTCGATCACGGTTAGGCTAGCTCGGCTCTGACTGGTGGGGCTGGACTCATTCGGTGCCTAGTAATCGTGAGATTTTCTTTGTACTATAAGTATTCTTAAAGGTGTTTCGATCTCTGGGGTGTGGATTTTCTTCCTGTTGTAATTCCTTTAGTGTCTACGTGGGTGTGGGATCGGTAGTCGGGCGGCGTCGTTCTGGCTCCTTACTTACTTTTCAGATATTGCTCATTTCGTACGGGTGCCTACAATGTGAGTTGCTTAAAGTTCTTGGCTAATTTCAAGTGGTGCGCGGGTTGTTTCCGAAGTGTTATGAAGAAGTTTTACGGACAGGGTAGTTTCTCGGCCTAAACTACTTTGCTATTTTATTGTTCACGCAGGTCTATCACTATGACAGGTCAATTATATCAATATAATTTCACAATTAATACAAATTCACGTGTTACCTTGCAAATCAAGTACTGTTACTCGTACGATCGTCCGGCCTAACCCGGCAAGTTAGTAGTGTCACAAAACACAATAACACTGCAAGTAAAGTGTCTCAAATACAGTTCAAATAACAGGTCAAACAATCAACATCCCTATTTCGCCGGGGCCGCGGACAGACACGGAGTTGGGGCGCTATGCTTTACACGCAACTTTCCGAATTATACTGTTACTTGTGGGCCGGAGGCTGAGCCCCTAATATACACTCCCC
>KV908387.1:17500-20000 GCA_002005505.1 Botryococcus braunii
GTGCTGGTGGCCACCTAGTATGGGATTACTAGTAAGTGATACCGACATCGGTCACTGAAAAACGCCTGCATTACATTGTAAGCTTTAGGTAACAAGCGGGACATCTGAATTTCTATTAAGAGATAAATAAAAATTATACCTTTCGAACTAAATTATCCCTCATAAGTAATTTCGTCGGCAATAGGTCCACATTATAGGCGGCCGGAGGCCGCCTGAAGATTTGAAAGATAGGCCATCGTATGCCAACGAAACGTAGGCCAGAACGCCCTCTTCTTAAAAGGAACAGGAACAACAAAAAATTTGCCGCTGTTTCGCAAGCCCATGTTCTCTGATGTTCCGGATTCAATGGCCTGTGGTGATATGGCGAGTGGCCATGATGGGGAGTAGCTTTCTCCTACTTTCCTAGACATTTTGAGATGCATTAAGGGGCACTTTTGGCCTACAGGGATCGATTCTCATATGCCTTTTCTGTGGGGCCCTTTTTCCCCGCGTTAGAGATCCTTATTTAGTATAAAAGGAGTTTTTTGCAGACCTTTTGAATTCAAGTCCCTATATATGGATTCGAGAGGGTTTAGTGTTTTAGATACGGATTCGAGAGTGGTTTCGTAACAATGACTGCACATTGTTTCAAAAGTTTCATCTTCCCTGTGGGTAGACACCTTCATGTTTCCTCTTTGGGAAGGGGGGATGTTCTCATGTTGTTTGGAATGTTCCCACCCCGCGCGAAGGTTCGGAAGATTTGGTGAATCTTACACGTGGTGGAACCTTTATTGTCCACGTTGATCTAAGACGTAGCTAGAACTTTTCAGAATATGTACTTGTGATACACGTGGCATGAACGACATTCGCATGTCGACGTGGCCATTTAGTGGCTATGTTCCCTTGGCTGCTCATGGAAGCGCCGCCCTACTCACAAATGTGTTTAGTTAAGGTAGGAGGAGTATTCATTAATGCTGTAAGTTAAGCTCCCCGAAAAAACCGAATACCGTGGCCGCCCACACCGGCGTAAAACGTGTTTGCTGTCTGTCTTTGCATTTCCTAGCAGTCGTGTCGTGTCGTTGCAGGGGGTCGAATCGGGTATCGTTGCAGGGAATTTCGTAGGCAATTATGGCAGCGATGGAGGTTTAATGTTCAGAGAGGGTTTGGCGAGGGTTTTGTGAGGGTTTTCAGTAGAGAAGGTGTGTACATGGCAAGGGTTTGAGTTGCTTCGGAGGTGAGGGTTCGGGCGGGGTTTTGTTGAGGTATTCACGGGGCAGGGTCTCAAGCGGGGGAATGACGCGATCCATGAAAGACTGAAAGCGCGCTTGGCATTGTAAACCCGAGCTGCGGAATTCAATCCGCTTGTGGGCTTGGGGACGATTAGGCAAGAGGGGACAGATAGGGTCCGACGTCCGCCTGTCGACAGGCAGGGTCCGAGGGTTTGAGTGGGTTTCGTTTTAGAATTCCACACCTCCACGCCGACGGCCCCCAAAATCTCTTGCAGCACTTGTTTGTCGATGTAGTACGTACCTATATAGTATACCTAGCACTTCTTGATTGTCGTATCGTTGTAACAGTGATCGAGCAGTTATCGTAGTACCGTTGTTATCAATCCTTGTGCTTGTGACACCATCAGCAGTAGCAGCAACAATTGTGATCATACTCAGTCGTCGCAGCTGCTGCGACGTGCTGACGTCAGCACGTCGAGGTGAGTGCCTTTGACCTGTGATACCGAACAGCATTTCCCAACAACAACAACAATCTCAGTGTTAAATTCGGATCGCCACCCCTGTTGCCTACGGAAGTAGATAGCAGGTAAAACTTCAGGGCAAAACGGTTCAACGGCCGTGTGGATATGTGTAATATCAGTGTTGAATTCGGATCGCCAGTGGCGATTCGCCACCCCTGTTGTTGTTGGTCGAGAATCTATCGTAGTGCGTTGAGATTATTTACCTTCCTAGTGAGAACGTGTAGATTCTTGCGCGGTGAACCTCGTTGCCCGCCCCTCGGGAATCCCGAGAAAGAATCGAACTTCGGAAAAGCTCCATGATGGAGGCAAAGAAGAAGAAAGCTTCTTAACACCGAGTATTGGTTTTATATTTGTTTTTCTCAGATGTGCCTCAGTCCGGCCAGTCTTTAAGCAGGGCTGGTAGCTTCGCCACTTCTAGCGTCCAGCATTTGTGGAGTGGATCTGGAGCGAGGTAAGGTGCATGCGAATACCCAGCGGAGCGAGTGATCAGTTGTCTTGTTTGGCTGGGCAGCTCTTGTGGCGGCCTTACGCCTTAAGCAATACACTTGCTGTCTTCATACATGCATCAATCATTGATAGTGCTAGGCAAGTGCCATTCAACTCCGTTGCTTGCCTCTCAAATACCAGCGTTGCAAGGTCACGCGTTGATCTGGCAACCACGTGCGAATACCGTACAACACTATTTATAACAGGGCGTTGTGATCAATAAGCCTAGCTGTCTTTCTTGTATTTCCATGTTCATATCATTGTTTATGTTGGTCTCTCTTAAGA
>KV908387.1:30000-50000 GCA_002005505.1 Botryococcus braunii
TTAAGCCCTTCATGCAGGACTTCATACAATGGCTTTTCTGCTTTGAAACCTGTATTCTTTAGGCCCTTAACTAGGTGAATTTTAACAATACGTTTAGCTCTCAAAATTCGAGTATTTAGACTCTCCGACTAGCAATGTAAAGAATGTGTTTGGCACTTCACGCACAATTTTAACCATTCATGGTGAACCATTCATAGCGCAGTGAAGGGCGTAGGCTTTGAGGCCCAGTGCACTCGGGAGTACACAATTGTTTCATGCATCACGTGACATACAAGCTGGTTAACCTGTCACACCCGGGCATATGCATTTGTTTGCACTGGAGCACAATGCATGCACAGACACACACACACACACACACACACACACACACACACACACACACACACACACACACACACACACACACACACGCACACACACACACACACACACACACACACACACACACACACACAGTTATACACAAGGGTAGATGCATTATGCGGAGCACGGTTCTGGCATCCGGAATGCGCGGCGTGCCCGTCGGTGGGGGCAAAGCAACATAAATTGTTCGGGCTTTTAGGGGCAACGCGACCATCCTTGGAGACTTTCTCAATGCCGTTGCTGTGCAAGATATCACGGCACCCCTGGGGCTGGCGGCCGGGGGCCAGGCCGGTCTTGTAGCTGCCAACATGCCCTTTGGTGTGGAAGTAGCGGCAGCAGGCGTCCCCATCAATATCTCCTGGGTACAAGCTTATCAGGACATTTTCAAACCGTGGTGCAGTACGGCCGCCGGATGCTGTCGTCGCCCCTTCAAACAAAAGGTTGAGAGCGGCGCAAAATTCTGGTAAAAATCTTGAAGAGGTGCTTAGCCCCTTGGAACGTGGCGCATACAAGCACAACGGGAATTGCAGACAATTCCTGCTCGGTTCCCACTCTCCCCATTCTTTGCTCTCCTCTCTCTCTCCTCCTCCCCTCCTCCCTCCTCCTCTCCTCTCCTCTCCTCCTCTCTCTCCTCCTCTCCCTCCTCCTCTCTCCGTGTGTGTGTGTGTGTGGTGGTGGGGTGGTGGGGTGGGGTGTGTGTGTGTGTGTGTGTGTGTGTGTGTGTGGTGTGTGTGTGTGTGTGTGTGTGTGTGTGTGTGTGTGTGTGTGTGTGTGTGCGTGCGTGAGTGTAACTGTGGGTGTGCGGGTGCGCGGACCCTGTCTCTCCACCATGTAGAGAACCCTAACCAGTAGACACGCCTCCCAAGTAGAAAACCCCTTTGATAAGGCAAATCTCTTAAGAAGACAACGAACGACATTGCATGTCCATTAGGAACAGCAGGGAAAAGTCGTTTGTGTATTCCATGTGGGTGCAAGCATGCAGTGGGAGGTCATGACCTGACAAGTTTGGTGGGTAGCAGTCTGCAGGTTGCAACTTGCAGAGCCAATGCATATTGGAGAGATGCCTATCGCAGCCAGGCATGCATACATGTATGAAAACATGTACATGTACGAAACCATATATGTGTCACTGTACACACAAAAGGACACATAGACAGGTCTTTGGGAAAGCCGCCGGCGGTCCAACATTCAGAGTTGGTGTTAAACTTTGGGAGCCTGAACTGCTGGCAATGTACTTTAAAGTTTGGGGACGACCGGACATTTCTGGAGTTTAAGCTCCCCCAAGATGCGCATAAAATGGTTTCTTGAACTTCTGGAGAAGTACCGCTGGAGGTTTATTCCACCTCTGCAGGAATACATCAAGATCTGGTGGTTGATCTAACCACTGGAGGTATACTGTGGAGGTTTATTAAACCCCTGGAGGAATACCTCTGGTGGTTTATTAAACCACTGGAGGTATCCCTGTGGAGGTTTATTAAGCGTCTGGAGGTATACCCCTGGCGGTTTAATCCCTTCAGCTACACCTCTGGGGGAGTAGCCTGTGGGATACGCCTGTAGATGTGCAAGTTTGTTTGTGGGTAACCCGATGCAGTAGTCCTCTCGACACAAGCCCTTGAAGTATTCCGAAATCTAATGGGAAAAACACCTGTGACGATGTGTACTTAGTTTAAGTAGATATATCTTAACAGGGCTATCATTGGCGCGCCAAGGTCCATCTCGAGATAATCTGCAGAAGACAGACCGCTGGAGTTCAGCCTCTTACAATTTATAAACTTACCCATAGACTAATTGAACATGGCCTATGAGGATGTGTCATTGGAAGGGAGGGCCCCTAGGAAGTCTGGAACTTAAATCTCTAGTCATAGCACGAAGCTTTTGAATAAAGGCCGGACCAGGCCTGGTTCAAATCATGAAGAGAGGATGTTCAGGAGCCATGGCTTGAAGTCCACCTTAAGGTAGAGAACATTCTGGAACTCCACCTAAAGAAGCTTTTGAACGACCGGTTGGGAGCCACGTGATGGAACCAATTGGACGTAAGCCTTCGAAACTGCGGAAAACGTTTGATGTTGTTTCGGACGGAGTGACTGTCTGGCTGCTTGTGATCGTGGCAACTAAGGAACAGTAGATGGCATCCGAATTGCCAGACTTCCTTCCACTTCTGCTAATGTGAACGCCTTGTGTATACACAACTAAATAGACAGCATCCGGATCCGCGATGCCCAGTCACGTGTACACGCTTGTCCCATGCATGATCTATATAGCATGCATATGATCTTATGCGCAAAATGTGTTATTCTAAAGTGTTTTCGTGCCTTGTGCTTCCCCCTATATATTATCTTCGGTGTCAAACTATCATTATGCTTTTGTCACTCGCGGAAATCCCATCAGCACATGCACACACTTTTTGTTCACAACTTAACAAACCCTACTTAGCACGTATGAGTATGGTTGAGGTCATTTTTATAATGGCCATGCTGTGCGGATCAGTCATCTAATGCATCTTTCTATTGTTTTCCACGCTATTGCTGTATGATTGGTTTTCATTGTTTCTGTGTTAGCACAATGCGACACCGCGTCTCTCTCTCTCTCTCTCTCTCTCTCTCTCTCTCTCTCTCTCTCTCTCTCTCTCTCTCTCTCTCTCTCTCTCTCTCTCTCTCTCTCTCTCTCTCTCTCTCTCTCTCTCTCTCTCTCTCCTCCCCCTCTCGTGCACGCGCACAGTGGTACAACACACCCGCGTCCGCCCAGGTGCGAGTGAGCGTGGTGGAGTGGGCATGCATTCACCGGCTGACGGCAGGGGGAGTTTAAACCAAATTTGTTGATATGTTTGACAGCTACAAGGACTCTAGACGGGGTTCCAGAGGCGGCCATGCAGGCTTACCAGGGAAACCTGGCTGCGCCTTGCTGCCGAGTTTGGGTTTTCCAGACCAGGAAAGCTGCAACAGTCCTGTGGCGGGGTCGTACTCCGGCTCTCAAAAACTGCATGAACAAGAGAAGTGTGCACATGTTTTAAGGCCACATAGCTGGGACGGAAAATTGAAATCGACGACCCTGATTCAGCTGCCATCAGCTTCAACGGCTTTTAATGGCGATAGCGATGGTGTACAGCGTGCAACGCGGCAAACCCTTCTTTCCGCGTTGATCTGACGAAGCGTAACGAAGTTGGTACAGCTCCCGTACATTTTTGGCCACGTGGCACGTACTAGCGCTATTTTCGTATTTTTCGTGCATTCTGTCCCGCCGGCGCTACGCAAACGGCCATACGGTGAACTCTTGAAGTCTCCATGTGACACACCAAAAAGATCACGTACTTACAAACCATTGAAAACTCCTGTACTTATCGTGTTGACCACCAACTTGTTTCCGACCGAGCAGAAGTAAGAACCCAACGTTTTGTCTGAGTCGGCGTGATCGTCGACGGTAGCATTTTGGGTGATCAGTGCTGAAATCTATTGCAGTTCACCATGGATTTTATATATTTTGGATACATTTGTGTTCAAGCATGGGCTAGTGTGTGCTCGTAATCCATGCTTTGTACGATCAAGTTTTTGAACCCTGAGCACCACAAAGGCCTTAAATACACACTTTTCCCACGACAAATCCATCTCAATAGTCAATAATGATTTGAATTAAGATGGATGAGTTTACAGATTATAAAATTCCAGATCTGCCTGCATGACCCCCACTCACGGGAAGATCTTTTGGAATGCCGTCTGTTGGGTCCTTAAATTGCCTTTTGATCGTGTTTTTTCTGCAGTGGGACCTCTCCGCATACCAGTAATAGTTTTGGCAATCTCTGGACTTCACCTAGTCACCGCAGAACGGAAGGTGAGAGGATTTGCAATATTTGTAAAATGTGCCCCTTTTTTTGTTCACAACGCAACACCAGTCCTATGAAGCTGGCTCCTAACACGTGATTTAAATTTTGCACAGTTGAGAGGCTCCACAACTCAGCTTCTTGATACCCAGGTCGGGCTGGGGAATGCTCTGGGCAACTACGCAGGCGTTGGTGTGAAAGCTACACAGACAAATGATGGCAGCAAGTCATCAGTGGTAAGAAAACAAAACCTTCAACACCTTGAAGCCTTGAAGAGATCGGGTTCTGTAATTATCAGTGCTTTCATGAGGTGAACACGGGAGAAGAGTGGCGTTCAAGCTCTGCCATGTACTGGGGTATCTCACATTCCACATCAAGCATGAGCAATCTTGAAGTGTTTGTGGATTTGCAAGTGTGGTTTTTCATAAAAATGATTATGTATCTCCAGCTAGGCTTACTGACAGTTGGTGGGGATTCTGCAGACCAGTGTATCCGTTGGCAACACATTAACAGCGTAAGTTTGCCCACAAATTCACTACCTACCACAGTGTTCACCGAAGTTTTTTTTTTTTTTTTTTTTTTTTTTTTTTTTTTGGTGCAACCAAGGAATTTCACGGATTGACACGCAAGGAACCCAAAAGGTACCTGAGTGGAATCAAATGCTCAGCAAGAATATGTAAAATGAGAATATACATTTTCCACGAGCGCATTTGGTTGCTGGGGCAAAGTACAAAGAAAGCTACTCTCGGCTATGTTCATAGTTTGGATCCCATGCTCTCCCCCCCCCCCCCCCAAATATCCTTTTTGACTTCCCCAGCACGCGCTCCTAAGTGTCCAGCTCTATTCCCTATGTCTCTCCCTGTTTTGTAAGAGTGAGAATCATCCTTGGGGCCTGTCGCCAACTTAGGAACAACCATTCTCTGACCCTCAACTGAGTCACCAGACACTTCTTCTATTCTCCTCTTTATGTCCCTGCCAATGTCTGACACCCAGCACCCCCAACAACCCCTTTCTAGAAAATCCAAAGTCATCAGCCATCAAATATTCCTCCTCCTCCTCCTCCTCCTCCTCCTCTTCCTTCTCCTCCTCTTCCTCCTCCTCCTCTTCCTCCTTCTCCTCCTCCTCCTCCTTCTTTGGGAAAGATGGCAAGTGCACCCTGTATTGCTCGATTTAAACACCAATCTAACCGCCCTGTCCAGTACTTAAAACGGGTTGTCCCTCACACCCGCAAAACAAGCTCCTCACCACTCTTCCCTGAAAATTGCATAAGACCTCAAGCAAGGTTTGCAGAATACTCTTGCTCTTCACCCTTCATTAAAAAAACATCAGTCTTGAAGGGAATTAGTGTATAAATTTAAAGAACTACTCCGGAGATGCAGAGGGAGTGAGGCACGGGGTGTTGCACATCGCAGGGCGGGAACGACACAGCTGGGCACATTTCAAACAGCATCTTTCGGCAACGGTACCGCTCCTGCAGTTGCGGGACAGGCCGGTGTCATTGTCGGCGGCTACCCAGTGGGGGTCGGTGCGTCATCCGACAAACCGCTCCCGACGCTTGTGACGCAGGTCAACGCGCCCGCCGTCACGTACGCAGGTCTGCAGTCACTGGGGGGCAGCCAGCCCGACACGGAGGGACCCCAACCCAAGGTACCCGAGGCGGAGCCCGGGAGCCCCGACGAGAAGCCCGAGGGACCCGAGGGTACCGACGAGGAGTCCAAGGGTACCGGAGGTGCCGGGGAAGCCAGCGGCGCAACCTCGTCCTCCAGTGCTGGGAGTGGTGTCGGTTGCAGTGATGGTACAACAGCAACCGCCCAAGGAAGCTCAAGCCCCCTGGCAAAGTCTGAGAAGAGCACCGCTGCGGATGACGATAATGACGGTGACGGGAAGGCCCGCATGAACAATGCGGCCCTGGGTCTCTCTAAGTCGAGCAGTGACTCGACCCAGGGGGCTCACCACACCGCCGACACCGACGATGACAATGACAGTGTCGGAGACAACGACGATGATGGGGACGGGAAAGCAACCATAAAGGTGAAATTTGCTTGTTCTTGCTCATGCTCTCTGATGAACCCTGTGTGTGTGTGTGTGTGTGTGTGTGTGTGTGTGTGTGTGTGTGTGTGTGTGTGTGTGCGTGTGTGCGTGCGTGTGTGTGTGTGTGTGTGTGTGTGTGTGTGTGTGTCTGTGTGTGTGTGTGTGCGCACGCGCGCGCGCGCCTGCGTGGGTGCGTGCGCGCATGCGTGCGTGCGTCCTTGTGTGTGTGTGTGTGTGTGTGTGTGTGTGTGTGTGTGTGTCTGTGCGTGCGTGCGTGCGTGTGTGTGTGTGTGTGTGTGTGTGTGTGTGTGCGTGTGTGTGTGTGTGTGTGTGCGCGTGCGTGCGTGCGTGCGTGTGTGTGCACCTGCATGCATGTGTGCATCTGTGGATCTATGGGGGAAGGGGAGCGAGTGTCTGTTCTGCCCAAAGTACTGGAGGATAAATGAGGGTGAGGAGCAGGAGGAGAGCGCGGTGACTCAGAGTGCGTCAGGAGCAAGTGATGGAGAGAATGCCTATACTCGCATCACCACCGATTTTGGAAGGAGACTGCGATTTGTGGCCTCCCCTCCCGACAGCACCAGTGGCTGGACCTGGTACACCGGTACCCAGGATACTGCAAGCACTCAAGGAGGGCTCCAGACATTCTCTGGGCCATCAAAAAACAAAGGCGTTCAGGTCAATCCCACCACTCGGACTCTTGTCTTTGACCTCCAGCATTCTCTATGCCGAGAGCGAGGGGGGGGGAGGAGAGGGGGGGGGGAGAGAGAGAGAGAGAGAGAGAGAGAGAGAGAGAGAGAGAGAGAGAGAGAGAGAGAGAGAGAGAGAGAGAGAGAGAGAGAGAGAGAGAGAGAGAGAGAGAGAGAGAGAGAGAGAGAGAGAGAGAGAGAGAGAATGGGGGAGGGAGGGAGGGAGGGAGGGCAGGACCCAGGGGGCGGGGGCAGGGAGGGAGGTAGGGAGGGAGAAGGAAGGGGGGGATGGCAGAAAGGATGGGAGAGAGGGATGCGGGAGGGAGGGAATGGGGAAGGAGATGAGAGGCAGCGTTGATCTGCGATGTCGGTTCCTATAGATCATATATATTTTTCAAACCTTATTTCTGAACCCTGACTATGTCTTCTGCTGGTCTGGGGTTGTTTCTTTCTTCTTCTATTTAAATGTTTCCTGATTGTTTGGGTACTTGTACTTCCACTGTTGAAGTGGGTACTTGTACTTCTTCTGGTCAGTGTGTCCTTGTGCTTCCACTGGTCATGGCTGTGGGTACTTCCACTGGTCAGTGGGTACCATTACTTCTGCTGATCATTGGGTACTTGCATGTCCACTGGTCGCTGGGTACTTGAACTTCCATTGATCAGGTGTGCTTGTACTGCCACTGGTCGCTGGGAACTTGTACTTCCACTGGTCAGTGAGTACCCTACTTCTGCTGATCAGTGGGTACTATTACTTCAGCAAATTAGTATGTACTTGTACTTCTGCTGATCAGTGTGTACTTGCACTTTCGATTAGGGGTTACTTGTACTTGCACTGGTCACTGGGTAGTTGTGATACAGCTGATCTGCGCATACTGGTGCTTAAGCATTGGGAGTTGTTTGAGCCCTGCCGACCAGCTTCGGCTGTTTTCAATGCATGTGGTCATGAAGCCTGGATGCGCAAAAAGAAACAATCTAGAACGTTGGCATGACGTGTGAGAGGTGACTGCATGTGACATGACTAATCTGACCATGTGAGGCGGGCTGAGGGTGCAGAATGGGTACACGGCAGGGCTTGCGGGAAATGTGTAAGCCCTTCAATCTTCCTTCTATACACTTTTAAGTGGGAATTGAAGCACACAGCGTTTGGTCCTTCACGTGGCCTTTTTAGATGTGTCGACCCTTCACAGAGAAGTGACGGACATGTCTGGTGGCCGTTGTAACCTTGCGATGTTTTGAGATTAAGAGCCCGCTGCACTTATCACGCTCTGGCATGTCCATTGGGCACATAAGCACACATTGTTATACACCCACGGACACACACACACACACACACACACACACACACACACACACACACACACCAGAGAGAGAGAGAGAGAGACAAGGAGAGGGGGGGAGAGAGAGAGGGGGGGGGAAGAGAGAGAGAGAGAGAGAGAGAGAGAGAGAGGGGGGGGGGGAGAGAGAGAGAGAGGGAGAGAGAGAGAGAGAGAGAGAGAGAGAGAGAGAGAGAGAGAGAGAGAGAGAGAGAGAGAGAGAGAGAGAGAGAGAGAGAGAGAGACGATCGTTGGCCCGCTCACTCGCCGCTCGCTGCATGCCCGCCCACCAGCTTGCACGATCGTCAACTCGCTCGCTCGCAAGATGGCCTGCTCGCAGGGGCATGAAAAGGGCGCGTTGTACACAACAACATGTGTGAGGGGCCGCAGGGGATCAGCCACAGTCCTCGGAGACTTTCTGAACGCGGTTCTGGTGACAGACATCACTTCACCGCTGGGGCTGGCAGCCGGGGGCCAGGCCGGCTTGGTGGCAGCTGATCAGCCCGTCGGGTTGGAAATCACTACGGGTAATGGCTTGAACTACAGCGTTATCCAAACGTATCAGGATATTTTTAGACCTGTGGTACAGTACGGCCGCCGAATGCTGTCGGCGCCTCTGCACGAGGGCTGAAGATCGCGCAGAACTAAAGCGGGTACTTCCCCCATGGAGTGCCTACATGCATACCCCAACCAGCTGGCCCTGTGTCTGCCTGCATACCTATATGAACGAATGATTGCATGTTACACATCACTTCTTGCAGTGGCTAGGTGCATTAATGCCCTGTACCCGCTCCAGGGGTCTTTGAAGTATCTCTGAAATGTCGTCCTAGTTGCACCCATGCTGTCTTGAGCGAGGATACCAAAATAGACCGCAGAGCCCAGTCATAGGTGTGTAAGCAACAGGTTAAGGTGGGACTCCACGAAGTCGATCCATGTACTTGGTGCAACTTGTAGATGGAGCACCAGGTTCAGATGGTTGGTTCATCAAGTGGGCAGGCCGATGGCCGAGGAGGAGGAGGAAGAGGAGGAGGAGGAGGAGGAGGAGGAGGAGGAGGAGGAGGAGGAGTGTGGAGAGTCAGACTGATATTCTGTAAGATTCTGAAGGCAGTGCTGCTGTTATTTTGGAGGGCTCTTTATGTCTTCCAGGTAGGACTGCCGTGTGCGGGCTCCTTTTGCGTGTCAGGCTTGGCTAAGTACTGCTTTTGGGAGAGCTCCCTGATTGTACCAGGAACTGCTTTATGGCGAGTTCCCTTTGGGTGTCAGGCTTGGTACCCCCAAGTCCTGCTTTTTGGAGTGCTCCCTGAGGATGCCAGGAACTGCTCTTTGGAACATTCCCCTGTGGTATCCGGCTTCGCACCTCTGAGTACTGCTTTTTGGAGGGCTCCCTGAGGGTACCAGTAACTGCTTTCTGGAAAGTTTGCTATGGGTTTCAAGCTTGTACCCCTCAGTACTGCTTTTTGTAGTTCACGTGGATGGAAATTCTACTGTCAGTGCAGCACTGAAAAGAAACATCGATAGCACTAACGCTAGGGATGTTATTGATATTGTTCCCAGCGCGGTTTTCTCTGCATCGGTCACAATGGTCAACGGGGTTTAGGGTTAGGGACGATGCATTTAAGAGAAAAGTGAATATATCAGTCGCAGGCCCCGAGTGCATTTGACGTGGTCCGGTCGGGGAGTTGCTGGGACGGTGAGGGAGTACTCTGAGCAGAACGGAGGTTCCCACCCTGCACTGTACCAGATTGTTATTTTTGGAAAACCTGTTGCTGGTACGGTGGCTGTGACTTGGGGCAAACATCGATATCGTCCACCAGGCGGGTCGGTCGTATTCCAGGGCTGTTCCATGCCTGAGACGAGCCCCTGATCCCATTGCCGTGGACCATGCTGGGACCTTGATTATTTCCACCAATATTGTACATGCGTCCGAGAGCTTCGCTGAGCTGCATGCCTATATATATGTATAAACATCAACCATGGTACCTGGGCCAGTAGATATGTCCGATTGGGCTGGGTGATGATACTTATATTTCCCACGATATGAAAAGGCTGATCCGATTGGTGCAGGGGCATATTGCGTGGCAGCAAAGTATTTGGAGGGACATTGTTCATGGAACAGGGTGCTGGTCTACCGAGGTTGCTAGTGCGGTTGGACAGGTGACTGGCAATGGACGTGATACTAGGCGACTGAAAACTACCCAGCGCGGGTTGCTAGGGATTGTGCAATGTGTAGTGTCCGACGTGCCCTACTGGAGGGGTGGCAGTACGGCTGTGGCTCGCAGTAAGATGGAAAGGATGGCCGGTACATGTACCATTGTACAATGGTTCCATGCCTGGCAAGGCGTGGAACGATAAGGATAAAAATAAAACGGGGAAGGAAGGAAGGAAGAATGGAAGGAAATGATCCCTGAAGCATTCGTGTGGGCCTTTAAAGCGATAACCACAAACCTGGCAACCCATTCACCGCCTTGCTGCCACATGAAGAGAGTAACTGATCGCACTCGCGGGTGAAAAAGGTGGCTAAACTGAGATCGAACATGTTCTAACAATTGACATATGAACAAGAAGTGAAACTCATCTCGCACCACCCCTAATGAACACCTAGTACAGGTCTAAACCTCTGTACGGGGAATCCCTTGCCGTTTACCAGTGTTAATATGCATGATCTCCCATATGGGAGGTCATGACATCCTTGGGGGAACCGTAAAAGGACTACACTACTGTGCTTACAGTCAGTGTTCTTACAGTCTTCACCGGGAGATGGAGTCTGGGAGCAATTTTATGCAGATATCATCGATGTACATGTGGAGGGTGAATAAAGTATCTATACTATCTACAATAAATTGCCCCAGCCAAGATGCATGAGCGAGGAGAAGGTTCTACGGTGTAAGCCTTCCCACAACAGGTCTGTCTCGTACCCGAAGCACATCAATAAGTTCAGGTGTTGCGGACGTGGTCGGTAGTAAAATACCCAATTTTGTTTCAGTTGCTTACGCACAGTTCTTGCAAAGATTACACGCCTAATAGTGATGGTTAAAGTTGAGGTCCCTCACAATAACCATGTAGTGAAGCCTTTCTGGGCCCAAGTCAACAATGGAATTTTCATCAGTATCAAAGGTTCCAAGATGACGCTGCTTGCCCTCTGCGAAGGTGCTACTTTGCCAGGTTGTTCCACTCGCTTTTGCATAAACCTCCTTGAAGGTTTCGTGACGCTCCATAGGGAAGCAATCCCTGCCGGGCTTCGGTCTTTATAAATTAGATTTCAAATCCCACTTCCCACAGCCTGCACGCATGTTTTGGGAAACGACATCTATACACTTCATCCTCGTGCAGCGCATGGGTCCAGCACCACCCTGCAAGCCCGTGAATCCGCAGTAACAGAACGTTAACACAAGCGCCAGCAGGTCCGGTTGTCTGTGAAGGGGTGGAGGAGAAAACCAAAAGCACGATTAGGGAACCATCTTTAAGAGGGCAGTGCAGGGCGCATTTTAAACTTCTTAGATATTTTTTTGTCGGTTAATTGGGGTTATACTTGTATGGGGGTGTATACACCTCGAAGAGCTCCATCAATATTAAGGCTGGCAAAACGGGTCTGAATTGTCGGGGACGGGTGATCATGATCAATGTTTTAAGGACGTTTTCCAAATGCATTGGGGGCAGAGCCACGTTTTACCATGTTTTGGGGTTCCAGCATGACACGTCCAAGCCATAATTATACACCACATTTTGCAATTTAATGGGGCAGAGCCAACAGGCCGATATTTCCAAAGAGTTCGAATTAGGGCACGGGTTTTGGAGGATTTTCCGGAACAACAACTATTCCGTTCTTCCGCCAGTTCGACTGTTCCGAATTCGTCAGTAATTCCTTCGATTCCTTAATTTGTGCTCAGGATTTAGGTTTAGGGTTCCAAGGTAATGATCCGTTGGCATACTCTCTCGTGTGTGTGTGTGTGTGTGTGTGTGTGTGTGTGTGTGTGTGTGTGTGTGTGTGTGTGTGTGTGTGTGTGTGTGTGTGTGTGTGTGTGTGTCTGTGTCTGTGTGTGTGTCTGTGTCTGTCTGTGTGTGTGTGTGTGTGTGTGCGTGTGCGTGTGCGTGTGCGTGCGTGCGTGCGCGCGCGCGTGTGTGTGTGTGTGTGTGTGTGTGTGTGTGTGTGTGTGTGTGTGTGTGTGTGTGTGTGTGTGTGTGTGTGTGTGTGTGTGTTGGGGAAGGGGCGGGGCAGTTGCAGAAGAGAACATTTGCCCGATGGCTGGCCAGCCACTGGCGGCTGACCCACACGGGCTTGGAGATTGTCCACAATTACCAACCGGTTCTTCCGTTAGCAACTTCCTTTTCCACGTTATCTGGGAGTCTCAAATTGCCTGCGACTCGCAGCGACGGTCTCCTGCAGCTACGTAGCCTTTGGAATAGACATGTTGCATTACATGTCTACCGGTGTTCCTGTATACATCTTATCAATGTTGCACCAAATTCAGTGTAACACACGTTTTGTGGAACATAGGGAGAGGTACAGAGGGGCAAAGCAAGTTAAGGGGTTGACGCAATGATTAGGTTACGCGGTTGTGAAGAGCTTGGTAGTGCCAATTTGGCACCTTGTAAATGACATGCCTGCACCCCAGAAAAGTCACGTAATTTTACAATCTCTCCTCGAGGAAACATGGGTACCCTGGAAGTCACGTGTCTTTAGGGTACCCAAACAGGAAGAAAGAGATTGGGCACGTGGTACGTCGGTACCGAAGGTATCTTTTTTGTTTCCGACAGGAGACCAAGTCGCGGGGCCAAGCACAATTATTAAAGCGCATTATTTTATGTAACCGAGTTACCATTGCTGAAACAGTCCGGAAGTAATTTAGCACGTAATTGTGGAGTTCGGGTGTATGTGTGTCCTGCGGCTTGATCCACGCTAGAGTCTCAAAGCCAATCGCCTTAGCAACCGAGGGAAGTACTGGATCTTTCTTTGGAAACACATTTACTGAGAAATAAACTTGCAGTGAAAGGTCTTTGTCTTTGCCGCACTCTTGAAGGTCATCGGCAGTCCACCGTCCGCCGCCGGCGAGTCCCGAGTCGAAACAGGTCTTGGCTGTCCATCAGCATGTCAAAGGAAATGGAGAATGGCAGTGCCAAACCTGGCTCGGTGGACGAAGGCATGGACGTGGCCAAAGGCGGCTGGTATACGGAACTTTCTACTATGTGGCCCGGCCAGGGCCTAAGTTTGAAGGTTGACGAGATCATTTTCAAGTCCCGGTCCAAATTCCAGGTGCGTCAGAGTTGCTGCGCTGCAACTGTTACTACTCCTTCAGACGTGCCGGGGAATTTCTCATGGCGTCTCCCCCGACGAAGAACTCTTAGAATGGAGAGCAATTACTCCAACAACAGGGGCTCCCACCCGGAGAAAGAAAAAAAGAATGATTAGCCTTACACATTACCCGTATGATAACTGGATATGCTTGATAGCCAGCTTACAGATGAGATTCAGCCACTCCATATGGACTCTTAGAAGCCCACCACTTGCTCAGGTTTCGCTCGTTGGCCTTTTTCCCCGGACAGATCCTTATTGCCATTTTGGAATAGCGTTTCCCATGTGTTTTGAGGCCTACCTCTTGACCATGACTGTCCATGTCTGCAAATATTCAACGGAAAGCGTTGCGAAAATGTGGCAGAGTTACCAACATGGCCAGGTCGTCCACCTACAGATAACCATGATATGCAGTAAAATCTTGTCTCTAGAAGTTCTGCGTGTGCTCCATATCCCAAACCAGCAGCATTATCAGCAAGAGGGGCTGATAACGCATTGACAGCCTTTTTCAAGGAGGTTTGACAACACGCGACCAATGACCATGTTACCCCAAGACATTGGTGGGCCATTTGGAGAGGAGGGTTCCTATTCAGGCAGGCTGAGATGTCTACTGACAAAGCTTGCACGTGTCCACAGGATGTGTGCGTCTTCAAATCTGGAGCATTTGGCACAGTCCTCCTGCTGGATGGTGCGTGAGAGATGAAGTTGGAATTCCATTGTTTCCCAACCAGGCAATTGTATGTGGAGTACTCTGTCTGCTAAGCAGCATAAACTTTTGCCCGCATTTTCTGTCTACTTGCTGGACATTCCACAAGGGGTGCTGGAAGCCCTACTAAGCCTGGAGGGGAAATTGCTCTTTCACTGACGCAAGCCCAACCCCCATCCTCCCTTGCTCGCCCCTCCCTCCCTCCCTTTCTCCCCCTTTCTCTTCTACTCTACCTCTGCGCGTCCGCGCGCGCGCGCGCGCGCGTGTGTGTGTGTGTGTGTGTGTGTGTGTGTGTGTGTGTGTGTGTGTGTGTGTGTGTGTGTGTGTGTGTGTGTGTGTGTGTGTGTGTGTGTGTGTGTGTGTGTGTCCTTGTTGCACATCAGTTCGCACATTCCTGTTCCAGATTTCCGCATCCGAACCTTCAATTGTGACATAATCGTTCCTAATCGTCATAAATGCGAGTATAACTTTATGTTGAAAAAAGAGAAAAGAATGTCTCCCAAAAAATGGGAAATTCTTATGGAATTAAAGTACAAATATGTGACTTTTGGGCAATTCCTTTTAAGGATGAAGCAGCACCACTGCTTATGTCCTGTTCAAGCATTTGATTTGCAACTGATGTACAGCGCACCTTGGTGGGTTTGTGCAGGCGTCATTCAATGTACCACCCGAGACGAGTTTTCATATCAAGAAATGATAACTCACCTGCCCCTATGTGCACTTGAGGTGCGGTTTATGGTTCTTCCCCCTGACCCCAAGGGCGGTTTTGTGCGGAAGGTGGTAATTTCAACCCTGCAATACGCTCTGTCACTAAGGGGGACAAAAGGGGTGTATGTGTGTGAATGTGTGTGTGTGTGTGTGTGTGTGTGTGTGTGTGTGTGTGTGTGTGTGTGTGTGTGTGTGTGTGTGTGTGTGTGTGTGTGTGTGTGTGTGTGTGTGTGTGTGTGCGCGTGCGCCTGGGCATGAGAGATAATTTGGGGGGAGAGAAAAGGGGGGGGGAGAAGGGAGAGGGACACACACACACACACACACACACACACACACACACACACACACACACACACACACACACACACACACACACACACACACACACACACACACAAACGCGCGCGCGGTTTGTTGGGATGCAAAGAAAGTGATAAATACAGGTTGTCACTCTTCATTATTTAAGCTCCATAAAATCTCAGCGGTACAAGCCGCATCACTTGGGAGCGAATAATCTGCTCGGGATAAGTACTTGAGAGGCCGTTCAAGTAGTGCTACAATGATTGGCACAGTAATTGAGAGACCAGTGCACGTAATGGTACAGTATTCCGCACAGTAATTGCTGGGCAGGCTAGCGCAAGTAAGAGCACACTGATCGACACAGCAGTTACGAACCAGTGCAAGTGAGTGCACTGTAATTAATGGGCTAGGGCAATTAGTTGTACAGAAACGCCGCAGTAGTTTATGGGCCGGTGCAAATATTGGCACAGTAATGGATGGGCCTGCGCCAGTAATGGCCCAGCAACTGGCACAGGAGTTGACGGGTCGGTGAAGATAAGGGCACTGTAATTGACGGGCCGGCGTGAGCAATGGCACAGTGGTTGCAACTGCAGTTGACAGGCTAGTAAGTGTTCAAGCCAATGGCTGGGAGCTGTGCATTGCCATGGGCTAAGAGAGCACAGTTTTGCGGTTTCACAGAGAGAGGCGAAGAAGGTGCTGGTGGTCGGGGGCGGGGATGGGGGAGTCTTGCGGGAGGTTGCCCGCCACCCCTATGTGGAGCAAATCGACCTGGCAGAAATTGACGAGTATGGCCCGGCTCTGCTGATCACTTGATGAGTAATGCCTGGCTGGCTTAGTTGCTTGATGAGTAATGTCCGGCTCTGCTGATCACTTGATGAGTAAGGCCTGGAAGTGCTGAACACTTGATGAGTAAGGCCCGGAAGTGCTGATCTCTTGATGAGTAATGCCCGGCTCTGCTGATCACTTGATGAGTAATGTCTGGCTCTGCTGATCAATTGGTGAGTACTGCCAGACTTTAATGAGTAGTTGATGAGATAGGCCTTTCCTCAGATGGGTGACTAATGAGTAAGGCCTGTCTCTATGTGTCAAAAGGAACATCTTCAAGGAATTCAAGCCCTTGCGGTCTCCTAGAGGTCTCTTGACTCTGTCCCATTGAGACAAGTGAGGAGGGAGGAAGGGATTCTGAGGAACAGGGACAATTTCCCTCTTTGCATGACATTGCTTCAACTGACTGCTTCTCCCCGTCTCCACCCTCCTTGTCCCTATCCTCCCTCTTGCCCTCTCTTCGGTTCCTCAAGATGAGTATTGCATGGGTGTTTGTGCGTGCGCGTGCGCGCGTGTGTGTGTGTGTGTGTGTGTGTGTGTGTGTGTGTGTGTGTGTGTGTGTGTGTGTGTGTGTGTGTGGGGGGGGGGGGGGGGAGTTACTCACTTTCTGCTAAGACACGGTGGGAAGACATGGGTGAGTGTGTGTGTGTGTGTGTGTGTGTGTGTGTGTGTGTGTGTGTGTGTGTGTCTGTGTGTGTGGTTGGGTGTGCGCCGTTTTTGAGTTGTGTGTGTGTGTGTGTGTGTGTGTGTGTGTGTGTGTGTGTGTGGGGGGGGGGGGGGGGAGTTACTCACTTTCTGCTAATACACGGTGGGAAGACATGGGTGAGTGTGTGTGTGTGTGTGTGTGTGTGTGTGTGTCTGTGTGTGTGGTTGGGTGTGCGCACTCGCGTTTTTGAGTGGTGTGTGTGTATGTGTGTGTGTGTGTGTGTGTGTGTGTGTGTGTGTGTGTGTGTGTGTGTGTGTGTGTGTGTGTGTGTGTGTGTGTGTGTGTGTGTGTCTGCGTGCGTGCGTGCTTCCCGCCGGGGGGGGGGGAGGCGGGGGCATCCAGTTTCCAGTTTGTTTAAGGAACCCTGTCATAATTGCATATGAAAATGTTAATATCTCGGTATTGTTGCTGAGACCGCGGGGTCCGGCAGTTGTGGGCTTTGGTTTTTTGAGCGTGCTTTTGAAGTCTAAATTGACAGTTTTGAGGTTCGGACATCCATCCGAAGTGCATTGGCATACCCCTTCCTGCAGATAGAATCATTATGAATCGGTGTCGGGGATTTTTCGATGCACAGGATGGTTCCGGATGTTGCCAAGAAGTACTTCCACGAGGTAGGTGGAGCCCCCCCCCCCCCCCGGCGGGGGCTTTCAATAATGCTGATTCAGAGAGGGGTAGGTTACATGTTTTGGGATAAGGAAGAGACTGCTGGAGGGGGAGAAGTGTTTCTTCTGTTTTGCCCCACTTGACTCCTAGGGTAAGGTGGGTCCCTGACGCACGCACGCGCGCGCGCACGCACGCATGCACGCACGCAGACACATCCACACACACACACACACACACACACACACACACACACACATCCACACACACACACACACACACAGACACACACACGCACACACACACACACACACACACACACACACACACACACACACACACACACACACACACACACACACACACACACACATACGCACACTAGAAGTTTCAGACGTAACCCTGAACTTCGGTATTTGATTACAGATGGATCTGCTCCTATCCATCAAAACACACAGATGAGTCGAAATATTCCTCTCCGGATTTTGAACCGGGTACTGACGGATGCAGATGGCTTTGGGTTTTGACGACCCGCGCGTCTCTGTCCACATCACAGACGGAATTAAATGGGTCCAACAGGCGGAGGAAGGCACATATGATGCCATTATCGTGGACTCATCCGATCCGGTTGGACCAGCTGAAGTTCTGTTCGAGAAGGTATGGGGTGTGAAGCTCGATGCATCCCTGCGTCAGCTTATGCTCTTTTCCATTGTCCCAACAAAAGGGTCCTCCACCTGGCCAGGCCAAGTTGCCCTTGAACATATCCAGCTGAGCAAGCATAGTTCTAGGACGGCTGCGTTCCTTACCGCTGAGGTTGTGTGCGTTCTGTTGTTTAGATGACAGGAGCAGCATATGTATTGCAGTAGCTCGTGTGTTGTCCTAAAATGGCTCGAACTTGGGAATCCTTCGTGGCCAGTATGAATGGAATGTCTCCCATCCGCCCCCTTCTCTCTCTCTCTCTCTCTCTCTCTCTCTCTCTCTCTCTCTCTCTCTCTTCTCTCTCTCTCTCTCTCTCTCTCTCTCTCTCTCTCTCTCTCTCTCTCTCTCTCTCTGCGTGTGTGTGTGTGTGTGTGTGTGTGTGTGTGTTGTGTGTGTGTGTGTGTGTGTGTGTGTGTGTGTGTGCCCCCCCCCCCCCCCCCGACCCAACCCCCACGTACTTGTGCCAACAGGGCCAACCATTCAATTGCTCAATCCCGAGTTTTCAACCCCCCAAGCCCGAACCTGACATCTGGACAACAGCCAGGAGCTCTGACCATCTAGCGTGTATAACTTGCCCCTGGATTCCGCGTCCCTGCATGATAGATTTATGGTATGCGGCTAGAATAGGCTTCACTCTTAATTATAAATTGTGAATCCAAGCCCGGTCTTTTAATGCCTGAGCCCAGAGCCTGACCTCACACCCCCATTCTGATCCCAGAGCTTGTGCCTCGGATCCTGTTCTGAGGCTCCTTCCCCCCAATCCAAAAATTCGATTCTTTGGATTCAACTCTGGAAGGTGGATTTTGGATTGTGGGGGAGGGAGCCTCAGCATCGTTCGGTGGAACAGTAAAACCTTGTCCAGTAGCTCTGAGCACTCCGTAAATTAAACCATTGACCCGCTGCTCTAAGCACAATTAACCTCCTGGGCATTGGGCCTGAACTGCCAGTGTAGCCCTTCCCTCCTCGGCAGAGGGCCTTAAAAGCCAGTGCAGCCCGGATTCCTCATACTCTAATGCTGCTACCCCTCACTAGCACATTGCTCAGAGCTTCGGCTTGGTTGTGATGTGTCGATGCTGATCCTGGGGCTGGCTCGAGAACCTCGTGCGCTGAGCTGAGTGGTTCTGCCCTGTGTTTCCACTAATTTAGTCGTGCTGGTTAATACCCGAATTTGCTTCTCTACAATGGTTGCGTCATCTTTAATAGGGAGTGGCACATCTCCTCCTTATGTCGGAGAGCAACCGATGATTAGCATGTGGGGGATGTGCAGCCCTTCTTCGAGGCAATGCACCGAGCGCTGAAGCCGGGCGGCATTGTGTGCACGCAGGTGGGTTCAAACCCCATCCAGACCTTATAAGGCTTCTCTCTGGAGTACTTTTTTCTCCCCGTTATGCTACATCGCAAGCAATTGCTTCTTTGTGTTACCTTCATGCAACTGCAACTGTGTTACATTTATTGCAAACAATTGCATCTTTTCCCTCCTCCTGCAAGGCCCTTGTTGACTCCTCTCCAGCTCTCTGCTACTTTTCCGACATGCCTTCGAGGAAAATGCTCTTGTCCAGCATTGCCGCCTCCATAAGAGCAGGCACACACGTGCACACCGCGCGCACACACATACACCCACCCCCCCCCCCCACACACACACACACACACACACACACACACACACACACACACACACACACACACACACACACACACACACACACGCGCACACGCACACATTCACGCACACACACACACACACACACACACACACACACACACACACACACACACACACACACACACACACAAACATAGGCGCATTCGCACTCTCGGCCTGCGGGAGTGGGGACTATGCATTAGGGGCAAGGGTCTTAGCACACAGGAGGCGGGCTTTCATTGCCAATGCCTTTAATGCATTGGCTGCTGCTGCTGCTGCTGTTCTACCACGGTCTTTACCTGGCCTGCTTTATTTCA
>KV908387.1:55000-57500 GCA_002005505.1 Botryococcus braunii
TATGTAAGGCTTACATAATATCTTCCCCGCGTGTGCCGGGTCATGCACTCATTACCCTTGTTCTAAGAACGTACCGTACTTTCGTGAGAGGAGTGACGGCACGTGCCGAAGTGATCGTCGTCGGTTGGAACCTATACATCGTAATCTATTGCGTCATTCCAAAATCACGCAAGACATTAAGCACGCAAGGCATTCCAAAATCACGCAAGACATTCCAATTTTCATATTTGATCCTTCTGTTCATCCTCTTGAAACAAGTATTTGTGGGATTTGGCCTGCTTCCAGACTCTGACCCGACAGGTAGTAAGCGGCATGGCGGCAGCTGTTGTCCTAAAAGAAATCGGTCCTCCGTCAGTTTTGGCTGTAGAGACAAGGGATCCCACAGTTCGCAAACTATCTGAGGTATCCTGCATTCTTCCCTGCAAGTCAGGGCTGAGGCGATGCCGTATGCGCTTACTATGAAATCTGTAAACACGTAACCAAATGTGGCGCAACAGTATTGGAAAATTGTTGAAAAACATAAAATTTCCTTAATTGTTACCAGGATCTAAGCGCAATGTGGCCTTTCCTGTTGTGCGACAATGTCCGAGGTGATCTTGCCTCGGTGCGTATTAGCATTAATCTTGTTCTGGCGTGGATCGGTAGGGTTTTTGTTCTTCTGGAACTTGCTTTAAAGGACTAATGGCTGTTTCGGGGCTCCCGACGTGGAGGCTTCGCAAACGTCAAGAGGCCTTTAAATGAGACATTATGAAACAGGATCCGCTACATCGCACTCCAGCTTCTTTTTAAAACAGGCCAACCTTTGCGTGCAGGTTCTTGTGAAGAATGTGTCGACATCCGTCAACCCGGTGGATTTAAAAACAAGGAAGGGATCAAAAGAGACTACTGTACCCCGGATTCTTGGGGGCGATGTAGCTGGGACTGTGGCTGAGCCTGATGAAGATGGAAAGGTACAACACCAGCAACTCATTTAGCCAATGTCTTGGATGTGGCAGCACATTTTCAAGTGTCAGATGGGCTCATCCTGTGGCAAGGACCAACGTTGAAATGTAGTACAGTATTCTTGATCTTCAAACCAAAATGGATATCGCGTGCTCAAGCCGCATGTGAGACTGCGAAACTAATATGTATGGAGGGTACAGAAGCACAGCTTCGTTCACCTTAGCAATACCGTTTATAGTGTGACAACGGGATTGACTAGGTGTAGGGGGCATCTGGTTGATTCTTCTCCTCCGAGGGGTATCCAATTATAACCATTCACGACACCACTCCATGGACCAGGTCCTACTTCTGTTGATTATAAGAAGGGCAGTTAGTAATGCCGAAGGTCCCAGGGACGGCATGCAAATAGGGCCGCATGGTTCTAGGAAGGAAAGGTAATCCGCGGCATGACCCTCAAGAGGAATGTTGATAATTTCGCATGATTCTAGGACAGAATGTGATGCAAGGTACTTCAACTAAAATGATCGTTTCGCTGTTAGCTTGCTGCTGATGCTGGAATGGATGATCCTGAACCTTGTCTGAGAAATGTTTCCGAAAGTTCTGAGAAATGGACGGATTTCGCTGGGCCCCTTTCCCGACAGGCCTTTTCCACTGACTTTGCACCAAGTTTAGAGTTCCCCTATGCTACAGTCCATCCCTTCTTTTGCCCTCCAATTCCAATTCTTTTGTATTTCCACTCTCCTTCAGATTTTCCCGTGATTTCACAAGGCTACAGGTGGCGATGTTGGCTCACAGCTTTCCCACTGAACCCAATCTCTGACAAATCCCCAACATATCAACACCTTCCCCATGATCATGCCCCTGCTTGCGGGCATCTCCACCAGCATTGCTGCCTGGAAGGGGGATTACTGTATCTACTGGGGGAATGGGGAGCACTTCTTACTCTTGCATCCCCGTTCTCACCACGTGTGCCGCGTCATGCATACTTCACACTTTTTGCAACATTGCCCTGCCCCGTTGCTGGGCACTGGGTGGTGTACATGGAAACTTCTGCGTCCGATTGTAAATCCCGAGGTTTAGCGGCTGTGCATGTGGAGTTTTCCGGGGAAATCAGAGGAACTGGGAGATCGCACACATGTGGGTAGTGGATGGTTATACTACTATCGGTGTTCGTGGGATTAGCCAAATTAGGACCAGATAAGTAGGACTGGCCAGATCAGGACCAGATTTATTAGGACTAGCTAGATTAGGACCAGGGAAGATGACTAGCTGGATTACGACCAGATTTGTGGGCCTACCAGGTGGAGATTAGGTAAGAGCCTATGTCATAGGAATGAGACCCCTTTTACACCCTGGCTCACAAGACAGTTAACGTGACAGTCTTGAAATGAAACCGGGCGGCGTTCTTAAAGATAGCTTCATCTGCAACAGCTGCAGACCGTGATGCACCGTTGATTCCCAACCTTCTATAGAAGGCTTGCTTTGGAGAGGCTTTGCTGTTGAGGGCTTGCATTTTTCAGCTTGCTTCTTTGATTGGGAGTTTCAGGATTTTGAGAGT
>KV908387.1:62500-120000 GCA_002005505.1 Botryococcus braunii
GTATTTGCTAGTGTTATTGAGCCGCCGCACCCCCCCCCCCCAAAACCTGCGCGGCCCCCCAGTGCACATGCGTGCGGGCATGCAAGTATACAGGCGTGTGTCTCTTTTCTCTCCAGGCCCAGGCAACCAGGCAATTCCCAGGCAATGAAAACCTTCTTGGTCGCATTGGTATCCAAGTGAAAGCTCTGGTTGCTTGTCTGTAGGGCGGCGCATGAGCTTGTGGAGACAGGCCACGTGCGCGGGAAGGTTGTGCTCACCTTTTAACGAATGCTGCGTGTGAGGGAGCCGTCAGAACGCCTGCGCGTGGTCCCCGAAACGATATGAAGGGGTGACGGGATTTGCACATCACTGCTGCATATGTTGTACCGCCGCGTCCACTTGGCGCCAGTCGGCAAACCTAGTGTATAAGAACTGCATTCAATATGATTTTACCGCCTGAGGTCCCTCCGGTAGTCCACTCCACGCCGGTCGATATAGTGTATAAGAAGTGCAATCAATGTGATTCTACCGCCTGAGGTCTCTGCTATAGTCCTCTTGGCGCCAGTCGATCTAATGTATAAGAAGTGCATGCAATCAATGTGACTGTACCGTCTGAGGTCCCTCCGGTAGTCCAGTCGGCACCAGTCGATCTAGTGTATGAAAAGTGCAATCAATGTGATTTTACTGCCTGAGGTCCCTCCGGTAGTCCAGGTGGCGCCAGTCGATCTAGTACTATAGTGTGTAAAGAAGGGTGATTTTACCGCCTGAGGTCTCTCCGGAAGTCCACTTGGCGCCAGTCTATCTAATGTATAAGAAGTGCAATCAATGTGACTTTACCGTCTGAGGTCCCTCCGGTAGTCCAGTCGGCACCAGTCGATCTAGTGTATGAGAAGTGCAAAATCAATGTGATATTACCGCCTGAGGTCCCTCCGGTAGTCCACGTGGCGCCAGTCGATCTAGTACTATAGTGTGTAAAGAAGTGTGATTTTACCGCCTGAGGCCTCTGCTGTAGTCCTCTTGGCGCCAGTCGATCTAATGTATATGAAGTGCAATCAAAGTGACTTTACCGTCTGAGGTCCCTCCGGTAGTCCAGTCGGCACCAGTCGATCTAGTGTATAAGAAGTCAATCAATGTGATTTTACCGCCTGAGGTCCCTCCGGTAGTCCACTTGGCGCCAGTCCACTATGTCCACCAAAGGTACAAACAATGTGGGTTTGTCAGCTATGGTCCCCAATGCTGGGCATTTATATGACGTGGTGCTCAGTGTTCACATGTGTTTTATTTATAACATGTTATTAATAAAACTCAAATACGAACTACAGCTCAGCCCTGAAAGCGATCTGTGATATTATTATATTGATGAATATAGCACAACGCGGTCGACAGCCAGGTTCCTCGAGGTACACCGTAGCCCTGGCGATTGCAGACTTTATTTGCTCTCCAACATTGTGTTGAGTCAGCGGCCCACTGCCCGGGCCCCGCTGTATTGCTGTTTTTTAGATCTGTCTAAAGCCTATGATCGAGTTCCTAGGCATTACTGATGGGAGGCCTTAAGGCGCCTTGGGGTGGATGAAGGTTTTACCCCGCGGAACGGTCCATGTATGATGGTGTTCGGTTTACGGTTCTTGTCGGGGGCATGGCTGGATCCATGCAGCATTAATGAATATTCCACGCTTCGGTTGATAAGGTTTCCCAGGGGTCCCCGATTGATCCCACCTTGTTCGCGGTTTATGCTGATAAGCTCCTTAGGCACATTCGGGCTACATGTCCTGGGGTTGGTCCCCAGACTCGAGATGGGACTTGCGTTCCGGATGAAATGTATGCTGCAGCTGATGATTTGATCATTCATGCAAAAACGGCAGAGGGCTTGCGACAACTCATTGATGCTGATGTTAGTTGGCGTGGCTCGTCCTATATGCGTGATAGTCCCGATAAGACAGATGCCATGGTCTTTCCCTCGTCAGCTCAGTCGCCCACTTCCTTTCAGTGGGTTTGTGAAGGGGTCACGCTTCCCGTCGTGTATACTAAGAACTACTTGGCCAACCAAGGTTGTTATGTCATCCTCTGTTGGGGGTGTGGAGGGCACCTTTGCCTCCTGCGTGGCAAAATGCGGGCCACTTGGAGCTCGCTTTTGGTAAAGGTAATTTGCAGTGTGCGGCCCCAGTTGGACTTCTTCTCAAGTTGCTTCTCATGTGTGTGGTGCCCACAGCGTCGTATGCCTCTGAGATTTGGGGTTGGCGTTATTTTTGTTCACCGTTAATGTCACCATCTGTTAAGCTTTTAGAATCTAGTTACTTGGTCATGTTGAAGATGTTTCTAGGAGTGCGCCCCTCAGTGGCCTTCCCAATTATGGAAGACTGAGTTTGGGGGGTTCAACCTCTCTTTCATCATTGGCTCAAGCGTATGGCCACCCTTTGGAACTCGTTGGTGTCTTTGTCTCAGGATAATGTATATGCCTTGATTCTTCGCGGCTCATGCTTTTATGACGTCACTACCAATACTCCCACTTGGGCTTACACTTTGCTGCTGACATAAGCCGGATCGCCGCAGAGCGCTGCATCAAAATTTGGGACAGGAGCGCAGACAGTCAACCTTGGCAGCTAATTTGGAACTGTAGGGGGGACGAACAGGGCAGTGGATGTACCGAGAAGATGGTCCTGCAGGGGACCTGTCTGCGTGACGGAAGCAAGATTCCCACAGGGCAGAAGGGAAGTGGCCTTAGTGATCCCCAGAACCCCTTGCAAGAAGCCCTCCCAATTGGGCATTAGGCAACCCAGCCACAGTTTGCTGCATAGGGCCTAAACCACCACCACCAGCTGTGAGAATGGATTGGAGGACCTCGGGTTGGAGCATATCCAAGGTCACCGAAGCGTGCTCGGCTTCGGCGGGCGGCATGGTCCGAGCTGTGAAAACGAACTTGCCGGTCTCAAAACATCTGACGAGCCCTTGGAAGCTAGAGAATAAAGAATTACATCCATCCGGCCCAGGGGGCATGATAAGATAAAGACGGATAAACCAACGGTATGTGAGAACCACTATATTCATGGATAACAAGGCCGGTAACTGGATAATGGAGAATGGCCAAGTCACCGGCGCTGAAACGCTTGACGGGCCTGGAATGCATCAAATATAAAATAAACAACCGCAGCCTGATCCTCTTGCCAAATGAAGTTACGTAGTGACCACGAGGGGGACGAGAACAAATGTGGGTAGCGGTCCCAAACCTGAGCAAGTGCGGGGCAATGAAACACAAAATGATGCTCGTGCCCCACCGGTATGCCACACATGTCACATAAACGCTCCAAATGGGGGATATGGGTGCGTCTTCCTACATCTATAGGTAAGTCATGGACTCCAAGACGAAATTTAAAAAATTGCCTAACGCGCCTGCCACTAACTGGAAGAGACAACAGTGTTTCACGTTGAATCGGCCTTGTTCGGGCAAACCATATAAGAAAAGTGCATAACTGGGGGTCCTTATGTGCTAATCTAGGAGATATGTGCAATCCCTCATCCGAGAGCCGCTGGGCACTAGTGAGTATTGCCCTGAAATTTCTTTAAAGTATCTTTAAAGTATCCATGTCCGCCTCATGAGGGCTATGAAAGTCCACCGGATAGGGGTACCCAAGTTTTCTCAAGGCACGCATGAACGATCCTGCCCAAGTTGGACTATGTGTCGTGACCCCATAGTAGCATGAGTCCCTAAGAATACTCGCATACATGTGATCCTCTGGGAGCTCGCGAAGAGAATTCCAAAACTTTGCCATGGGCTTCAACCATTGATGTCGCAGTGGCCGGATGCCTAGCTCACAAAGAAGGACAGTTGTTCTAACCGTGCGCCGGACCCCAATGATCATGCGCAGCATAGTGAGAAAGTCATTTTCCAAATTTTCACCGAAGCTCCACACAAGGGCTTGGGGAAAGTGTGCACACCCCGCATGCGTATGACGCGGTGGGGACAACACATGTTAAAAAGAGCCGAATAAGGATCCCAATTGAGACCGTGCAGTCAAGGTTTACCATATCGCTGTTGTATTGAGGACCACGCCCCCCACATCTTCCCTCGTAATTGACCAAATGTTTCACTCACACCTGCCACTGAAGAAATGTTTCTTTTTGACGATCCCTAGGTGGCGACACTGTGTAATGACGGTCTCTAGGTGGCGACACTGTGTAACCACTTTTAGGGACGCCCCATTATATGTGCATGGTTGACTGGCAAGGTCTATTGCCCCCTCAGGAAACACCTTTGCGAGGCACTTACTATCTTGTATTTATTTTCTTTCATAAGGAGCTCTTCTTGTCGCATGGGCTGTGTGGCCCAAGCACCACGTGCTGGTGAGTCTCTTGGCACGTCCACAGGGCACAGCACGGGCGCACGTGCCGCTGTTACTGACGGCACGTACCAACGTACCCAGGTACTGACGGCCGAGTGTTCATCATCTTTTGCAACCTATAACCATAGTCAACAGCGTCTTTACATATACGCGCAAGACATTTCAAGCTTGAGCTTTGTTCTTTTGGTGATCCATTTAAAACTAATATCTGTAGGAGTTGACCTGGTTGCGGACTGCAACCCGACAAGGTTTTTATTATTTATTTTTTTTTTTTTTGGGAACGCGGCATGGCGGCAGCTGTTATCCTAAAAGAATTCGGTCCGCCGTCAGTTTTGGCTGTGGAGAGCAGAGATCCCACAGATCGCAAACCATCTGAGGTATCCTGCATTTCTCCCTGCAAGTCAGCGCAGAGACGATGCCTTTATTCGGTGACTATGCAGATCTGTAACAGAAACCAACATGGAGCAACAGTATCGGGTAACTTTTGGAAGCAATCAAATTTTCTTAATTGATATCAGGAACTAAGCCCAACGCGGCCTTTCCTGTTCTGCGACAACGTCCGAGGGGATCATGCCTCGGTTTGTGTTATCATTAATCGCCTGCTGACATGATCTTGTACTGGCGTGGATCGTTAAATCTGTTGCTGTTAAGGACTAATGGCTGTTCCGAGGCTTTGCAACCGTCAAGAGGCCTTGTAATGAGAAATTATGAAACAGGATCCGCTACATCGAGCGCCAGCACCTGCTTGATACTGGCCAGACTTTGCATGCAGGTTCTTGTGAGGAATGTGTCGACATCGGTCAACCCGGTGGATTGGAAAACAAGGCAGGGATCAATAAAGTTTACTGTACCCCGAATTCTTGGGGCAGACGTGGCTGGGACTGTTGCTGAGCCGGATGAAGATGGAAAGGTACAACACCAGAGACTCATTTAGCCAATGTCTCGGATGTGGCAGCAGATTTTTAAATGTCGGATGGGCTCATTCTGAGGCAGGCCTAACAGTGGAGTATAGAACAATAAGTTTGCTCTTCAAACCAAGATGGTTATCTTGTGCTCAACCCCCATGTGAGACTCCGCAGCTAAAGATGTCCAGGGTACAGAACCTTCATTTCACTCACGTGAGCAATACTGTTTATACTGTGAGTAGGGGAGTTCGCAAGGCCCCTTCTCCCATAGGCCTGTTCCACTGGCTTCGCACCAAGTTTAGAGATCCCTATTCTATTGTCCCCCTGCCTTCTTTCCCTCCCTTCCAAAATATTTTTTTTTCCTTCTCTCCTTGCGATTTTCCCCTATCTATCTATCACCCTATCAATCGGTTCCCCGTGATCATGCCCCAACTTGCTGGCATCTCCACTAGCTTCGCTGGCTGGAAAGGAGGTTAGTGTATGTACTGTGAAAACGGGGAGAACTTCTTGTTCCTACACTGGGAGAACTTCTTGCCCTTCCCCTGTAGGAACTGGGAGTACTTCTTGCTCATACAGTACCATATCCACCGCGTCCACTTTGTACATCATGGCCCTGCTCCACCGCTGAGCAATGGGCGGTGTACATGGACACTTCTGCGCCCAAATATGAATCCTGAGGTTGGGCGGCTGTGCATCTGGAATCTTCCATTCCTATCAGAAGAAGTCAGGAGATCGGACACAAGCGCGTAACAGACATGGATGGCTACTCCTATCAGAGGCATTAGTGGAATTTGCCAAATTAGGCCCAGATAAGTAGGACTAGCCAGATTACGACCAGATTACTGGGACTAGCCAGATCAGTCAAGACCTGAGCAGGACTGCATGAGACCAGATTAGTAGGACTAGCTGGATTAGGACCAGATAAGTAAAACTAGCTGGATTAGACAAGATTAGTAGGACTACCGGGTAGCGTTTAGTAATGCCCATGGCATCTAGGAGCCAGACGCCCTGCTACAAAATGGATATAAATCTTAAGGAAAATAAATATATCGTCGTTCAAAATTTGAGCCTTTTCTGCATCAGCTGCAGACCGCAGCTTTGGATCCCATGGACTGCCAACCTTCTTTTAGAGGCTTTGCTTTGGAGAGGATTTCCTATTGAGGAGGCTTTGCTTTGGAGACAGTGTGCTGTTGAGAAGCTTTGCTTTTGAGAGTCTTGGCTTTTGAGTGCAGTTCAGAGTTGGAGACCGGGTGATTGCTCTCACAAATGGCTTCAGATGGGACATTGAAGACGTCTTCTCGCAAGGTAGCCCGCTCATCCTTTTCAGTCCATTCAAGGGCCTAGGAAAAACAAACGGCAAATGATCCCAGAAAGCACAATCATGGTTCAATACACCTGAATGGCAATCAAGTTTCCTTGCCGTGCCTGATCCCCGGGGAACCGCCTCATGTGAACCCTTTGGTCTTTGGCAATCTGCTTTTCCCTGCCTACCTCTCAGCATGCTTCAGTGCCTCTTACGCTCTGCTGCAGTGGCCCCACATGCGTGCATGTGTGTGTGTAGGTGGGTGTGTGTGTGTGTGTGTGTGTGTGTGTGTGTGTGTGTGTGTGTGTGTGTGTGTGTGTTTGTGTGTGTGTGTGTGTGTGTGTGTGTACACATGTGTTTGGGGGGGGGGGGATAGGGAGGAGGTGTTGAGGGAGGGAGGGAGGGAGGGAGGGAGTGCAAGAGGGGAGGCGGGGGCTTAATTGACGGGTATGGAGGGGGTGCAGGGACGTACCAGCAGTATGTGAGCGTCCCAGCAGGCTGGCTGGCCCGGGTGCCCGCCAACATCCCTCTGGAGACTGCAGGCAAGAAGGCCTCACTGCACCCCTCCCTCCCTCCCTCCCTCTCTCTCCCCCCCCCTCTCCTCTCTCTCTCTCTCTCTCTCTCTCTCTCTCTCTCTCCTCTCTCTCTCTCTCTCTCTCTCTCTCTCTCTCTCTCTCTCTCTCCTCTCTCTCTCTCTCTCTCCCTCTCTCTCTCTCGCTCTCGCTCTCGCCTCGCTCGCCCTCTCCGCTCGCTCCGCTCTCGATCTCGCTCTCTCTCTCTCTCTCTCTCTCTCTCTCTCTCTCTCTCTCTCTCTCTCTCTCCTCTCTCTCTCTCTCTCTCTCTCTCTCTCTCTCTCTCTCTCTCTCTCTCTCTCTCTCTCTCTCTCTCTGTGTGTGTTTGTGTGTGTGTCTCTCTCTCTCTCTCTCATTCTCTCTCTCTCTCTCTCTCTCTCTCTCTCTCTCTCTCTCTCTCTCTCTCTCTCTCTCTCTCTCTCTCTCTCTCTCTCTCTCTCTCTCTCTCTCTCTCTCTCCTCTCTCTCCCTCCCTCTCTCCCTCTCTCTATCCCCACCCCCCCCCCGGGGTGGGAAAGGGTTTGGTGGGCGGTGAGCTCTTGTAGGGCAGATCTTGAATACGTTTCATAATCTCAATATATCTTCCAGGACGTCATCGGCGGGATTAACGTCCCCCGGGACAAAGCAGAGAAACCTGGGAAACTAGGGAACGCGGAAAAAGGGGAAGCCGGAAAATGGAGACACTGGCAAGTCAGAAATCTGGAAGAAACGGGAGAAAAGGAGGACAAGCAATGGGCGGAGAAAGGAACAAGGTGGGTAGGGCAGGGGGCATCCCGCTGGTGTCGTTGACGGCCTGGCAGGCGCTGGAGAGCGCGGGCCTCAGCCCCGGGCAGCGGGTGCTGGTGGTGGCGGGGCGGGCGGCGTCGGCCACTTCGCCCTCCAGCTCGCCAAAGTGCACTGGGGCGCCTACGTTGTTGCCACTGCCGGCCCCAAAAACCAGGAATTCCTCAAGGTACTGCCCCACTCAACCTATGTGGGCCCAGATAAGTCTACCCACTTCAGGCCTACCTCTCGGTGTTGCCCATCAACAATTTTTTTTACTCGAGGTATTATTGCCCAAGGCCGTTCCTCAAGGGGTTGCCAAGGAGCCAGGGCGTCCTCAAATTAATGCCCCACAATCAGGATTTCCTCAAGTGCTTACCCAACAATTAGGCCTTCCTCCAAGAGTTGCCTCACATTCAGGCATATCTCAAAGAAGTTCAACTAGCGGGCTTTTCTCTAGGTTGCTCATCAACCGGGCCTTCCCAAAGGTGTGGCCAAGATGCCAGGCCGTCTTCAAGATGTTCTTGAAGGAGCCTGTCACCCCCAACGCCCTGTGTGTGTGTGTGTGTGTGTGTGTGTGTGTGTGTGTGTGTGTATCTGTGTATGTGTGTGTGTGTGTGTGTGTGTGTGTGTGTGTGTGTGAGCGCATGCGCGCGGGCGCACGAGCAAGAGTGGGAGAGATTGGGAGATAGAGAAAAAGAGAGAGTAAAAATGGGTTGCGTATTAAAGGGTGCAAATGCCTTGTTGGGCAACTGCATGTTTTGGTTGCAGAGAGATTTGGTCCACTTTTATCATAATGCTGAAAGTGGTGCAGGAACTTGGAGCGGACGAAGCGGTGGACTACAGCAAGGAGGGCTACCTCAACGCGTACATTGAGCAGCCCTTTAATGCCATTGTGGACCTCATTGGAGGTTTGCCCCCCCTTCCTTCCCTCCCTCCCTCACAGACACATCCAGACACACACACACACACACACACACACACACACACACACACACACACACACACACACACACACACACACACGCACGCACGCACGCACGCACGCACGCACGCACGCACGCACGCACGCACGCACACAGGCACGAACGCACGCACACACACACACGCGCGCGCGCGCGCGCGTGTGTGTGTGTGTGTGTGTGTGTGTGTGTGAGTGTGTGTGAGTGTGTTAGGGTGAGAAAGTGTGTGTGTAGGGGGTGGGGGGTGTGTACACAGAACACAGACAGGGGAAGGTGGTCTGAAATCAAGTCCACATTGTTTTACACACTTGTTTTGGTCCAGGGTGAATCAGAGAGTGAATGGGGGGGTGGCACGCAGTCAGACCTCCAAAGTTTCTTGGTGGTGGAAAGTCGAGGCAGTATGAGGCAGTGTGTGTGAAGTGTGCGGAAATGTATGTTAAGACAATATGAGAGTCCTGGGAAAGAGGGGGCAATGGGGACTCTCACTAGCTGTTAATCGTATTCAGGTGTGTGGAGCATTGCAGTCTTGTGGCAGATCCGCACAAGGTGGGGCAGGGGACAGCGAGGATTATGCATACAAGGTGCTGGCAAAGTATGGGTTGAGGGAAGGGGGGTTAGGGGATAAGGGGGATTAGGGGACAAGGAGAATAATGCACACAAGATCCTGGCAAAACTATGGGTTGGGTGGGGCAGGAAACACGGAGGATTATGCATACAAGGTGCTGGCAAAAGGCGGTACATTTGCGCACATCTTCAACGCTGGGACGAGCCAGGCCAAGATAGAGGCTGGCAAGCAGTGGACCGACAAGAAGTACACCGCCACCATTGTACAGCCCAATGGAGAGCAGCTGCAGCAGATCGTGGACTACATCTCCGAGGGCAAGATCAAGCTGGTCGTCCACAAGTCCTTTCCCATTTCAGAAGTCGCGTGCGTTGCCCCTCTCTTTAAATGCAGTTGTAAGTGTGCGTTGGGAGTGCCGTGCTTTCTGAAGGGCGTATCTACCAGAAGACTGTACTACACAGAGCAAATCTTACGCAATCAGTGACTTCATAGTGCTGCCGTTGACATCGTTTGACATAATGCAGAGGAATCAGTGACTTCATACTAATCATGTCATAGTCTTGCGTTGAGACATGATGTGCAATCAGTATTATTAAATTGGTGGTGTCGTTGTCCCGCTCTGACAATTGTTACGCAATCGGAGCTTTTGATGTCATGTCCTTTGTCCTACTTTGACAAAGCTTTTTGCGATCGGTGACTTGCTAGCTATGTCATTGTTCCGCTTTACACGTGATGGGACAGTTAAATTTCAATGTGATTGTCCTGCTCTGGGATGAGAAAGCTTGCTCGGTTTTGAAGTTGGGGCGTATGTGAGGATCTGACAGGGGAATCGTGGTGTATTTGCTGTAATGTTATTGAGCCGCCGCAACCCCCCCCCCCCCCCGGCGGCCCCCCAGTGCACATGCATGCGGGCATGCAAGTATACAGGCGTGTGTCTCATTCCTCTCCAGGCCCAGGCAATGCCCAGGCAAAGAAAACCTTCTAGGTCGCATTGGTATCCAATTGAAAGCTCTGGTCGATTGTCTGTAGGGCGGCGCATGAGCTTGTGGAGACAGGCCATGTGCGCGGGAAGGTTGTGCTCACCATTTAAGTAATGCTGCTTGTGAGGGAGCCGTCAGAATGTCTGCGCAAGGTCCCCGAAACGAGATGAGGGGGTGCACCACGTGACGGGATTTGCACATTGCTGCTGCATATGTTGTACCGCCGCGTCCACTTGGCGCCAGTCGGTCAATCTAGTGTATAAGAACTGCATTCAACATGATTTTGCCGCCTGAGGTCCCTCGAGTAGTCCACTCCACGCCGGTCGATATAGTGTATAAGAAGTGCAATCAATGTTATGGCAATCAGCGGACGAGTATTTGAGGCAAAGAGATCGGTTCATGATGAAGAAGATAGCGACTGATTGCAATGCGTGTAGTTTTCGTCTTAAATTCGGCGTAGAGCGGCCAATTATAGAATGTACGCGTTCATCTAAGTATATATGAAAACCAGAGAGAACTGTACGGGATCTCCCCTTGCACGCATATGAAGTACAAGGTAATGGTTGTCTTTACAATCAATGTGATTCTACCGCCTGAGGTCTCTGCTGTAGTCCACTTGGCGCCAGCCGATCTGATGTATAAGAAGTGCAATCAATGTGACTTTACCGTCTGAGGTCCCTCCGGTAGTCCAGTCGGCACCAGTCGATCTAGTGTATGAGAAGTGCAATCAATGTGATGTTACTGCCTGAGGTCCCTCCGGTAGTCCACCTGGCTCCAGTCGATCTAGTACTATATATAGTGTGTAAAGAAGTGTGATTTTACCGCCTGAGGTCTCTGCGGAAGTCCACTTGGCGCCAGTCGATCTAATGTACAAGAAGTGCAATCAACGTGACTTTACCGTCTGAGGTCCCTCCGGTAGTCCACTTGGCACCAGTCGATCTAGTGTATGAGAAGTGCAATCAATGTGATTTTACTGCCTGAGGTCCCTCCGGTAGTCCACTTGGCGCCAGTCGATCTAGTACTATAGTGTGTAAAGAAGTGTGATTTTAGTGCCTGAGGTCTCTGCGGTAGTCCACTTGGCGCCAGTCGATCTAATGTATAAGAAGTGCAGTCACTATTATGGCAATCAGCGGAAGAGTATTTGACCGAGGCAAACAGATCCGTTCATGAAGAAGAAGATAGCGACTGATTACAATGCGTGAAGTTTTCGTCTTAAATGCGACGCAGAGCGGCCAATTATAGAATGTACGCGTTCATCTAAGTATATTCGAAAACCAGAGAGAACTGTACGGGATCTCCCCATGCACGCATATGAAGTACAAGGTAATGGTTGTCTTTACAGTCACATTGATTGCACTAGTACTAGTACTATAGTTTGTAAAGAAGTGTGATTTTACTGCATGAGGTCTCTGCGGTAGTCCACTTGGCGCGAGTCAATCTATAATGTATAAGAAGTGCAATCAATGTGACTTTACCGTCTGAGGTCCCTCCGGTAGTCCAGTCGGCACCAGTCGATCTAGTGTATGAGAAGTGCAATCAATGTGATTTTACTGCCTGAGGTCCCTCCGGTAGTCCACTTCGCGCCAGTCGATCTAGTACTATAGTGTGTAAAGAAGTGTGATTCAACCACCTGAGGTCTCTCGGGTAGTCCATTTGGCGCCAGTCTACTATGTCCACCAAAGGTACAAAGAATGTGGGGTTGTCAGCTATGGTCCCCAATGCTTGGCATTTATATGACGTGGTGCTCAGTGTTCACATGTGTTTCATTTATAACATGTTATAAATGAAACACAAATATAAAGTACAGCTCAGCCCTGAAAGCAATCTGTGATATTATTGTATTGATAACTATAGCACAATACGGTCTACAGCCAGGTTCGTCGAAGTACACCGTTGGTAGCCCTCGCGATTGCATGCTTTATTTGCTCTCCAACGTTTTGTTGACTCAGCGGCCCACTGCCCAAGCCCCGCTGTGTTGCTATTCCTTAGATCTGTCTAAAGCCTATGATCGAGTTCCTAGGCATTACTGATGGGAGGCCCTCAGGCGCCTTGGGGTTGATGAAGGTTTTACCCGCGCGGAACGGTCCATGTATGATAGTGTTCGGTTTACGGTTCTTGTCGGGGGCATGGCTGGATCCATGTAGCATTCCACGCTTCGGTTGATAAGGTACCCAGGGGTCCCCGATTGATCCCACCTTATTCGCGGTTTATGCTGATAAGCTCCTGAGGCTCATTCGGGCTACATGTCCGGGGGTTGGTCCCCAGACTCGAGATGGGACTTGCGTTCCGGATGAAATGTATGCTGATGATTTGGTAGTTCTTGCTGAAACGGCAGAGGGCTTGCGACAACTCATTGATGCTGTTGTTAGTTGGTGTGGCTCTTCCTATATGCGTGATAGTCCTGATAAGACAGATGCCATGGTGTTGTGTTAATTAATTTCATGCCTTTCCCTCAGAGGAGTAATAATGGCAAGTCTCCGTATGAAGACAATACCAATTAGGAAAGAGAGGCAGAACCCTGAGTTCTGCCAGGCAATACATGCATTTGAACGAAGACTATCATAACGCAAGTTACAGACACGTTTGTAGAAAGGAGGCATATGGGGCAAGCACGGATAGGGAAGGCACTTGGTTGGAACTATAGTGGCACTCCGGGTGTCTATCAATCAGTTGCTAACCAGTCCTTGACTTGTATATGTCCGTGCCTACTTAACAACGCACAAGTAGGAGGACATCGTCTAACACCCTCCGTGCCGCCACCATGCAGGTGACTTAATCCTTATTGTATTCCTGGATTTAGCACTCAGATGAACATTGTTAGAACATGTTAGACATATAGAGTTGAGTTTAGCTCATCGGACAAAGTAATGAACACGACCTGGGTGAGAGCAGGTTAGGCGTGTTTGAACTGCGTCACCTTGTTAGGAGAGATGAGAGATATTGTAACACTTGGTTGGAACTATAGTGGCACTCCGGGTGTCTATCAATCAGTTGCTAACCAGTCCTTGACTTGTATATGTCCGTGCCTACTTAACAACGCACAAGTAGGAGGACATCGTCTAACACCCTCCGTGCCGCCACCATGCAGGATACGCCAAGCCCAGAATATTTCAGGTTATGGGCCCACGGGCTCGGATGCTGAGAGTGGGTGGCGCCTAAATCGGAGCTCACTAGACTGTGAATGGCGAAGAAGCGGACAAAGCAAACAGCCAGGAAGACCACCAACCTCAACGTTCCAGCGCGCTTGAGATCAGGACCTCCGTCATACAACGAACTAATCAGAGAAGGAGGACAACGTGGAGACCGCAATCCTGACGAGAGAGCCTTTATCGTCAAAGACTACATCTTTCACCTTCACGTTGGCTGTCCGTTAGCTCAACCCACCTGGTTCAGAAGTAAGATCTTGCTGCTACCTTGCGAGTACTGGAGTTATAAGACAACTGGGGAATTATGACTTCCAAGAAGAAAGGATCATCAGCTAGTGGAGCATCAACGTCAAGCAGTGAACCAGCCTCATCCACACCCATCAGAGAACCGTGTACTCCCAGCACCTCAAGAGGCAGCGGAGATGAGCTGCCCAAGATTATCCCAACAAATGTCAAGGTACACATAAAACTGAAGGAACGGGGGACAAATATTATTGTTTGGAAGAATGCATTTTTGGCAGCAAATGAGTCAAAAGGGTCTCTGCCTGCCATCCTGGAGGCTATGCCTGGTACAGCACATGACGCAGCCGCAATGTTACTGATTTATGAGTCAGTCCCAGAGGAATGGCTGGGACCTCTGTCTAATCTGCCCTCTGCTTATGATGCATATGAGTTCATCTGCAGAAAGTTTATTGGTGGATATAATATCCAGGCCAATGCAGATTGGCTCCAAGAAATGAGCCAGGGAATGAAACATGACGAGACGATTTCGCAATATGTCAACAGAATGATCAACCTGAAGGCATGCCTTGACAGGAACAACCATGCTCTACTGGATGCACACGTTGCAACCCAGATTGTGCAGGGCTTGCCTGATGCAGCTAAAGAGCCAGGAATGATCACAACTGCTGCAGCACAACCCCTGGAGAAGCTGGCTGGACTTCTGCGCAACACAGCAGCTGCAGTGGGTTTTGATGAATATGCTCCTCGCCAACCAAGGGTTTTGGCTCTTGGACAAGGCTCCAGTGGAGCCAATACCCCACCAGCTGCCAGTGTAGCCCATCAGCAGGCCCAACCAACTGTCTCTGAGGCCAAGTCCGAGACTAAGGGCATCTGCAACTACTGCAATAAGAAGGGGCATTACTGGAGGGACTGTCGAAAGAGGAAGCGGGACGAGGAGACCCAACGGAACGTAGTGGCAGCGGTCCAACAACTGCAGGGAATGTGGCCACAGGGACCTCCACATATGGGTGGCCCACACCCTCCTGCAGCCCAGCTGGCGCACCCTGGACTGGATGCCTTTCCGGCATGGTTCCAACCCCCAGCTCCCCCACCTCCACCACCTGGAGGTATGCCATACATAATTTCCCTCAACATCCTGAAGACTCCTGTCAGAAATTCGTCTCTGCAATCCTGGCTGGTGGACAGTGGAGCATCTGTACATCTGGTGAATGATGTGACCCTACTACATAATCCAACTGTGCATGCCAAACCCATCCCATTACATCTGGCCACTTCAGATGCCACTGGAGGAATTGTAGCATCAGGCTCTGTCTGCATCCTCAGTCGACTGGGAGTTCCCCTGTGGATACATCATGTTCAGTGTGTTCCTTCTGCAACCTCAAACATACTGTCAGTATCTGCAGCATTGCGGGATGGGGCAGTCTTTCGCACAGATGATGTTGGAGCGTTCACTCAAGTCTGTGGTCCAAACAGCTGGAGGTCTCGGATCAGTGCAGAGAAAGGGCTATTTTATATTCATCAAGTTGTAGCTCTGAGTCCCAGTGTTAACCACAGAAGAATTTCAGCTGCTGTGAAGTCCAAAACCCCCACCCAAAACTCACACAACTGTGCCAGACGATACCTCTGGCATAGCAGAATGGGACATCCAGGTGAAACATGGATGCAGCGCCTAACCAATGAGGACCTGGTCTCGGGACTTGATACATCCCTATGTCCTTGCTCCAATTGTCCAGTCTACTGTGAAGCATGTATTGAGGGAAAGACGTCTCGGCCTCCATTTGGAGTAAGCAGTAGACCAGCTGTTGAACCACTTGACAGAGTACATATTGACACTGTGGGCCCCATTTTTCCTGCTGCAGTAACTGGTGAACGTTACTGGGTGACTGCTTTGGATGAGTCATCTCAGCTAAAGGCGGTCCTGCCTGTGAAGTCCAAAGATGCCATCAGTGCTGCTGTGAGGGACCTCATTCTATACTGGCAGACCCAGAAGAAAACCAAAGTGAAGTGTGTCCGGTGTGACCGTGGAACTGAATTTCTGAATGCCACGTTCAAAGAATTTTGTGCATCCCAGGGGACTAAATTGGAGACCTCAGCTCCTTACACCCCGCAACAGAATGGAGCGGCTGAAAGAGCCAATCGCACCCTCAAGGAACGTACCAGGACTCTTCTGGCTTTTGCAGCTGCCAGTCCAACGTTGTGGAAGGAGGCCCTGGAAACTGCATGCACCCTACTGAACATGGGTCCCAGTACCGGGAGGGACCGCACGCCATCAGAATTATTTTTTGGCTACAAACCAAATGTAACCCCACTGCGTACCTGGGGTTGCTTGGCCTTTGTGCACATTCCTGATGTCCAGCGCTCTGTGTTTTCCCCTAAAACTGTGCCAGGGATGCTTACTGGTTACTCAGCCTCCTCCAAAGCCTATCGGATCTATGTGGGAGGGGGTATCTGGAAGGAGAGCAGAGATGTGGTTTTCGTGGAGCACCTCAGGGGAGCCTCTCGGGTTGGCATGAGCGTTTCCTCAACACAGTCTACAGAGTTTCTGTGTCCTGAGCCCTCTGCAAGTGACACTCCCCCAGTCTTTCCCGGCACCTCCCCTGGCACAACCAACATCAGCCTTGAGACAGATCTTGATGACCCACACAGTGAGCCTGAGTACCTGCCAGCCTCCAGCAACCTCCCCACACAGCCTGTCACAGGACCCCCCAGTGAGGCTGAGCCCGAGCCTGAATCCAGAAGACTGTGTGACCCAGTGGAGATGGATCAAACCCTGGAGGCAGTACAGGACTTAGCCAGAGGAGTGAGACAGGACTCCCACCTTCGACCGCAGATGGAGCGAGCCCAGGAGGTCCTCAGACCAACTAGGTCTGATTGCCGCAACCACCAATTGGATGGCCTGACCCGGGCTCAACGACACGAACAACGCACTGCCGCCAAAGACCTCCTGCTGCCACAGGAGAAGGGAGAGAGCAGAGAGCGAGAGGGGTTGACTGAATGTGACTCTCTGTCACAGGGACCAGGGGAAGTGCAGCTAGAGGGTGATTCACATGAGGGGCATGAATTGCATGTGAGTGCAGTGAGGGGGGCAGCTACAGGCAAAGCTGCAAATGGTCCCGGGGAGCTGAGCAGTATGGGTGGGTCTTGTTCAGTGACTGAGAGAAATGTAAGAGATGTGACCATGCAGAGTTCTTCTGGCAACCCGTCCAGTCAGAGCACTCCTGGACGGGACTGTGGTGGCAGCCACCGGTCAGAGGAAGCATCATATGCTTTCTCTGCACCAGCCAAACATGATTGTGAGCGGGAGACAGGATCTGCATCCTTGACTCCATGTAAGGGACGAGAGGAGGAGGTGAATCAGGAGCACAGACATTGTGGAGACAGACCAAATTACAAGTGCTCACTGAGAGGTACCTGTGCCTGGGAGAGTGATGTCAGAGATGTGAGGTCACTCCCAACAGTGACATGCAGTCGGTCTGAGAGGCATGTGGATCACATAAATCAGGGGAAGTATGCAGACACTCTGCCATATCCCGATGTTGCTTGTGAGAGACCTGAAGAGTCTGAACTCTTGCAGGCATGTCAGAGTGTGTCTGAGGAGGTGAATCGGAAGTCTGGACAATGTGAAGGAATTCCAAATTACAAAGACTGTCCGAGAGGTACCTGTGCATGGGAGGATGATGTGAGGGATGAGCAGAGTAACTTGTGCAAAGCCAAGTGTGAGTCCAAGCGAGAGCGTGCTATGAGAGAGCATTCTACTTCTACTGGAGAGCCTGTGATGTGTAACTCAGCGAGTGTCAGTGGAAGAGTAGTGGGTTCTGGACAAAGTGAGAGAAAATCAGGCAATTCAGAGGAAAAGCACACAGGTGTCAGATTTGGGAAAATTCACGTTCCCTCTAATTTGAGAGAAGCACAGATGTCTCCCCAGTGGGAATACTGGAAGGCAGCTATGCAGGAAGAGCAAAATTCTCTAGATACTCATGAGGTCATGGAGTATGTTCCGAGACCTCGTGGACATAAGGTTATTCCAGTTCACTGGATATTTTCAGTGAAAATGGATGCACATGGCAATGTTGTGAGATTCAAGGCCAGATTAGTGGCACAGGGATGCAGACAAATCCCTGGAGTGGATGTGATGGAGGTCTTTGCTCCTACTAGTAGCTATGGAGCTAGAAGAGCTCTGCTTGCTGTTGCTGCAAGAGAGGGCTGTGAAATTCATCAGGTGGACGTTAAGACCGCCTTTCTGAATGGTGAGCTTGAGGAGGAAGTATATGTAACGCAACCTCCTGGCTTTGAGAATGGTGATAAGAATATTGTGTGCCGATTGAGAAAGGCGTTGTATGGCCTGAAGCAGGCTCCACGTGCCTGGCACAAAACCCTGAATGACAAACTTGAAGTCATGGGGTATGAGGTGTGCAAGAGTGATGCGGGAGTGTATGTGAGATGCTCTACTGATGGAGGAAAGTCCTATGTGCTGATCTATGTTGATGATCTTCTGATAGTTTCCAAGGGTATGTCAGAAATCGAGAGAGTGAAGGGACTTCTCAAGAAAGAATTCACCATCCATGATCTTGGGGAAGTGAAGGATTTCTTGGGATGTCAAGTGATGAGAGATAGAGATAAAGGGCTGATCACCCTGAGTTGCATCCCTAAAATCGATGCACTTGTAGAGAAATTTGGCTTGGATCTTGAGTCAGTGGGACCTGATACTCCCATGACAAAAGATTTCGTAATGTCCCAAAGGGCTGCACCGAGAGATGGGAGCGACAGCATTGGTGCTGGCAGTCCACTACCTCCAGGTCACCGTTACTGTGAGTTAGTAGGGTCTCTTCTGTATATAGCCAACACCACACGTCCCGATATAGCTCAGGCAGTAGGTGTATTGTCTCGTTATCGCATATCTCCCACCACAGCACATTGGAATGAAGCCATCCGTGTGTTGAAGTATCTGAAAGGAACCCGAGATTTGGTTCTAACTCTCGGAGGGGGGGAGATAGAGCTAGAAGGCTATGTGGATGCCGACTATGGAGGTGATCAGGATCATCGCTTCTCTACCACTGGCTTTGTCCTCACTGTGTTTGGAGGAGCAGTAGTGTGGGGAAGTAAAAAGCAATCTGCTGTTGCCACTTCAACAGTGGAGGCTGAATTCATGGCAGCAAGTGCTGTTGTGAAGGAAGCAAATTGGCTGAGAGGTTTCCTGGAGGAAATTGGAGTGTTACCGTGGATAGTGAAGATTCATTGTGACAACCAAGGGTGTATAAACCACCTGAGGAATCCGGTGTACTCCAAACACACAAAGCATATTGCAATTAGCTGTCATTTCGCACGTGAAGCTATTGCAAAGGGGCAGGTTGAATTCAAGTACATTCAATCTGCTAGAAATGTGGCTGACATTTTTACCAAACCACTAGTTAGACAAGTGTTTCTGGGACATCGTAACTCACTGGGACTGGCCAAGTTTCTGTGAGGTAAAGGCAAGGGGAAGTGTTGTGTTAATTAATTTCATGCCTTTCCCTCAGAGGAGTAATAATGGCAAGTCTCCGTATGAAGACAATACCAATTAGGAAAGAGAGGCAGAACCCTGAGTTCTGCCAGGCAATACATGCATTTGAACGAAGACTATCATAACGCAAGTTACAGACACGTTTGTAGAAAGGAGGCATATGGGGCAAGCACGGATAGGGAAGGCACTTGGTTGGAACTATAGTGGCACTCCGGGTGTCTATCAATCAGTTGCTAACCAGTCCTTGACTTGTATATGTCCGTGCCTACTTAACAACGCACAAGTAGGAGGACATCGTCTAACACCCTCCGTGCCGCCACCATGCAGGTGACTTAATCCTTATTGTATTCCTGGATTTAGCACTCAGATGAACATTGTTAGAACATGTTAGACATATAGAGTTGAGTTTAGCTCATCGGACAAAGTAATGAACACGACCTGGGTGAGAGCAGGTTAGGCGTGTTTGAACTGCGTCACCTTGTTAGGAGAGATGAGAGATATTGTAACACTTGGTTGGAACTATAGTGGCACTCCGGGTGTCTATCAATCAGTTGCTAACCAGTCCTTGACTTGTATATGTCCGTGCCTACTTAACAACGCACAAGTAGGAGGACATCGTCTAACACCCTCCGTGCCGCCACCATGCAGGATACGCCAAGCCCAGAATATTTCACATGGTCTTTCTCTCGTCACTTGAGTCGCCCACTTGCTTTCAGTTGGTTTGTGAAGGGGTCATGCTTCCCGTTGTGTATACTACGAAATACTTGGCCAACCATGGTTGTTATATTATCCTCGGTTGGGGGTGTGGGGGGCACCTTTGGCCTCCTGCGTGGCAAAATGTGGGCCACGTGGAGCTCCCTTGTGCATAAAGGTGGTAATCTGCAGTGTGCGGCCCCTATAGGCCTTCTTCTCAAGTTGCTTCTTATGTGTGTGGTGCCCACAGCGTCGTATGCCTCTGAGATTTGGGGTTGGCGTTCTTTTTGTTCACCGGCTACGTCACCATCTGTTAAGCTTTGAGAATCTAGTTACTTGTGTTACAAAAATAGACAGTAACATGCATACCTTTGGTATTTGTGTGACATGTTGGGTCTCTTCATAATAGCATGTTTGTGAGCCACATGTAGCACCAAAAAGGCTATAATACTTATAATACATGTAAACAATAAGGTACAGTTATACTGCACTAGGGTGTACTTGTACTGTGTGGTACTTCAATGATTAATGACACTCATAGTGATTTATAGGGGCCATGGCACAAAATCGGCCTGTTTTCTGCCAGTTTTCTAGTAGGGTATACTTAGCTCGGATCTCATAGATCGTGGGACTTCAGTCCGGCGATCCTTGGTGTTTGATCCGCGATTCGTATCGGCTGTGAGTTAAAGTTCCGAGTCACTTGGATCTAAGACTATCATCGACCGAGATCCGTACTGTTCATCGACGACTAGGTCGAATCATAAGGTACATTGAAATTCCAATGCATAGTACTAATGGGATGCAAACTTGATCGTGCCCGTACGCTTTTAAGATCTGGAATTGCAAACCTGTTAAAAGACTAATTAATATGTAGTCTACATTGTTAGTATAAATAAGGGAGTGCTCTATGAGGCCAGGTAGTTCTGTATGCTCCAACAGACTCCTGCGCCTGTTTGCTTTGCCGTGCCGTAGTACACTGCTGAAGCTTTCCTGAAGAGCACAGTTTAGCAACAACTCTGATAGAGTGTGTTGTACAGGAGAATAACACCTATTCCAAATTCTATAATGTATACAACGATGATGCCATTTGTGCCAAATGGTATTCGCTTATGGTATGATCGTCGCCCGAAGTAAGGGATATGTACGTGTGTGAGAAACCTCGCGGTTGTCCACACAAATTACAACATTCTACAAACGAGAAAGAGCACCTAAGCCCGTCAGTGTCTATTCATAGATCGCTGGTCTGGGCAGAAGGACTCCTTTCTCCTACGGTGGGTAAGTCTTTGTTGGACTTCTCGGCAGCCCCAGTCCAAGTGACTGGGATTGTGGGAGAGAAGTTGGTTTCTTGGTCTAAGAAGGTTTTCCTTCGGGAAGACTTGGGTGGTCGCTGGAAGAGCTCTGCTGTCTAGAGCTGGTTCTGTCATTTCTTTCTAAGTCAATACGAGTGGCACATACACGTTGCGACCTCATGAAACAGTTCTTGATTCATACAATGTTCCAATTGAGGTTGAAGGTGATCCTTCAACCAGTTACAACAATGATACATTTGAGCAATCTTACTCTACTGAAAGGGACTCGAGGGGTTGGGCCAGTACCGCAGGTACCAACAGTGAGACAGATGGGAGCGAATCCGAGGAGCGCCCTCCAGTGGAGGGAAGTCAAGAGCCTCAATATGGGGGGTACTACCACCCTGAGGCTCCTGCCACTGATCCTGGGGTCAATCCTCAGAGGAGCACAACGCTTCTGCTCACCAAGGCGCCTTGCAGTCTGGAGGTAGGCCCCCTTCGTGCCCTAATGACCCCAACAGCAATAGAAGGGCCGTTAGGTTTAGTAACACACCAGTTTCTAATGTCCCTATGGGTGTGCGCAGACCTGCACCGTCTGCAGCTTCTAGTTCTAGGACACTTAGCAGTGGACGTATGCAAGTACCGACTACTAAGTATCCTGCAGTAACAATTCATCCTGTTAGTGTTCAAGTAAATTTCTAGTGGTATAAACACATCTGCAGCAACACCAGCTAGTTCTCAAACTACAACGGTTTATATTCCTCTAGAATTTACTGGAACACTAGCAGGATGAATTGTTACTGCATGATACTGAGTAGTCGGTACTTGCATAGAAAGAAAGAAAGAAAAAATTACATTAACCCAGCCCAGAGGGCCTGTGAGATGTACTTGCATAGGTCCCACTGGTAAGTGTCGTAGTGTAACGATCCGAGCGAAAGGGGTCCCTTGGGGAACCGATCGGCATCGAGCCGATAACGCGTGATCGGAGAGCGGGGTACGGTGACCTCATTACGTAATCTGGCCAGCTTGGCTGGCCGGGTGTAAGTAGACGGGTCGCACGTGTGTGAGGTCATTCTCACACGAACCTAACCGTGAGATCAGCCGATAATACAACTTCGTATTGGCGAGAGAATTTTAAAACCTCGGGTTTTAAGATCTCTGGCGTTTCTTGATTGCTTTACGGACCTGGGGTCCGTGAGCGTGAACCTGGGGTTCGCGATGGCTCTTCGAACGCTCGTCGAGGTGCCAGAAGGGTTACGAAATACCTTTATAGTAGTTCCTCCTGCGAGGAGAATTGCTCTATGTCCCATTTGGGACGATTCTTGGCCTACGTAACCAGGAAGAACCCCCGAGTGCTGGACTTCGCGCTCGGCCCGAGCTTCGAAAATCTCCGCGATTTCACGAAGGGGAAGCTCATAGAAATCAAAGGACTTACGAGTTCAAAGGTAGCTGTGCAACAGCTTGTTCGTGAAATCGGGGGGTATTTTTCGCTACTCGAGCCGGTCGAGGTGCACCGATCGGCATCGAGAGTACTATCGTGTTCCCTTGCCATAGGCCTTACGGAGTACCCGAAGGTGTAAGCATACCCCTCTAGGTAATTGGCCCTGGCCCAGGACATCTGCAGGGTTGACGCGCAATATTGAAGAGGCACAACAGCGTCAAAAGAAGCATTATGATAAACACAGACACGAAGTCGTGTATCAGGAAGGAGACCATGTTCTCTTGTCCACAAGAAATGCCGGTCGCAGAAGTGTGCTAAGCACTAAATTTCTGCCAAAGTTCGTTGGTCCATTCAAGGTGCTGTCGCGGGTGGGTGATGTTGCCTATAAGTTGGAACTCCCACAAGGAATCCGCTGGCACAATGTGTTCCATGTAAGCTTGCTCAAGCCGTATAAGCAACCGACACAAGTGGGCACAATGATGCCTCAACCACCTCCGTTACCCCCAGTCATTGATGGTGATATGTATTATGCAGTTGAGGACATCGTCGGGCACAAGGTGAAAGCTCACCACGTGAATAAGAAGAAACACCACGATGATCCAAAGCGCAAGGGCAAAGCCACATACTTGTATCTTGTTAAGTGGGCTGGATACCCATCAAGTGATAATTCATGGGAGCCTGTATCCAACTTTGCGCATAACGCGGAGACCCGTGCCATGCTATCAGCTTACAAGGAGAGGAATGGGTTGAAGTGACCTAGATACCCACCTCCCAGGCAGGCCATCCTCTTGAGGCGGGGGGGGGGAAGCCTAAGCCACATCAATTATGTACGTGAACGCTCACGGTACGTGCTACCGATAGTAGATACTTGAATTGGCACAGAAGCTGGGTCGTCCTGAGCAAGTGCCAGAACTTGCATTAATGGCAGCGTCGTACAGGGACTGCAGCCCTGCGTCGATGAGCACCGGTCCACTGGAGGGTCTCATCAGCCGACGGGTGTGTGGGCATAGGACGACGAATCCTTTAGCTCCTCACTTACACGCGATTCCCCAAAGCAGCTGGTGGTAGTTGCTAGAAGGACTTACAGCTTATGGGAGCAGTCCTGACGAGACGGGCCCTCGTCCCCTGAACCACGTCTAGTTGGATAGTTGGGAGGCTGGCCACCTCACTGCTATTTCATGTAGGCGGAGTAGTTGGTCGCTACTCAGGATCAGGATAACTCACGTGGTCACCCACACGGGCCCTCGCGGTACCACAGGGACCATTGTGTAGTGCATATGATATTTTGCATGTTGCTGTTTATTGGTTATTGCATGGTCTGTCCGAGGACGGCCAGATACTTGAGGTGGGGGGAGATGTAACCGCGCTCGAGGACAAGTCCCGAGTAGCAGCGGTACAATCGAAAGCGCAGTACGGTTGGAGGTTCGGTAGCTCGTTACATGGCGTTATACCAGACGGTTGCCTTCGACGGCTGAGACGAGCGAGATACAATGAAGTAATGTAATGAATGGAATGCCCTTTCCGTGTCCGTAAGCCCTCCTTCTCTTCCAGCTGTTATACCTATAGCCACCGTGGCACGTTCCTTAAGAATGGCCAACCTCGGTCCTCCCCAGAGAGCATGCACAATCAGATTGGCTACCTCCGCAAAGCCATTGAACTATATGATGGCAGAGTTGGGCCCTTCTGCCCAATAACCCTGCAAGGTATGCACGCGACCCAGGCATGCAAACCTCGCTTGCTGTACGCCCCACGGACCTAGGCCCCTGACACCAAGGCTGGGTATGCAGGGAACCCCTTCAACTCCACGAGTGTAGCCGACTGGCAAGCAGGGTACCGGAAAACCATGTATAAAGCAGGGTTCCGTTCCCAGAGCGCCAATCCCTGGAAGGTGGACGACTACCACAAAGTTCTTGCCCACGTGCAAGGGAAGCTGGCTGTTGCCACGGGCATCGAACGGGTGGTCCTTGCACGGGACGCCTTTGCTATGAGCATAGGCTGGCACTTGTTCACCCGGGGCAAGACTGTGTTGGATTGGCACCTCCAACACTTCGAGACCGAAGACGATGAGTGCTCTCTCTACATGCGAGCCGGCCTGTAACAAATGGGCGCCACTTGTGCCAAAAGACCGTATTCCCATATGTTACCATTGACATGACCCTTTCTCATTCAATTGGCTTCCCCTGAAGTAGCTTGCCTAGGTACGCGAATCGCTCCCTGATTCAACATATCCTTCGATGGTAGGCCCGCTCGCACCGCTGAATGTCTCGAATGCTTAAACGACTCGAATCTTTTAATCACTACCGATGTGACGCGCGGATTTATTTCCAGGGTCCGCCGATCAGGATTCCGACGACGCCGAAGGTCCGGGCTGAGTTCCACCGAACAAACTTCTCACGACCGCGACGATCCGATCCCAGTATACCATGCCTCCCTGACAGTCTCGGACTGTCCAGAAACACTTGCGTAACAGTCCTTACACATGCATCCCAGCTATCCATTTATAGAGACGGGCGAATATGTCTAGAAGGCCCAGCAGCATCCTTCGTTACTAAGCTGAGACCCACACACATGCACCCACTTTCTTATCAGACAATCCCCGCCCTGGTACCCTATTTATTGGAAGGTCTACCTATGTGTGTGCCCCTGATTCCCCCCAACTGATAGCATGGCTGGGGCAGGGATACCTGTGGCTAGCTTTTTACAGCAAGGAACCCTGGCGTCCGGTTTGGCCTTCCTCTGCCGCACTGTGAGTTTGAAGCACGAGTTGGCCCCTGAGCCCTTCGTCCTCGAAATGGTGGAGCAGCCCAGCAATCCCTTGTGGCTCCTCCGGCAGTATTGGTAAGTCAGCAAGGAGGAGGGGCATCCCTTGCGGGGCCTCCTGTTCCGGCCACTAGCGCCGAACCACAAGTCCTTCTTGGAGAAAGCCGTCGGGAATGGCACTTACCGCAAGCGCCTGGAAGTGCACTTTCAAGCCGTCGGGGTAGCATACCCCGCCAGGTCTCATGGCAGCCGCAGGGGAGCAGTGCAGAATGCCCGAGCCAACGGGGCCCCTGCCAAAGAAGTGGGGAAGCTCGCTAGGATAGTAACCCCTGAGATCCGAGAGCTCTATGAGGACCGCTTCAAGCATCTGCCTTGCAAGCTGAAGCGGGTGAAGAGGGATTTGCAAGGGTGGGACCTATAACGGATCCGGGTTAAGTGACTACGTGGGGTCCCTTGCATGCATCCTCGCGCGCCTGCCCGGGGTTTAGTCGATAGGCTGCAACTGCATGTGCGGTTTCGCTCGAAACACTTGGAGTGCACGGGGAGGAGGGGAGTCTCGCGGGTGTGACGGATCCCTCGCCAACAAGTCATGTAGGTAGGCGTAGACGGGGCAGAGACTAGACACTCGTAGCTGCCATATTACACATGATGGCCTAACCCCTCACTTAGCGTCACGGCTGAGGGTGTAGGTCCTGCAGCTGACCCTCCCCAGGGAGGTAGTATTTCTTGCACCAAGAAGCAACATCACACCCGACAATTAGGTCAGCCCAGGTGTCAAGCATATCCGACAATTAGGTCAGCCCAGGTGTCAAGCATATCTGACCAGAAAGCAATTAAGCCTACATGTGAAGGGCGGCTCCTTCATGGCTGGGGGGAGAGTAGACCCCAACTCGAACATCCCCGCATTTGGCAAGATGACATGGGTATCTGCCACTGGTACGGCTCGCAGCAACTCCCTTAACGTGGGGTTGAGCGATGGCAATAATAAGATGCAATTACATCTCTGTGCCTTGACCTTTAACAAGGCCTCCCTTATGAGCCATACCGGAGGGAAGACCCAGATGAGTTCCCCTAGCACCACCCAATCCCTTATCATCGCATCCCATCCCAGCCCCACATGGCAAGGTGTGGCCGTGAAAAATTTGGGTGCCTTATGCGAATGAGCCCACGGCCCTGCAAAAGCATCTCCTGTGGGGGTGCCCCACTTTTGCATTAGTTGAGCAGCCTACTTATAGCACAATAGGGTACCCTCAGCCTGCTTATAGCAACCAGAGTACACTCAGTCAAGCTAATTGAAACACCGCTCCTGTCTCTCCAGTTTGAATCTACTACCCTTGACCAAGCTTGATAGCCTTATGAGCTCGTTCACCCGTTGCTTCCCCTGAAATATCGCAGATCATTCATCCGTGATCTGGAGTCACGTGCTTGTTCCTCCTTAGTCACCCCTCCTGAGGGGTTTACTAGCCCTCCCGTGGCAATGGTATTTGCTACGACGTTTTGTCTGCCAATCCGGAGTCCCCAATCGGGTTTACAATAGGTTGACTGAGCCTTTTGAGGTGGCCTTAGGGCTTGGAGACCCTACGCTAGTGGGTAATTTTCCACCAGACCATCCACCTCCCCAGTATCCCAACTGGTCGCCTGCTGACACGATGGCTGTCCTGCAGCATGCAGGATCCCCTTTGGCAGCCATCATAGAGTCCCCCAGACTCTTGGGCATGGCTGACACCTGTAGCGCGCCGGTAGGCAGACGGTGCCGGGGATCGGCCCCGCACGTGCCGGGCGGTACATTGGTACTGGGTGTAGCCTCATAGGCTCGCACTATATATGGTATGGTGCTCGGACCATACTAGCACTTTCGTCGGTGCACGGCCATCCTTTGCAAGAATATTACATTTTGGTGGCCCATATCCAAGTCGGTGGATTTGCGATGTTGGTTGTTGATCCTGTTTGACGCTTAAGTGTGTCTTGCGGATGGTGTCGATGCTTCAGTGTGTCTTCGTTGTTGCCTGTCGTTCTATTTGGGTTGTTTCCCACTAGATCGAAGGATCAACAACATCTTGGTATCTAGTTCATGGACTTTGGTTGGGAGAATCCATTCTTCGCACCCATATAAGTTCCGATGACGGGGATGGTTGTGGCCTGCGAGGGTCGACGCCGCGCTTGGTGTGTGGATCCAAGCCAGAAAGTATAAGATATAGAAGTGTAGCAGTGACCTTCTATATGCCTCTGCCTGTGACTGTGGCTTGCTTCGGCAGGCCTCCCGGGAGCTCGGTCACCTAGGAGGGGGAGAATGTAGCGCGCCGGTAGGCAGACGGTGCCGGGGATCGGCCCCGCACGTGCCGGGCGGTACATTGGTACTGGGTGTAGCCTCATAGGCTCGCACTATATATGGTATGGTGCTCGGACCATACTAGCACTTTCGTCGGTGCACGGCCATCCTTTGCAAGAATATTACAACACCATGTTATTGGGCCGCCAAATTCCTTGCCAGCCTGGCCCTCCCCTCAGCGCAGCAACAGCGGACCAATATTTCCAATGGCTCACCAGGGCCAATACCATCCAGCTGCTAGCCGTAAAGGGGGCTACCATGCAGAAGAAGCTAAGCGCCCTTGACAGGTTTGTGAATTCATGCCTTCAGGCGACCCCCCAAGACCTCAAAGTCCACATGACCATGTGGGCTACTTCCAGTGGCAGATACAAGCATCAAGGCTTGGACCTTGTCGCTCCCATCAGCATGCGATGCTTACTGTCCTTCTTAGCCACCGAGTTTGACCGCTACGCCACCACCCATGGCAACTAGGATCCTCTCCACGGCCGAGGTACCTCCTCCATTGAGCTACCTTTGAACCCATGCATTGCCACTTGCCTTGCTCCACCGTACTCGTGTTTTGAATAAACGTGTAACCAATTTGAAAGCGTGTTTGACCGCTACGCCACCACCCATGGCAATTGGGATCCTCTCCATGGCAGAGGTACCTCCTCCACTGCCTGGCTCTTGCCCCCATGCATTGCAGCTTGCCTCGCTCCATAGCATACGTGTTTGAATAAACGTGTAACCAATTTGAGGACGTGTAAGTGAAGAACAAACTGCCTCCTGCCGTAGGAAACCCCGTGCGCTCCCTTGATGTGGCAGAGTGGGCCACTGGCTACACTCGCTGGCTGGCCCACCTGGGCTACAATCCACAGTCCGCACATCCCTGGAGTTTGGACGACCTACAAAGAGTTCTGGAGCATTTGGATTCTCGCATCGCCAGTACCATTGTTGTACCCTTGCTCAGCCTTCACCATGACCATACTGTGGAAGACTTGTTCCAGGGGGGCTACTGCAGTCTCTTGGTGTCTAGATGACCTGTTGTTGGCCTCGGGTGTGTCCCCAGTCCCTCTCCCCCTTGCCAGTTACACCCCCCTTGGCCCTGGCCCTCACTTAGCCCCTTGCCAGGCTCCTCTGGGCTTCCACCGCCAAATGTTCATGCTTCCTTCGTTGCCCCATCCCTTCTCGTTCCCTTCATGACTATGCTTATGTGTGCTTGCGGCTACAGGGGTCCCTGCCGCCCCCTACCTTTACCCCACCCTGCAACTTCCGCTGGGCGCGGCCGTCTTTTTCAAAGCCATAGAGCTCAAGCACAACTTGCATCCCGAGGTGATGATCGTCACTCGCAGAGACGGCCCCCTGTGCCCCGTCCAGCGCCTCCATACATTGCTCGCCCAATCTGCTGCCCTGGGTCACCCCGTCACCCAGTTCTTGTGTCGCCCCTTGTCTGCCAACAAGGACCAATTCCTCGAGCGCAGCCTCAGCGTGGCTGCCTTTGAAGACGACATCGACACCCATTTTACAGCTGCCAACATCCCCTATCATGCACCATGACCAGCAAGGCCAGTCTCTAGAAGCTCTCGGCCTCCTTGCCCAAATCAAGACACCCAGTGTGACCAAACGTCAAGCATTTCTGCTTGCGGCGTCACCTGCAGTGATGGCACGACGGCAGCGTCACTTCGTAGCCTGTGGGAAAAACCGTCCACGCTACAACGTTTCCAGGAACAGCACACAGCACTCTCCAACAGTAGAGGTTGGTCAAGGATACCAACATGCTTCGGACAAGTCTTACAAATGATCTTAACTGCTCTCACTCTTGCTAAAGACCACGTAACACTACGCCTTGCCTGATAGCAGAGTTCAGCACCAAAGAGGCCTTGCGATGTCTACTTTACGTCACTAGAATACAATAATAGTTCATCAGTAACTCAGCAAGGTCTCTTTGTGATGTTTGTACAGTGAAACTATCTTACCGCCACAACGGTGGACGTCAACATAAGTCTCAATGAGGTCAAACATTCAGTGCGCTCTCGTCATGCACTCTCATCAATGCACACAGCAGTAATATCTAACTGGTCTGAATGTTTGAGCACAATCATATCTGGAACGGCTTTGAGAATCCTAAACACACCTGCAGTGATGGCACGACGGCAGCGTCACTTCGTAGCCTGTGGGAAAAACCGTCCACGCTACAACGTTTCCAGGAACAGCACACAGCACTCTCCAACAGTAGAGGTTGGTCAAGGATACCAACATGCTTCGGACAAGTACCGAGCCGTTCCTGGGCTGCCCAGGGATGGCTCGGACTGCAGGGATCCTAAAGTACTACCATACGTAATGTCTATTGAGAACGCATATCGTACAAGTCACGTGTTATGTCATTGAGGTACGAGTATGATCTATACCGTTCATAAAGGGCTATAACGGCTATAGTTTACACTGCTGTTGATGGCATGTGACAGGGGATGTCACTAAGTACAGTATTGACCAATTCATTCAACACTTCCCCTTGACAGCACCCTGTCACCTATGTCATCTTCACAAGTCCAAACCCTCGCCTGTGCATCTGGAAGGCAGGGCGAGCGAGAGGCTTTGTCAGCATGTCTGCCTTGTTCCTTGCAGACTCCACATAGCAGAGTGTAACCTGCCCCTTTGCAATAGCTTCACGTGCAAAGTGGAAGCACACTGCAATGTGCTTAGTATACTTGCTATACAGTGGGTTTTTCAGGTTAGCAATGCACCCCTGATTGTCACAGTATAGCTTCACTGACCAAGGAGGAGTTCCGATTTCCTCCATGAACCCACGCAGCCAGTTAAGCTCCTTAATAGCCAGACTGGTTGCCATGAATTCTGCCTCCACAGTGGAGGTAGCAACTGAGTGTTGCTTCTTACTACCCCAGACCACAGCACTGCCAAACACTGATAGCACATATCCCGAGGTAGAATGCCTGCTGTCAATATCGCCAGCATAATCTGCATCAACATGACCTTCTAACACAGGCCCTTTCCCTCCCAGCACTAAGACACACTCTCGAGTAGACTGAAGATACCTCAATACCCTCAAGCCCTCATTCATGTGGGCAGTGGTGGGAGCGTTCCGGTAACGGGACAGAACACCCACAGCCTGAGCTATATCAGGTCGAGTTGTATTAGCAATATACAACAGAGACCCAACAAGCTCACAATATCTATGCCCGGGAGGCAGTGGAGTCCCAGACCCAAAGCTGGTCTCACCCACTGTAACCTGCGGCATCCCAGACATCACAAAGTCTTTACTCATGGGAGTATCGACTGTACGTGACTCAGCACTCACCCCAAACTTCTCACACAGTGCATCAATCTTAGGCACGCAGCTCAGTGATAAGCACCGATTCTCTCTATCTCTCAGGATCTGGCAGCCCAAGAAGTCCTTGACTTCACCAAGGTCATGAATCTTGAAGCTTGCCAACAGCTCCTTTTTCACCCATTCTATCTCTTCCGCACCCATTGCCACAATCAAAAGATCATCAACATACACAAGCATGTATGACAGCTCCCCATCCTCGTGTCTCTTTATGTAAACTCCCGCATCGCTCTTACACACTTCATATCCCATACTCAGCAGCTTCTCATTCAGGGTCTTGTGCCAAGCCCTGGGAGCCTGCTTCAGGCCATAAAGGGCCTTACGCAGTCTGCACACAATGTTGGGGTTGCCATTATCAAATCCAGGAGGCTGTGTCACATACACCTCCTCCTCTAATTCACCATTCAAAAAGGCGGTCTTTATATCCACCTGGTGAATTTCCATGTTCTTTGCTGCAGCAGTTGCTAGCAAAGTCCTCCTGGACCCATAGCTACTGGTAGGTGCAAAGACCTCATCTACATCAACTCCAGGAATCTGTCTACAGCCCTGGGCTACAAGCCGAGCCTTAAATCTCAACACGTTCCCATGTGCATCAGTCTTCACAGAGAAGATCCAATGCACAGGGATCACCTTGTGTCCCCTGGGTCTCTCAACGTACTCCATCACCTCGTGCGCATCAAGAGAATCTTGCTCCTCTTGCATTGCCTGGCGCCAGAATTCCCACTGAGGGGATCTTTGCGCCTCCCTGAGGTTTCCAGGGATTGGCACCTTGGACCACCTCACCCCAGGTATCTTACCCTTTACAGGATTCAGATTGTGATCATGCACAACATGGCTATCCTCTCTAGGCTCACACGCACGTGCTTCCACTACTCTTTCGCTCGAGGTTACTGCGTTACACACCTCTCTGACTCTCTCCCACTCTGGAGGTGTCTGCAGCTTTCTCTCCTTGGAGGATTCACATGCTGCTCCACTCAATCTGGGTCTTACATCACTCGTCATGTCCCAAACGCACTCATCACTCAAAGGCGCAGCATAATCTGGCACTGTGCGACACCCTGCAGTGGTGTCTCTCTCATCCACGCTTGTACTCTCACAACACACCTGTGACTCCCCAGTGTGTCCCTCACAAGCACGCAGAGCCTGGCCATCTGAAGACTCCCTTTGTCCATCAAGTGTCTGATTGGAAATCTCCAAACTGACCTCTCTTGCCTCACTCTCAGCGCTTACATGATCAGACATGCCCTCCAGCCTGGCCAAGTCCTGTCCATTAGGCTGAGCTTCCGTTGCTTCCCCTGGGCAAATGGCCTCTGACATTCTCCTATTCTCTCCATCACTCACATCTCCATCATGTTCCACAGTGACCTCAGCTGCAGTCTCACGTGCTGCTACTCTCTGATCATACCGTTGCTGCCGGGTCAGCCCGTCTTGCCCTCGGACACCCATGGCCCCAACTTCCATTCGAACACATTCTTGCACATTATTCAAACGTTGCATGTGTGACTTGGTCTCCTCGCCTCCTCGCGCCAGGTTCTCCATGTGTCCGAGTACGGACCAGCTGTGGCCGGACTGCGTATGGCTCAGCTCCGAGGAAGTGGGCTCCCCGTCCACGTTGACACTTGTAGTCTCAGAATTCTCACAGGGGTTGATTGCACATGGGGTAGTTGCACAGGGGGTGGTTGCACAGGGGGAGTCAGGTCCGGACTGCTGCACGTTGACCTCTCGGTTGCAGAGAGGCTCAGGATCATCTGAGTCCCAAAAAGACAACTGACCCAAGGACTGCTGGCCCTCCTGTTGTACAAAAGGCAAGGCAAAGGGCTGCTGGACTGCATTTGGACTCACAGGAGACATGGTGCTAAGCCCCACTCTGTCTGCGCCCCTTAAGTGCTCCAGAAAAGTAACATCTCTGCTTTCTTTCCAAATCCCGTTTCCCATATAAATTCTATATGCCTTTGACACACTGGAATACCCTGTGAAGAGACCAGGGGAGGTCTTAGACTCAAACACTCCCCTTTGGTGATCAGGTATGTGCACATGTGCTAGACAGCCAAAAGTCCTGAGCAGGGATACATCGGGCTTTACCCCATGGAAGGCTTCATAAGGCGTCTTGTCACGTCCAGTCACAGGTCCCATATTGTACAGGATGCAGGCTGTCTCCACTGCTTCCTTCCAGAGTGACTGTTTGGCAGCTGCATGCAACATGAGTGTTCTGGCCTTCTCCTTGATTGTTCGGTTCATCCGTTCAGCAACGCCATTTTGCTGAGGCGTGTATGCTGCAGAGGTCTCAAATTTAATTCCCTCCTGCGTACAGAAACCCTTCAATGTACTGTTGAGGAATTCTGTCCCCCTGTCAGTACGAATGCACTTAACAGAGCGGTTCAACTGCCTCTGCCAAAAAATCAGGAGGTCTCTGACTGCACTGCTGATTGCATCCTTGGTTTTTACTGCCAGGGCTATGACGTAGTGCGTAGCCTCATCCACAATCGTGACAAAGAAGCGCTCCCCAGTAATAGCTGTAGGGGAGATGGGGCCAACTGTGTCCAAATGAATTCTCTCAAGGGGCTCAGTGGCTGCTCTGGAACTGGTTCCAAAAGGGGGACGACTGTGCTTTCCTTGAATGCACGCTTCACACGAAGAGTGACAGTTTGCGCAAGGGGAGAGAGATACAGGGATGCCCAGGACCAAATCTTCAGACTGCAGTCGCCTCATATTAACCTCCCCTGGGTGCCCCAGTCTACTGTGCCACAGTGCTCTCAATCTGCAATCATGAGCGACTGGTGCTCTGGCTGTGTTAACAAACACAGAGACAGGGTTTCTGACTGGACTGACCTTCTGCAAGAAATACAGGCCATTTCTCTGTGCAACTGAACAAGACCAGTTTTGAGCGCCACGCATACCAGTGTAACTTCCCACACTGTCTGTCACAAAACTAGCCCCATCACGTATAGCAGCTGTCACTGAAATCAGATTAGCTGTAGCTGAAGGAACACAATGCACATTGTGAAGCCACAGGGGTTGCTGTTCTGCACTGCTCAAGCACAGGGAACCAGTTGCAATTATCTGTCCCGTGGCATCTGACGTAGCCATATGCAAAGGAATGGGATTTCTGTGCAGGGTGGGGGAATGTAGCAGGGACAGATCATTGACTAGGTGGATGGTGGCTCCACTGTCCACCAGAAAACTTCTCGCTTCTGGCATGACGCGTGTTGGTGTTAAGACATTCAGAGAAATCATGGCAGACATACCAGAGGGTGGTGGATATCCCCCGGGGAAAAAGTTGTTGCCGTTCCCGCTGCCCTCCGGAGGTCGAGCCACTGCAGCCGACGCTTGATTTTGGAATTGCGGAAGCAGATTGGCCATTGCAGCCATGACTTGCTGCAGGTTCTGTTGCATCTTCTCGTCCGCCTCCTTCTTGAGGCAGTTCCTCTCAAAATGGCCTAGCTTGTTGCAGTAGCGGCAGCGCCTGTTGTCACGCCGGTCCCGTCCCTCCACCTTGGTCGATGAAGCTTGGCCCCCCTGGCCTCCAGCTTGGGTCTCCTGTGGGCTTGCAGTCCCTGGTGTGGTGGAGTAGGCTGGTGTGATGGCTGCCCTGGCCACAGGGGTGACTCTGGGGACCTGGTCGTTGAAGCCCAGTCCCTTGGCTGTGGTGGAGATGATCTCCCACAGTCCCTCCAGATCCTTCCCAGCAGATGAGGAGAACATCCCAGTCTCCTTCGCTTCCTCTGGCAGGCCCTTGATGATTGCCAGCTTGGCTTCTCTCTCCATGATGGAGTGCCCATTTCGCTTGAGTGCATGGAAGAGTGCCACCTTCCTGTTGTAGTAGTCCTCCAACGTTTCTGTCTCTCCCATGCTGGTGTGTAGGAGCTCCAGCCAGCGTGCTGTTACCTCCTGGTCTGCCCCTCCAGTAAAACGCTCTCGAACCCACTGGTAGGCATTGGCTGCCACTTGCATTGCAGCCAGCTTGGCACCCCACGCCTTGGGGACGCTCTCAATCAGCATTAGGAGCGCTGCTGCATTCTCCTCTGTGTCTGGCATTGGAGCTTCAATGGCTGCCTTGCACCTTTTGAGGCCACAGGCTGCCACATATGCCAGATCCCAGAGTGGAAATTCCACTCCCTCTCTGTCCAGAGTCACTGGACATTTGACATTCGTGGTGACGACGCCACCGGTTTTCGTCATTGCGATGCACATCTCTCCACTCTGCGCAGTGGAGTTTGCTGGCTGGCTGGGTGATGCACTGATGGAGGAGCCAGACCCAGCTGATCCAGACTCCGTTGCAGTGCGCTTACTTCTCGTTTTCATGATCACTTGTCTGCTTCTAGTTTTCATGATCAAGCCAGTTCTTCACTCCAAGCCTTAAATGACTTCCCCTGGAAGCACTTCTTCCTAGCTCTGACACTGAGTTGATCAGTCCCAGAAGTACTTCTGCTTTCCCAGCCCAGTTGCTACTGTACAACAATTCCTTCCAGCACTACAGAAGGAATAATTTTACGTGACTAGCTCGATATGTTTGAACGGCCAGACCTCACTCGTCAGTGAAGCTCGCAGTCTCGAAGCGGGGTCCGAAACCCCTTTTCTCCCTGGAAATCTGTCGTGCGTCACTGCAAGCTCAGCTTGGAAAGCGTGGGCCCATAACCTCAAGCATTTCTGCTTGCGGCGTCACCTGCAGTGATGGCACGACGGCAGCGTCACTTCGTAGCCTGTGGGAAAAACCGTCCACGCTACAACGTTTCCAGGAACAGCACACAGCACTCTCCAACAGTAGAGGTTGGTCAAGGATACCAACATGCTTCGGACAAGTCTTACAAATGATCTTAACTGCTCTCACTCTTGCTAAAGACCACGTAACACTACGCCTTGCCTGATAGCAGAGTTCAGCACCAAAGAGGCCTTGCGATGTCTACTTTACGTCACTAGAATACAATAATAGTTCATCAGTAACTCAGCAAGGTCTCTTTGTGATGTTTGTACAGTGAAACTATCTTACCGCCACAACGGTGGACGTCAACATAAGTCTCAATGAGGTCAAACATTCAGTGCGCTCTCGTCATGCACTCTCATCAATGCACACAGCAGTAATATCTAACTGGTCTGAATGTTTGAGCACAATCATATCTGGAACGGCTTTGAGAATCCTAAACACACCTGCAGTGATGGCACGACGGCAGCATCACTTCGTAGCCTGTGGGAAAAACCGTCCACGCTACAACGTTTCCAGGAACAGCACACAGCACTCTCCAACAGTAGAGGTTGGTCAAGGATACCAACATGCTTCGGACAAGTACCGAGCCGTTCCTGGGCTGCCCAGGGATGGCTCGGACTGCAGGGATCCTAAAGTACTACCATACGTAATGTCTATTGAGAACGCATATCGTACAAGTCACGTGTTATGTCATTGAGGTACGAGTATGATCTATACCGTTCATAAAGGGCTATAACGGCTATAGTTTACACTGCTGTTGATGGCATGTGACAGGGGATGTCACTAAGTACAGTATTGACCAATTCATTCAACAAAACGCTACATCGACCCTACCGGTCACCTGCCCCCAAAGCTGCCCAAGGGCAAACGCCCTAACAAGCGAGTTCGCCTTGCTTAACCCTGCTCAGGCTTACATGGGCTTTCCTTTCTCCTGCTGGTTGCTTTCCACCAGCCCCTCCTCTCCCCAAGAAGATCCAGTCTTCTTAGCACGCCCAACTGCCCCACCCTGGCAGCACCACCTATTGTAATAGGAGTGTACCTTATTGACATTGTACCTTATGCCAGTCGCCTTGCCCTGGCCCCCTGACCATGGCTCCCCAGCCTGCCCCTGGCCCTGGCCCCTGCCTCTGGCCTGCCCCTGGCCCTGGCCCCTGCCTCTGGCCTGCTCCTGGCCCTGGCCCCTGCCTCTGGCCTGCCCCTAGCCCCCTGGCCTGCCCATCCCCTGCCCGTTTTACCGTGCCTGATGCCCTCTGGCTTTCAGCCGCCTTCAGAGCCAATTCATATTCCCACTACAATGCCTAGACTTCCCTACCTTCCAGTGGATGCAGCCAAGCCTTCCACTTGGCTGGCATGTTGCAGACCCCATGGATGCAACCCAAAAAATTCATCCCCCTCCTTTCCTGAATATGCAACCTGGAGGAGGGTGCAGCAGCTGCGCCCAAGTAAGCAGGCTGGTGCCACCCAAGGGTCAGCCACCTCACTTCTCCTATATGACCATCAGCATCACCATTACCATCACCCTTATTCTTACCATCACCATCAATATCGGCATCAACAGTGGGGCCACACATATTACCATAATTAGCAGCACAACAACCATATCACCATGAACATCACCATCCCCACACCATGAATATCACCACCGACCTCCCTATCACCAATACCATGAATATACATGCACCAAAATATTCCCATCACCTTCACCATGACCTTCACCATCAATATCACCATCACCATCAATGTCAATATCCCCCTGAATTTGTATACTCCCATGAATATCACCATCACAAGTACTTTCAGCACATCCATTAATCTCAATGTCACCATCACCACCACAATCAATATCCATAACACCATCCACATCCCCATCAATAACAATATTCCCATCACTATCCACCATCCACCCTAATTTGCCAATTGGGGAAGGGAGCAACAACTGGGCCCAATATGCAGACCGGTGCAACCCAGGACCATCCACCTCCCTCCCCAATATGCTAATTGGGAAGGGAGCAACAATTGGGCCCAGCATGCAGACTGGTGCCACCCAGAACCATCCACCTCCCTTCCCCAATATGCCAATTGGGCAAGGGAGCAACAATTGGGCCCAGTATGCCGACTGGTGCAACCCAGGACCCTCCACCTCCCTCCCCAATATGCCACTTGGGAATGGGAGCAACAACTGGGCCCAGTATGCATACTGGTGCAACCCAGGACCATCCACCTCCCTTCCCCAATATGCCAATTGGGGAAGGGAGCAACAACATCTGGGCCCAGTATGCAGACTGGTGCAACCCAGGACCATCCCCCTCCCTGCCCAATATGCCAATTGGTGAAGGGAGCAACAACATCTGGGCCCAGTATGCAGACTGATGCAACCCAGGACCATCCACCTCCCTTCCCCAATATGCCAGTTGGGGAAGGGAGCAACAACCAAGCCCAGTATGCAGACTGGTGCAACCCAGGACCAACTACCTCCCTCCCTAACATGTAGCGATCGGGAAGATAGGCTCGAGGATCGAGGCCTCGTATCGATAAGCGATGCGGAACAATCCGATAGAACCGAGGCTGTACATCGGTGGTCCGAACCGGGCGTGGGTCCCCAGGCAGGTCCTGATGGTCTCGAGGCTCTGGTGCCTCGGGATTGACAATCCCGAGGCATAGCGGAGCTCTCGAGGGGATTTCCGGAGGGCTCGAGGCTGGAGGCCGAGCTATATAAAGGGAAATCCCTAGGCGAAGGGTCATTCCTTGCCGAACCTATAATAATATCATTAAGAGAGTGACTTCGATTGCCTATTGATTACTTAATTGTTTAATTGACTTCCGCTGGTGTTACATAACATGCCACTTGGGGAAGGGAGCACGAACTGGGCCCAGTATGCATACTGGTGCAACCCAGGACCATCCACCTCCCTTCCCCAATATGCCAATTGGGGAAGGGAGCAACAACATCTGGGCCCTGTATGCAGACTGGTGCAACCCAGGACCATCCACTTCCCTGCCCAATATGCCAATTTGGGAGGGGAGCAACAACATGTGGGCCCAGTATGCAGACTGGTGCAACCCAGGACCATCCACCTCCCTTCCCCAATATGCCAATTGGGGAAGGGAGCAACAACTGGGCCCAGTATGCAGACTGGTGCAACCCAGGGTCATCCACCTCCCTTCCCAATATGCCAATTGGGGAAGGGAGCAACAACATCTGGGCCCAGTATGCAGACTGGTGCAACCCAGGGCCATCCACCTTCCTTCCCCAATATGCCAATTGGGGAAGGGAGCAACAACTGGGCCCGGTATGCAGACTAGTGCAACCCAAGATCATCCACCTCCCTGCCCAATATGCCAATTGGGGAAGGGAGCAACAACATCTGGGCCCATTATGCAGACTGGTGCAACCCAGGACCATCCACCTTCCTTCCCCAATAAGCTAATTAAGGAAGGGAGCAACAACTAGGCCCAGTATGCAGACTGGTGCAACCCAGGACCCTCCACCTCATGTCCCCCTTTGGCCATTGAGGAAGGGAGCAACAATTGAGACAAGTATCCAGATTGGTGCAACCCATGATCCCCAGCCCACACACACATACAATCCCACACACACACACACACACACACACACACACACACACAGACACACACATATAAACACATACTGACACCCATACCCACACACACACACCTACCCACACAGCCACACACGCACACACCCCCACACATAAGCACACCATCCCTCACCCATTGGGACATGACATTCCCATTATATCTCCTTGAATGTATGCCTCAAATTTTCTTACTTGAAGGGCACCACAAAACATCACCCATAAGTACCATACCTTGGAGCTTAGGGGCGCAGGCGAAGTAACTTCTGGAGAGCCTTCCCGTTGCCCTCTCTCTCCTGAAGTATGTTAAGATAGGTCTACGACTTCCATGGCAAGAGGCTTGGGTGGGGGCCCTACCCCTGAAGGACCCCTCGAAGCTGTAGGCGGTACCCGTGCATCCCAGCTCGGCAGTACCACAGGGACACTCCCCGTGCCATAACTCCTGAAAACCTGCACTTCTTGTAAAGAAACAAGGCGAGGCAGGAATTTGCCCAATTCCTTGTGATTTAAAAATTCCACGACATCGCCTTCCAGCAGACTGTGTTGGTTGCGCAAGATTCCGCCAAACATGACTGTTTCATGGGAAAACTGCCTTGTGACTAGCACGCCTTCCCTGTCTAAAGCGAGCAACTCGACCAAAGGCACTCCCTCGTCATCTTCGAACTCACACTGAAAACCTGGCAAGTTCTCCGTGACAATAAGTGTTCTGCCGGACGGAGAGATGGAGAACAACGAGTATCTGCCCGCTGTGGAGTTTGGCGCTGCCATCGAGAAAGGTACCAATTTTTGTGGTGCTTGTTGCAATAAAACATTAAACCTGTCATTTGTAATGGTGTGATATTGCGGGCCAGGGTTATCTCGAATAGGAGTGCCTTGCGCGCCAGCACCTACTTCTGCCATTGCGAACTCAACAAATAAGTTTGCCAACCAACCCGGAGTATGCTATCCTCCTTCAAATATTCAATGAAGGCTTTCAGCAATTTTTCTTTGTGTGCGAGCCTTCATTTCCTCGCCCTTGCTTGGCGCCGCAGTTCTAGAAGCTTACTGTCTACCCTATCACGTGACCGTTCGTAGTGCCTTTACCCTGACGGTGCCGATGGGCTAGGTTCCTAAGGGACCCCTTTCGCTCGGATCGTTACAGATCCCCTGTTCACCAGCCACTTCACTCGAGCCTTCGGTCGGATGCTTGGGACCAAGCAGGCCATGTCAACGGCGTATCATCCTCAGACGGATGGGCAGACAAAACGTGTGAACCGTGTCCTTGAGGACATGCTTCGCATGTATGTGTCCAAGTCGCAGACTGACTGGGACGAGGAGCTGTCGTGTGCTGAGTTTGCTATCAACAATGCAGAGCACTCCAGCACGGGCTTCACGCCGTTCATGTTTAACGATGGTCATCACCCGTACCTACCGGTATCGGTGTTGCTTGAGTTCAGGGTCCCGGCTGCCTCGAACTTTGTCCAGCGCATTCAGCGTTTAGTGGCAGAAGCTCGGCGCACACATCGCATTGCGAGGGAACACCAGGCGCGTTACGCTAACACGAAGCGTAAGGATGTCACGTTCGCTCCCGGAGATTGGGTCCTGTTGTCGGCTAAGAACCTACGGTTCAAAGAGGGCACACCGAAGGTGTTGCCTAGCTGGGTCGGGCCGTTCTAGATTGCCAAATCTGTTGGAGGCAACTCCTATGAGTTGATCCTCCCCGCACGATGGAGGATACATGACGTGCTCCATGTATCACGGCTGGAACGATACCGCCGAGAAAGGCACAGTCCAACCACCACCACCTGCTGAGGTGCTGGAGGGGGAGGACGAGTACGAGGTGGAGAAAGTTCTTCACCACCGGAAGGCTCGCCGCTCGCATGAGTTCCGGGTCCGGTGGGTGGGTTACTCCGCTGAACATGACACGTGGGAATCAGAGGCGAACTTGCGGAAGGCCCCTATGGCGTTGAAGGAGTACTGGGCACGGGTCAAGACGGGCTAGGACCCAGGAGACACACAAATGGCCTTGAGTCGGGCCGTTGTCACTTCGGGGGTCGTGGCATTCGATCCATATGTCCAGTCGACGGGAAATCCCTCATTAGCGGCGAAGTGGTTGCGTTGTTCAACATGTCGTCCTACTCAATAGCTCCTCCCTGTCCCTGGCTATGCCATGTGGAAGGGCCCCATTCCGTTCACTGCGGACTTAGTAGCACCTCAGATAGTCTCAAGGGCATGGTGCACCCCGGGTCCTGGACTCGGTGTCTGAGAGTCTCTGCTGATGGTGGGTTGTGACTCTAGAGTAACCATGTACTCTAAGCGCTATGGTGATGGTCAGTGAAGCCCCCAATAGCTTGATTTGCCGGATGGATTTCTGGTGACGGAGGTTGTACTTCCGGGAGTGCTCCTCGGGCAGTCCAAATGAGCATGGGTGTGGACTGTCGATGATGGCTGGTCTGACGAGACTAGTGCGGGTGGCTAGGCAAGAGGTATGGGACTCTTGCTTGTAGGGCTTCCTGCGAAGGTGGCTGGTTGGGCCGTGTTACACGCTTGACTATAGTGCCTCCTGTGTGGGAGATGCATCCCCCTCAATCCGAGACGGCTTGAGCCTAGGTGGGGGAGGGTGTAACGATCCGAGCGAAAGGGGTCTCTTGAGGAACCGATCGGCATCTAGCCGATAGCGCGTGATCGAAGAGCGGGGTACGATGACCTCATTACGTAATCTGGCCAGCTTGGCTGGCGGGGTGCAATCAGACGGGTTGCACCTGTGTGAGGTCATTCTCACACGAACCTAACAGTGAGATAAGCCGATACTACACCCTGGAACCAGAAGCTGCAGACTGTGCAGGTCTGCGCGAACCCATAGGGACATTAGGAACTGGTGTGTTACTAAACCTAACGGCACTTATATTGCTGCTGGGGTCATTAGGGTATGTAGGGGGCCTACCTCCAGACTGCAAGGCACCGTGGTGAGCAGAAGGGTTGTGCTCCTCTGAGGGTTGGCCCCCACGATCAGTGGCAGGAGCCTCAGGGTGGTAGTACCCCCCATATTGAGGCTCTTGACTTCCCTCCCCTGGAGGGCGCTCCTCGGATTCGCTCCCATCTGTCTCACTGTTGGTACCTGCGGTACTGGCCCAACCCCTCAAGTCCCTTTCAGTAGAGTAAGATTGCTCAAATGTATCATTGTTGCAACTGGTTGAAGGATCACCTTCAACCTGAATTGGAACATTGTATTAATCAAGAACTGTTTCATGAGGTGGCAACGTGTATGTGCCACTCATATTGACTTGGAAAGAAATGACAGAACCAGCTCTAGACAGCAGAGCTCTTCCAGCGACCACCCAACTTGGTCATGTTGAAGAAGTTGCTAAGGGTGCGTCCCTCGGTGGCCTCCCCAACTATGTAAACTGAGTTTCGGGGGTTCAACCTCTCTTTCATCATTGGCTCAAGCGTATGGCCACCTTTTGGAACTCGTTGGTGTCTTTGTCTCAGGATAATGTATGTGCCTTGATTCTTCCCGACTCATGCTTTGATGGCGTCTCTACAAATACTCCCACTTGGGCTTGCACTTTGCATGTTGACATAAGCAGGATCGCCGCAGAGCGCTGCATCAAAATTTGGGACGGGAGCGCAGACAGTCAACCTTGGCAGCTAATTTGGATCAGTAGGGGGGCCGGGTAGGGCAGTGGATGTACCGAGAAGACGGTCCTGCAGGCGCCCCGGGGCCTGTCTGCGTGACGGAAGCAAGCTTGGTTCCCACATGGCAGAAGGGAAGTGGCCTTAGTGATCCCTAGAACCCCTTGGGCATTAGGCAACCCAGCCACAATTTGCTGCAAAGGGCCAAAACCACCACCACCAGCTGTGAGAATGGATTGGAGGACCTCGGGTTGGAGCATATCCAAGGTCACCAAAGCGTGCTGGGCTGCGGCGAGCGGCATGGTCCGAGCTGGGAAAAACTACCTTGCAGGTCCCAAAACAAGTGACGATCGTCGCGAGCCCTTGGAGGATAAAGAAGAAAGAATAACATCAATCCAGCCCAGAGAGCATGATGAGATGCAGACGGATAAACCAACGGTATGTGAGAACCTAGTTGGAACAATTCTATATACACGGATATCAAGACAGATCACTTGAAAATGGAGAATGGCCAAGTCACCGTCGCTGAAACGCTTGACGGGCCTGAAATGCATCAACTATAAAATGAACAACAGCAACCTGATCCTCTTGCCAAATGAAGTTATGTAGTGACCACGAGGGGGACGAGAACAAATCTGGGTAGCGGTCACGAACCTGAGCAAGTGCGGGGCAAGGAAACACAAAATTATCCTTGTCCCCCACCGCTATGCCACACATGTCACATAAACGCTATGAACGGGGGATATGGGTGCGTCTTCCTACATCTAAGGTAAGTCATGGGCTCCAAGACGATTTTTAAAAAAATTGCCTGACGCGCCTAACACTAAAATATGGTGTATTTTCATAAAAAACCCTAAACATTTCTAATAAAAGGAAAGTTCGGCTTCAAAACCGTGTGCAAAACAAAGTTAATACTATAGACCCAATTCCTAACATCCTTTTTATTGATGAAGTAGACACATTAGGATCATCACGAGAGAATGCACTGGAAGAGACAACAGTGTTTCACGTTGAATCGGCCTTGTTCGGGCAAACCATCTAAGTTACGTGCATAACTGGGGGTCCGTAGGTGCTCATCTAGGAGATATGTGCAATTCCTCATCCGAGAGCCGCTGGGCACTAGTGAAAGTATCCATGTCCGCCTCATGAGGGCTATGACAGTCCATAGGATAGGGGTACCCAAGTTTTCTCAAGGCACGCATGAACGATCCTGCCCAAGTTGGACTATGTGTCATGACCCCATAGTAGCATGAGTCCCTAAGAATACTCGCATACATGTGATCCTCTAGGAGCTCACAGGAGAATCCCAAAACTTTGCCATGCGCTTCAACCATTGATGTCGAAGTGGCCGGATGCATAGCTCACAGGACATCTGTTCTAACCGTGCGCCGGACCCCAATGATCATGCGCAGCATACTGAGAAAGTCATTTTCCAAGTTCTTCACCGAAGCCCCACACAAGGTTTTGGGGAAAGTGCACACACCCCAAATATCGCATCTGTATGACGCGGTGGAGACAGCACACGTTAAAAAGAGCCAAAAAAGGATCCCAGTTGAGACCGCACAATCAAGGTTGCCATATCGCTGTTGTATTGAGGACCACGCCCCCCAAATCTTCCCTCGTAAATGACTGAATGTTTCACCCGCACCTGCCACTGAAGAAATATTTCATTTTGACGATCCCTACGTGGAGACACTGTGTAATGACAATCCCTAGGTGGCGACACTGTGTAACCACTTTTAGGGACGCCCCCTTATATGTGCATGGTTGACTGGCAAGGTCTATTGCCCCCTCAGGAAACACCATTGCGAGGAACTTACTATCTTGTATTTGTCTTCTTTTATAAGGAGCTCTTCTTTTCGCATGGGCTGTGTGGCCCAAGCACCACGTGCTGGTGAGCCTTTTGGCACGTCCACAGGGCATAGCACGGGCGCACGTGCCGCAGTTACTGACCGCACGTACCCTAGTACCCAGGTACTAACGGCACGTGCCCAGGTGTTGATCATCTGGTGCAACCTGTAAACATAGTCAATTGCGTCTTTACAAAAACGCGCAAGACATTTCAAGATTGAGCTTTGTTCTTTTGGTGATCCCTTTAAAACTAATATCTGTAGGATTTGACCTGGTTGCGGACTGCAACTCGACAAGGAGAACGCGGCATGGCTGCAGCTGTTATCCTAAACGAATTCGGTCCTCCGTCAGTTTTGGCTGTGGAGACCAGGGATCCCACAGATCGCAAAGCATCTGAGGTATCCTGCATTTTTCCCTGCAAGTCCGCTCAGAGACGATGCGTTTAATCGGTGACTATGCAGATCTGTAAACAAGAAACGAACATGGAGCAACAGTATCGGGTAACTTTTGGAAGCAATCAAATGTTCTTAATTGATATCAGGAATTAAGCCCAATGCGGCGTTTCCTGTTCTGCGACAACGTCCGAGGGGATCAAGCCTCGGTTTGTGTTATCATTAATCGCCTGCTGACATGAACTTGTACTGGCGTGGATCGTTAAATCTGTTGCTTTTAAGGACTAATGGCTGTTCCGGGGCTCCCGACGCGGAGGCTTTGCAACCGTCAAGAGGCCTTGAAATGAGAAATTATGAAACACGATCCGCTACATCGAGCTCCAGCGTCTGCTTGATACTGGCCAGACTTTGCATGCAGGTTCTTGTGAAGAATGTGTCGACATCGGTCAACCCGGTGGATTGGAAAACAAGGAAGGGATCAATAAAGCCTACTGTACCCCGGATTCTTGGGGGAGACGTGGCTGGGACTGTTGCTGAGGCGGATGAAGATGGAAAGGTACAACACCAGAGACTTAATTAGCCCATGTCTCGGATGTGGCAGCAGATTTCTAAATGTCAGATGGGCTCATTCTGAGGCAGGACTAACAGTGGAGTATAGAACAATAAGTTTGCTCTTCAAACCAAGATTGTTATCATGTGCTCAAGCCGCATGTGAGACTGACCAGCTAGAAATATCCAGGGTACAGAACCTTCATTTCACTCATGTGAGCTATATTGTTTATAGTGTGAGTAGGGGATTTCGCAAGGCCCCTTCTCCCATAGGCCTTTTCACTGGCTTAGCACTAAGTTTAGAGATCCCCATTCTATAGTCCCCCCTGCCTTCTTTCCCTCCCTTTTAACATATTTTGTTTTTCCTTCTCTCCTTGCGATTTTCCCCGTTGCCACAAGGCTACAGGTGGCGATGGTGGCGTCCAGCTTTCCTTCTAATAGTATTAGTGATACCCAATCTCTGCTTATTTCCAACCTGTCAATCGGTTCCCCCTGATAATGCCCCTACTTGCTGGCATCTCTACAGTACCATATCCACCGTGCGTGCCGCGTCCACTTTGTACAACATGGCCCTGCCCCACCCCTGGGCAATGGGCGGTGTACATGGACACTTCTGGGCCCAAATATAAATCCTGAGGTCGGGCGGCTGTGCATCTGGAATCTTCCATTCATATCAGGAGAAGACAGGAGATCGGACACAAGCACGTAACAGACATGGAAGGCTACTCCTATCAGACACATTAGTGGAATTTGCCAAATTAGGCCCAGATACGTAGGACGAGCCACATTAGGACAGATTACAGGGACTAGCCAGATCAGCTAGGACCTGAGCAGGACCGCATGAGACCAGATTAGTAGGACTAGCTGGTTTAGGACCAGATAAGTAAACTAGCTGGATTAGACCAGATAAGTAGACTACCGAGTAGTATTAAGTATGGCCCATGGCGTCTAGGAGCCAGACGACCTGCCACAAAATGCCTATAAATCTTAAGGAAAATAAATGTATCGTCGTTCAAAGACAGTTTAAAGTTTGAGCCTTTTCTGCATCAGCTGCACACCGCAGCTTTGGATCCCATGGACTGCCAACCTTCTTTTAGAGGCTTTGCTTTGGAGAGGCTTTCCTATTGAGGAGGCTTTGCTTTGCAGAAACTGTGGTGTTGAGAAGCTTTGCAATTGAGAGTCTTTGCTTTTGAGAGTCTTGGCTTTTGAGTGCAGTTCAAAGTTGGAGACCGGGTGACTGCTCTCACAAATGGCTTCAGATGGGACATTGAAGATGTCTTCTCGCAAGGTAGCCCGCTCATCCTTTTCATTCCGTTCAAGCGCCTAGGAAAATGAAACGGCAAATGATCCCAGAAAGCACAATCATGGTTCAATACGCCTGTTTGGCAATCAAGTTTCCTTGCCGTGCCTGATCCCCGGGGAACCGCCTCATGTGAACCCTGGGGTCTTTGACCGTGTGGTTTCCCCTGCCTACCTCTCAGCATGCTTCTGTGCCTCTTTCCGCTCTGCTTAAGTGGGCCCCATGCGTGCATGTGTGCGGAGGTGTGTGTGTGTGTGTGTGTGTGTGTGTGTGTGTGCGTGTGCGTGTGCGTGTGCATGTGCGTGTGCGTGTGCGTGTGCGTGTGCGTGTGCGTGTGCGTGCGCGTGCGCGTGCGTGTGCGTGTCGTGTGTGTGTGTGTGTGTGTGTGTGTGTGTGTGTGTGTGTGTGTGTGTGTGTGTGTGTGTGTGTGTGTGTGTGTGTGTGTCTTTGGGGGGGAGTGGGGGGAGGGGGCGTTCTGCTCAAAGTGAGGGGTATGGAGGGGGTGCAGGGACGTACCAGCAGTATGTGAGCGTCCCAGCAGGCTGGCTGGCCCGGGTGCCCGCCAACATCCCTCTGGAGATTGCAGGCAAGAAGGCCTCACTGCACCCCTTCCTCTCTCCCTCCCTGCCTGGGCCCCCCACCCCCTCTCTCCCCCCCCCCCCCTCTCTCTCTCTCTCTCTCTCTCTCTCTCTCTCTCTCTCTCTCTCTCTCTCTCTCTCTCTCTCTCTCTCTCTCCTCTCTCTCTCTCTCTCTCTCTCTCTCTCTCTCTCTCTCTCTCTCTCTCCCTCTCTCCCCCCCCTCTCTCCCTCTCTCTGTCCCCAACCCCCCCCCCGGGTGGGAAAGGGTTTGGGTGAAAAACGTCCCCGGGACAAAACAGAGAAACCAGGGAAACTGGGGAAAAAGGCGAAACTGGAAATTGGGGACACTGGGAAGTCGGAAATCTGGGAGAAACGGGGGAAAAGGAGGACAAGCAATGGGCGGAGAAACGAACGAGGTTGGTAGGGCAGGGGGCATCCCGCTGGTGTCGTTGACGGCCTGGCAGGCGCTGGAGAGCGCGGGCCTCAGCCCCGGGCAGCGGGTGCTGGTGGTGGCGGGGGCGGGCGGCGTCGGCCACTTCGCCCTCCAGCTCGCCAAAGTGCACTGGGGCGCCTACGTTGTTGCCACTGCCGGCCCCAAAAACCAGGAATTCCTCAAGGTACTGCCCCACTTAAGGCCTACCTCTCGTTGTTGCCCATCAACTTTTTTTTTTTGCTGGAGGCATTATTGCCCAAGGCCTTTTCTCAAGGGGTTGCCAAGAAGCCAGGGCGCCCTCAAATCAATGCCCACAATCAGGACTTCGTAAAGTGATTACCCAACAATTAGGCCTTCCTCCAAGAGTTGCCTCACATTCAGGCTTATCTCAAAGAAGTTAAACTAGCGGGCTTTTCTCAAGGTTGCTCATCAACCGTGCATTCCCAAAGGTGTGGCCAAGATGCCAGGCCGTCTTCAAGATGTTCTTGACGGAGCCTGTCTCCCCAACGCCCTTTGTGTGTGTGTGTGTGTGTGTGTGTGTGTGTGTGTGTGTGTGTGTGTGTGTGTGTGTGTGTGTGTGTGTGGTGTGTGTGTGAGAGAGAGAGAGAGAGAGAGAGAGAGAGAGGGGCGGGGGGGGGGGAGAGAGAGAGAGAGAGAGAGAGAGGAGAGAGAGAGAGAGAGAGAGAGAGAGAGAGAGAGAGAGAGAGAGAGAGAGAGAGAGAGAGAGAGAGAGACAGAGAGCGCGTGCGCGCGCGGGCGCACGAGCGAGAGTGGGAGAGATTGGGAGATAGAGAAAGAAAGAGAGTAAATATGGGTTTCATACAAAAGGGTGCAAATGTCTTGTTGGGCAACAGCATGTTTTGGCTGCAGAGAGATTTGGTCCACTTTTATCATAATGCTGGAAGTGGTGCAGGAACTTGGAGCGGACGAAGCGGTGGACTACAGCAAGGAGGGCTACCTCGACAAGTACATTGAGCAGCCCTTTGATGCCATTGTGGACCTCATTGGAGGTTAGGCCCCCCCTTCCTCTCTCACACAGACACATCCAGACACACACACACACACACACACACACACACACACACACACACACACACACACACACACACACACACACACACACACAGGCACACACGCACGCACGCACACACACACGCGCGCGTGTGTGTGTGTGTGTGTGTGTGTGTGTGTGTGTGTGTGTGTGTGTGTGTTAGGGTGAGAGTGTGTGTGTAGGGCGGTGGGGGGTGTGTACACAGAACAGAGACAGGTGGAAGGTGGTCTGAAAACCAGTCCACATTGTTTCACACTCTTGTTTTGGTCCAGGGCGCATCAGAGAGGGGAGGGGGGTGGCAAGCAGTCAGGCCTCCAAAGTTTCTTGGTGGTGGGCGTTGTAGACTGCCGGAAAGTCGAGGCAGTATGAGGCAGTGTGTGTGAAGTGTGAGGAAATGTATATTAAGACAATATGAGAGTCCTGGGAAAGAGGGGGCTCTCACTAGCTGTCAATTGTATTCAGATGTGTGGAGCATTGCAGTCTTCTTGCAGATCCGCACATGGTTTGGAAAGGTGGGGCAGGGGACAGCGAGGATTACGCATACAAGGTGCTGGCAAAGTATGGGTTGGGGGACGGGGGGTTTGGGGAGAAGGAGAATTATGCACACAAGATCCTGCAAAACTATGGATTGGGTGGGGCAGCGGACACGGAGGATTATGCATACAAGGTGCTGGCAAAGGGCGGTACATTTGCGCACATCTTCAACACGGGGACGAGCCAGGCCAAGATAGAGGCCGGCAAGCAGTGGACCGACAAGAAGTACACCGCCACCATTGTACAGCCCAATGGAGAGCAGCTGCAGCAGATTGTGGACTACATCGCCGAGGGCAAGATCAAGTTGGTCGTCGACAAGTCCTTTCCCATTTCAGAAGTCGCGTACGGTGCCCCTCTCTTTAAATGCAGTTGTAACTGCGCGTTGAGAGTGCCGTGCTTTCCGAGGGTCGCACCAGTTTTGCCAGAGGACTGTAATGCGCATCTGAGAGTACCGTAGTTTCCGAGATTCGTACCACTTCTGCCAGGGGACTGTACTGCGCATGTGAGAGTACCGTACTTTCTGAGATTCGTACCACTTCTGCCAGGGGACTGTACTGCGCATCTGAGAGTACTGTACTTTCTGAGGGTTGCAGAAGCTTCTTCTCTTGATGAATGGCTTTACAATAGTGGTCCTTACCAACTAGTCGTTTGTCACCGTTTCCTTGGATTCTGCATTATCAACTGTCGTGAACAGGAATTTCTTCCAGAGCAGTTCTGGCGAGAGGACTGTACTGCGAATTTTGTCAAGGCTGTTACATATTAAGACCTTGCCATTTGAGAGTACTGTCAGTAATACAGAGGATTGTGTTCTGCAGAAAGCCTGAAGTGGGAGGCCTGGGTCAATTATTGAATTGATGTTTGGGACCGTACGGTTCCATACAAAATGGCAATTCATGCATGAATTGCCTGTTTCCCCCCTTTTGCTTATACACGGGTCCCTTTGTGGTTTTTCTTGGTATCGGATTTCCATGGTCCAGTTCGCTAAAACAAAGGATAAAAGTTGTTTTTCTGATTTTGGACGAAGGTTCCAAATCTCATTTCACGCCCCCCCCCCCCCCCCCCGGCCGGCGGGGATTATGTAGAAACCCACGACCTGGACCTGTAAAGCTTATGCAATGAGTAAGTTCATAGGGCTGGACCTGTAAAGCTTATGCAATGAGTAAGTTCATAGTCACCTTTGGCAAATGCTGTGCCATCAAAGTTTTGTTCTGCTTTGAGAACGGTTTCGCAACCAGTCACATTAAGTGATGATGTCGTTGTTTTGCTCTGACAATTGTTACGTGTTGTGTGATTTCACTGTAATGTCCATGTCCTACTGTACAAAGCTCTTGCGACCAGTGAGTCCATAGCAATGTCATTTTTCCGCTTCAAATGTGGCGGAACAGATTAACCTCGCTGCAATTGTCTTTTCGTGGATGCGAAGGCTCGCTCCTTTTGAAGTTGACCAAGTGTGAGGATCAGGGACAGGGACTCCCGTGAGTGCTTTTGTGTTTTCTGCCCCCCCCCCCCCACGGGCACATGCACGTGCGTGCAAATATCCATGCGTGTCTGCTTTTCCTCCCCAGGCCCGGGCAGGGTCGAAGCCTGCTTGGTCGCATTGGTATCCAAGTGAACGGTCTGGTTGCTGGTCTGTAGGGCGGCGCATGAGCTTGTGGAGGCAGGCCACGTGCGCGGGAAGGTTGTGCTCACCTTTTAAGGAATGGTGCTTGTGCGGGAGCCCTCAGAACGCGTGCATGGGTGGCAGCCTTTGCACATTGCTGCTGAAGATGTTGTACCGCCCGGTCGCTGACAGTCCATCTCTGGCGCCAGTCCACTGTGTCTACCTCTGTGTCTAGTGCAAACAATGTGATTGTACCGGCCGAGGTCTTGCCGACAGTCCACTTGGCGCCGATCCACTATGTGTATTGGAAATACAAACAATGTGTACTGCACAAGTCTCCAGTCCACTATGTGTATAAGGAGTGCACTCATGACCTCAGGGGGTACAGTTGCATTGATCAATGTGAGTGTACCGCCTGAGGTCTCGCCGGGGGTCCGCTTGGTGCCAGTCTATTTGTATTGAAAGTACAAACAATGAGTACTGCACGAGTAGCGGTTGGCAGTCCACTTGGCTACAGTCCACTATGTCCACCAGAGGTCGCTGTGGGTGTGGCAGCTGATGGTTTCACTTATTTGGGATATTGCGGCAGGTGATGTGGGTTGGCGCAAAGGTTCGCTTATATAAGGAGAAATGCTTTGAGGTCTTTCCTAACTTTCTAGGACGTTTATAGAAAAATGTTCTGCAATCCTGGTGGATTGATTGTGGCAACGGTATTTATTATGTATGATTGCAGAGAAGTCGATGCCAGCTATAGGTTGAAGCGTGTGCACTCCCCTTGTTCAAATGGATATAAACGGATTTGTGTGCACTCCCCTTTGTTCAAATGGATAGAAACGGATTTGAAGGATTAAGTTATGTATGAAGTCCACAGCGCGAGTCGTGCGCCTCTCTCAGACGTTGGACCCGTCAAATTCTGGCTGTAGTGTCACTTCGCTGTTGACCCCGCTTAGAAAAAAAATGGATTATATCTAGCGCTCGCACTCAAGTGCTTGTGCTGGGGCACATGCTTGAGCAGATCAAGCTTGTGTTGGACCACATGTTAAAGCCATTAATGACTGGCGCTAGCATTTCTCGTTGTCCAAATGGAATTTGAACGAGTCCATGCATGCGTGTGGTGAGCATACATATTATATGATATACAGATTTAGTAAGGCGCAAGCCCTAGTAGCTGGGGTGAGATTGAAGGTATACGTTTTCCAAATCAGCGGTATTAGTACTGCCGACTTTGGGGACCCATATGGGCCATTCAGACTCACACGAGAATCTTTAGCACAGCAATTCTTAAAATGCTGGACACGGCATCCTTTAAGCTTTTACGTGCCTGTATAGGGCATGTGCACTGTACCTGCATGAGTGTCGTGCAGACGGATCCGTACCGGCAATCCGGAGTTCCGTACTGGAAATCCGGAGAAGTAACCTAAGTGTTATGTCCCACGTATTGGTCTCGTGGCCTCCAACTTCGGGCTTTCTGCAAAACACAATCCTCTGTATTACTGATAGTACTCTCAAATGGCAAGGTCTTACTACGTAACAGCCTTGACAAAATTCGCAGTACAAAGGCATGTTTCGATAAGGTCTCATTAGTGGTGGGCCCAGATCTAGAGACGCAGTTCGTACACAATTTACTTCCAGATCTTCAGAGACTTAGCACTGCAACCACAGAGCCCGCGGTTGTCAAAGCACTTATAAGTGGTTTGTAATTTAAAGCACTCGAAATTCATTCCCTCCTCGTTTACCAGGACTGCCAAGTTGCAGTCAACTAGCCCATAACAACGTAGAAAGCACCAAGAAAATACCACTCTGAAAACAATCAACACGATTTGTTAGAAAACAGGGGGGTGCGACTTCGACACCTTGCTTGCTTTCATCGCCCTTAGTAGAATTGGTGTGACGCTTTTGCAAGCCGCGCAAGGGCATATGTACCTAATTATTCGGTCCCGGGCAATAACCCGGGTAGCTCAGTCGTTAGAGCACAAGGCATTTAACCTTGTGGTCATGGGTTCGAGCCCCATCTCGGGCGTGCACTGCCTGGTCGAAGGTTTTTGCAACAGTAACAGTCTCGGTCCCTGGCGCACTATCTCTTACTGCCCCCCACCCCCCGGCTTTCTCCTTCTCTACCTCTCACTCTCCGGGCCTTTCTCTCCCCCTCCCCGCGCCTTTCCTTCCCCTTGTCTCGGGTCCCGCACCCCCAACCCCCCTCCTCCCTCCGCTCCGCTCCCCAACCCAATTGGTTGCAACCTACATTTTAACTTATCTTTAATTAATCCCTTTTTATATATTCACTTCTCCGGTTCGTAACTAGTTCATGACTCTGTTTGCCATACATATTTCTAAACTACATCGTACTGAAGTGATTTCTAAAGTACGATGTACTGCAGCTGCTAGCATGTACTGCAGCGCTGTAACTTTAAAACCGACGAAAGGTCTGAAATATTCTGTCAAGCCTGCTCCTCCGGAGGAGCAGGATCCAACTGCATTTGCAGTTACGTCTGTGGGGTCATGCACCTGGCACTGATCTTGTTTTACTGGTAAAATTGAAATATATCAGTCTCAGGCCATCGATGCCTGAATAGTCATGTGTCGACATCCGAATGGCGGCCTGTCAAATACATATATGTAAGTGGGAAAAATTGGTTATTTTACTGGTATTGTGACTCTAAGGATTCGCTATCACGGATCAGCGATAGAATATCTATTAGTCGTGCACATGTATACTTGTTTATAAAAATTAAAGTTGTAAAGATGCATAGGTCTCCGCACGCATGGCCACGTGGACGGTCAGGTACCACTGCAGTCCTGGGCCCAGGGCCACGTGGTCCTGTTATCTCCCTTGCAAAAGAGATAAAAATTGGTGCGACTTGCTCCTGCTGTCTCCCATGGCGTTACTTGCTTCTGCTGTTTCTTCTTCACGGTGGGACGGGGTTCTGTTATATAACAGGAGATATATCTCCCTTGATGTGTCCTGTTATATAACAGGAGATATATCTCCCTTGATGTGTCCTGTTATATAACAGGAGATATATCTCCCTTGATGTGTCCTGTTATATAACAGGAGAAATATCTCCCTTGATGTGTCCTGTTATATAACAGGAGATATATCTCCCTTTATGTGTTCTGTTATATAACAGGAGATATATCACCCTTGATGTGTCCTGTTATACAAAGGGGGGATATATCTCCCGTGATGTGTCCTGCTATACAACAGGAGATATATCTCCCTTCATGTGTCCTGTTATATAACAGGAGGTATATCTCCCTTGATGTGACCTGGTCCTGGTACTTCCCATGCCATGACATCATGTACATCCGAGCTGGCCTTGCAAGATCCTGCTCGCAATGTTTTGGCCCGCATATGCTGAATGCTGCGGCCACCCCTTCGCATATTTGCTTCACGCCAGCACTGCAAAGCCTGAAACAGTAATGTTTCCGAAGCTGCAGTGCCGGCACATATGATGCATCTCTCTTGTTTGTTTCCGAAGCCTGCAGTGCCGGCACATCTCTCACTTTACAGTCCGGGCTTTAGCTTTTGTTCATACATACTTCCAATAACTTTTTGTCTCGCAGATTAGCTGAACACTGGTGGCTCTTGAAGATACGTGGCAGGGAAAGCTTATAAGCATTTTGGTATTCTTGCCTGTGTACATCCACCTTCACGTATTCCACCATTCTGACTGTCCACCTGATGACTGTCGTGGTAACCATGCCTACTCCTTCGCCATCCTACAGCGATGAATTCATCGCCATAGGCAGGAATACACACTTGTACACCACGTACAACTTCAGGATTCATCCCAGACCCACGAGGCTCCAAACAAACGTACAGCCATCAATGGCTGTACGTCTACTATCTACTGTACCTTGACAGCTGCATGAATTAGTCCCAAGAAACGACCCATCATGCTTACTGTCCCCTCCGCCGCTACTCATTTTAGCGTAAAAGTCACCCTTTGTGATCAAAGCCAGTTGTACTTCCGGCCTACTGAGTGACTCTGCATGAAGTCCTTACAATACAAAGACCTAGGACCCTAGCGAGGTTCAAGAACTCTGACCCTATAGGTTCAAGAACTCTGATCTCACGAGACCTTGGTTCGAAAACCTCACCTTACACACCAGCGTGTTAACATATCATGCGTGCCGAAATCAGTATGTAAAATGACCGTGTAGTGTTACCACTACAGGCTTTCTCCCTGCACTTCTCAATTGTATAGATCCAGTGCAGTACCATAACACAACCTGGGGTTGAATTGTGTACATACAGTACGTGCTGTACCCCAAATTGTGTCGGACCAAATGACTCCAGGCGATGCCCTGCATTTCTGCAACTGGCAGTACACATACGTTCAGTGTCCAGCCCTACGCATCACTTCCAATGCTGTCATTGCACAGATTCCCAAAGCACTTCTCGGGAACGCTTGTACTGCCACCACACACAATGTGCAGCCATGCCGTACAGCACATATACTGCCACCGCACACACTGTCCAGCCCTGCCCTGCAGCTTCTGTATTTCCACCACACACAAACACGTGTCCAGCCCTGCCCAGCAACTCTTGTACTGCCTCCATGCACACTGTCCAGCCCAGTCCTGCAGCTCTTGTACTGCCACCACACACACTATCTAGGCCTACCCAGCAATTCTGGGAATGCCATTATGTTCTGCGCAAGCACAAACATCCTTTTCCTGAAGGATGTAAATAGTGTGGCTGTGCCACACTATTTATACTGCCACTCCAGACGGTATCCACTGCATTCCCAGTACATCCGGTACACACTGAGTTCCTTGTTCCACCAGTATTCTCCATTTGTAGTATGGCCGGGCCTTGCATTCTAGTACTGATAGTACACATAGTTGTCTTAGTATAACAGGAACACCCCACATTGCTTGCAGGGGTGGTACACCTGGAGAGCTCTTGCAGACCTTCAAACATTGCACAAACTATACAATAAATCCACACTGAATCAGCAGGCACTGCCCTGCACTTACTGTGCTGCCACAATATGCAGTATCCGGTATCAAGTGTTTAAACATCTTGCAAGATTAACAATGCGGCATTTGTGTACACATGTGTCCTACGCATTCCCTCAGACCGTCCCTCACATGTAGGATAGAAGCGGTGTTAAACGGTCGTGCTACACAATCATGTAGCGCTGCTGAATCCTGTTGCGCTGCAGAAGCATGTTGCGCTACTAAAGGATGTTGTTCTGGAACGTACAGTTCACTTGCTGAATCCTGCTGTCCAGTTTAATCTGGTTGCCCTATCTAATCTCTTTGTCCTGCAGAGTCCCGATGTCCCGGTGAATCATTTGTCCAGCAAAACTTTGGTTGTCCCGCTGGTTCCTATTGCACTGCTGAATCCTACTGTCCTGCTGGATCCTGTTGTCCTGCTGAATCTGGTCACCCAGCAGAATCTTATTGTCCCGCTGAATAATTTTGTCCTGCAGAATCTGGTTGGCCACGAGTAGGGCCACAAAACTCTCATCGACGATGATTTGACCGCACCTAATTTGCATAACAGGAGTACATCCCTTTGAAACCATGGCTTCACAGACACCTTACATTGAAGTAGGTGGTTTGTCTTCTACTTTCTTCTCACAAGACCAGAGTCGACAGCCCGTTTGTTGCCTGCCGAGTGAAAGCGCCAGGCCTGTTTGCACATGGGGCCACCAGCGCATTGGGGTCTCTGCTGGCTTCCAGCGTTCTCGCCACCACGTCATAGCCTGCCTGTCGTGGCACCCAACAGCAATTTACACTTCAGGATGGCTCTCCTTGATCACCTCTATGTAATTTTAGAAAAGACCGCGACATGTTGGAGTGCCACCAAATGGTCGTCCGGGGCCCTTGCAAACCCCATTCGCAGGTCTGTTGTTTATCAAACTTGGAATTCGCGATTACTTGCCTGTAGTCTTATATGAACGGTTGGGAGTATGATGCGTGCCCTTTTGACTCCTTATGCATAAAACCCCTTCCGGCCTTGCCCCCCAAAGTGCCAAAAGAGGTACACGTACACACGCACACGTACACGAGCGCGCGCGCGCGCGCGCGCGCACACACACACACACACACACACACACACACACACACACACACACACACACACACACACACACACACATGGGGGGAGGGGGAGAAGGGGCGAGGGGCTACAGGGATGCTAGAGCAGAAATTACCTGTTGCGCCCGCTCGGGAGGCAGCTTGCGAAGCCCTCCCCATCCAAAGCG
>KV908387.1:127500-145000 GCA_002005505.1 Botryococcus braunii
ATGGGTGGGGTATGCCAGCAACCAGAAACGGTTCACATTGTAGATGTAAAGTATACCAGCAGCCAGGAACGGTTCACATTGTAGATGTAAAGTACACCAGCAGCCAGGAATGATTCACATGGTAGATGTAAAGTATGATGGAATGAAAAGTTTACAGATTTGAACACACTGCAAAAACGAAACCTCCCCTATGTATCTTGTTTGATCCGCCCAAAACCCAACCTCAACTCCCCCAATGGGCAATCCAGGTGTCAGTTGCTTCCCAAAGTATCCCACCAGACAGGAACAGTTTCAGTAACTTTTGAAGTGAGACAGATTGAGGACTATGTACGATGTCCAGGTCCTCTTGGTGCTTGAGAATGAAGCGAGCGGTTTGCAAGAACGTGAGTTGAATACAACCAAGACAGGAAGAATTGCTCATGCACGAACTTCTTCTGGAATTTTCGAGCTCAAAACGAACCTGGGAGCAGCTTCACCTATATCCCAGACCTGCTCCTGCCCAACTTGCCCTTTTCTTTTCCTTTTTTTCTCCCCTTTTTTTTTTTTTTTTTTTTTGGCAGCAGTATGAAAATGATGTACATACACCATAGACCCCCCGGATATTCCCTGGGCAAAAGCCACCATATTCCAGGCACCAATACCTAGACAGAAGGCAGCCGCTTCATGCAAGGATACCCTAGGCGAAGGGCCTACAACCTACAAGGCAGCAATACCCTAGGCGAAGGGCCCACCACATTCCAGGCTGCAATACCCTAGGAGAAGGCCTGCAAGGCAATAGTATTCAGGAACAAGAACAAGAAGCCACCAGAATCCTAGGCGAAGGGCCCTCCTCCAAGCCTAGGAGGTGGCCTACATTGCAACAAGACCCTGGGCGAAGGTCTGCCACCTACAAGCCTAGAAGAGGCCCCCAAGACACCAGTACCCTTGGAGAAGGCCTCCAAGACACCAGTACCCTAGGGGAAGGGCTTTCCCTGCAAGCCAACTACAAGCCCTCCGAGGCAACAGTACCCTAGGAGAAGGTCCCCAAGGCACCAGTACCCCAAGAGAGGGTCTCCAAAGCAACAGCGAAGTAAGAGAATGCCTCCAAAGCACCAGTACCCTAAGAGAAGGCCTCCAACACGCCAATACCCTAGGTGAAGGGCTTCCCCCCCACCCTAGGAGACCTCCTCCAAGGCAGCAGTACCCTACGTGAAGGGCCTCCCGCGTACAAGGCAACCTCTTCCTCGGTGAAAAGCTGCCACCTATAAAGCAATGATGCCTTAGATGATGGCCCGCTGCGTCTCAGGCAGCCAGATCCCGGTGGTGAAAAGATGCATGCTGTGTGGCCAGACTGTGCTGGGTCCTCTAAGTGATGGCAAAACCTTCCGTCGCGAGGTCCATCGTCCAGTTGTTGAGGGGTCTATGAGGAGGGTCACCTGCCATGCAGTTCAAAAGCCGCTTTGTCATACGCACGAGCCGCGTCCTCCTCCTCCTCAAAGCATCCAAGGTTCTGGCGTATTCCCCCAGCTCTTATTTCTGCGTGCCATTTGTTTATCCCTTTGTGCCAAGCAACCCCACGGTAGGTTGAAGTGCCCCTCGAGAACGCGGGAGCATAGGTGGCCAGCAGTTCTTGCAGCGACATCTCGTCGAGTTCACTCTTCTCTAGCTCGCTCATGGGGGTTTCGATATCCGAGGTCCGGCCCAGAACATAGCGCACCCTGCTCACATCAGCATATTTTTGCCCATAAAGAAGAAATCACATTCACTCTTCATTTAGTGCTTTGTTAAAAGAAATGGCAACATTTCTGGGATCCTCTCACCCTGAGGACAGTGGGGCTTTACTAATGTTTCTATTTTTGGTTTTTTTGTTGACCCATTACCAGGATATCAGGAAGGCATAGGTCATGTCACGCAGTTGCTACTGCATTAGAGCAGATCAGAGCCCAAAAGAGATGCGCACAGTAATCTGCAATAAGAAAATTTCTCAGGTACAAATCTTCAATGTCCCAAAACACATCATTGCAGGTTTTTGGCGTTGGCTGACGTTTTCAAGGCATGCAAGCTTTTTCATTCTTCGGTATGCACTGGGTCAAGCCATACCTGTCTACTGCATGAGCAGCCTCATCCGCCACTTTATAAGTGCCTACGTAAAATTGTTTGTTCTCTATACGAATAAAGCCTCGCCACGACTGTCCTTTCGACTGTACCCCCCTGAAGCGCCGCTGCAAACGGGTTCCCATGCCGACTTGCACAAATGTCGGCAATCTTCTTTCGAAACAAAAACTATTATTCACACGCCAGCTATGCCAGCTAAACAAAACAGTCTGTGTGATAGCCTATAGATCACATCGAGATCTGCACACGCAGTCGTGCGTATCACTCGTGCGGCTACCCGCACAATGCAGTCACATCGATTGCAGAACATAAACAATTACTGTAAGTCTGAATAACGTGTGCGCTCATGCCTTGGAGGCAAACAAATTTGACGATCTTGCTAGTACGGTCTCGCAGCTGAATTTGAACAGGGGAAGGCGAAGTCGGACGGTACGTCACGTGCACGAGGTGGTTCTGTTTGTGTTAACGACATGATCGTCCTTTCTCCCCCGAATAACAACAAGCTTCGTGGTAAAACTCAGTATTGGAATGTGCAAAAACACGGCAGGAAGAGTAGAAGCTGGAAAGGGACTTGAGCAATCGCAGATCGACTTGACATAGTGAAACACTTGCCCGCGATAATATACTGTTCAACAACTTTAGCATCCCATAAAGAACTTATTGGAAGAAGAAATAAGATTTGAACGGATGCGGATAGCTTCGTACTAAGGTCCAAGCAAGCTCGCGAGAAAGCGTATCAGGAAAAAGTGGTGAGCCGGTGTGGTCTATGATCATCTGCTGCAATTTTAGCTATTGTGGTGCTCAGTGGTAAGTTCATCAATTGGCAGCTAGGCAAGCACATGCGCGCACACACCTTGCAAGAGGCGAGGAGCTGGGGGGTTGGGGGGTGGGGAGAGGGGGCAGTTGGAAGGGTGGGGGGCCCTATGCGTTCCTCCTGCCTCTATGCCTTGTCCAAGATAGTGTGGGTTTGAAGTGTGCACATGCATTGTGGGTAATGCAGCAAAGTGGCACAGATAAGATTAGCATTTTAGGGACCAAACAGATAGAGTTAGGGTTCAGAGTTAGGTCTTTGAAATTTGTGGTTTTAAGGTGTGCATAGAAAATGAGGATACTGGTGTCTTGAGGTGCAGTCTAGAATGGCATGTTGATGACCGTAGGGTTTTGAGATGCAGTTAGAAGAGCCACATTATACAAATCGTTTTTAGGTACGGCTGGACTGGCATATTAGAGATACTCTGCGTTTTAGGGTGCAGGCTAGAAAGGCATCATATGCATATAAATCTGAGGGGCGGTCTGGTACGACCTGTGGTGGATAGTGTGGTTTTGAGGTGCAGCCTGGAATGGGATTCAATGGGTAGTCCTGTTTTGAGCTGCGGTCTTGAGGTGGGGTCGGGGATGGCATATTGTGGATGTGTGGTGCGCTCTGGGATGGCAAATTTTGTATAGGTTTATTTCGAGGTGCAACCTTGGAAGGCATATGTTGTACAGTTTAGTTTCCAGGTGTAGCCTGGGATGACATATTTTGTACAGTTTGGTTTTTGGGTGCGACCTGGGATGGCATATTGTGCATAGTTTAGTTTCGAGAAGCAATTTGGGATGGCATGTTTTGTATTGTTAGTTCCGAGATGCAGCCTTAGATGGCATACTTTGTACAGTTCAGTTTCGAGGTGCATCCTGGGATGGCATATTGTGCATACTGTGGTTTTGAGGTGGAATCTCCATGGCACATTGTGGGTGGTGTGGTGGTGCACAGAGATCCGGAATGGCATATTGTGCATATGGCTTTAAGGTGCGGTCTGGATTAGCATGTTGTGCATATGGATTTAGGGTACGGTTTGGAATGGCGATATTGCGATTATGGGTTTTGAGGTGCGGTCTGGAAGGGAATGCGGTGGGCAGTGTGGTTTTGAGGTGCGGTTTGGAATGACATGTTGTGGAAAATGTGGACTTGAGGTATGGTCTAGCATAGGGTGCCATTCCACAACTCGCACGTTCTGTGAATGGTGTTCATTTGTGGTTTGGTTTGGTATGGAATGACTTTTCGGCATCTCGGCAATAAACCTTTATAATGCCATTATATTGCCATCAATGGGGCTGGAATGGCGCGTCTCTGCATTGCTAGTTCAGGATATGAGGAACCACTTATCATCCACTCCCCCTCCGTTTCTCCAATCCACTGCAGTTCCGAATACATCAACGTACATTTTTGTTCATTCAGCTTGTTCGTGGAGGATGAGGGCTCATCGCACTGTGTCAAGCAGTAGCAGAACAATGTAGAGGTGCCTTGTCAACCTTTTATCAGTTGGGTTGTATTTTTCAATTGTTTCCGTGCTGGGGCAGTGTGCAGCGGACAGTGGTGTCAAAGTGCTTGGGTACCACTCAGTGAGGATGCCCCTCATTTTTTAAACTTGTTCAGATCAAGACCATTAGGGCCTCGAAGAGGTTCTAACCAATTGAAGAGGTTCTAACCAATCGAAGAGGTTTTAACCAATCGAAGAGGTTCTAATCAAGGACTTCGGAAGTCCCCTTTAGATGTGGTAGTGCCGGTATACAGAGGTTACGTAGGCTGTCTCAGGCGATGCCCCTCGTTTTTTTTCCGTGACACACACCCCCAAGCTCTTCAGTCGAGTTCTTATCACCACATCAGTGGACTTCCACAAATGCACATCTAGACTATTGAAATATGGAATACTGGTGCTTTTGGTAGTACGCTTCTTTTGTACCGCTCAAGAATGGGACAAGATATGACCAGCTGGATGGGGATCGGACCACTCGGGTATGGTATATGGGACCGGGACGGAGCAATGTATGGTCAACGCATCCTGGGCCTATTCTGGCCCTATTCCAGTGGGTCACATTTGGTCTTGGATGCGATGGGCGGTTAAAAAGTGTTGCCATTGAGTGGGGTAAAGGCACAGCTGTGCCGAGATGTGAGTAGTGATAGAGTTGGGCCAAAGGGACCTGGTCGAGGTTGGACCTGGGATGGGGTGTGACAGAGATTTGACTAGCATGGAACCCAGCCACCCAGCCAGAACTTGGACATGGATGAGGTGTGACAAGATTTGACTGGCATGGGACCCAGGCACCCAGCCAGATTTGGACATGGATGGGGTGTGAAAAGACTTGACTAGCATGGGCGGAGATGGGATGTTTGGAAATTGGCCTGAAGTGGGACCCAGTCACATATGATCAACCCCACGGCCACGCAGATGGGACGTCCGGCTTGGTTCCGTCCCCGTCCTGGTCCCCTATATAGCACTGGGAGAACGAAATTGTCCCACATTGATCCCACATTGATCCCACCAGCTGCTAAAAGTCCCACATCGATCCCAAAACGATCCCACAGTGTGGGATAGATGTGGGATCGACGTGGGATTGAACTCTGAAAATTTGGGATCGATGTGGGATCAATGTGGGATTGAATTTGGGATCGATGTGGGATTGTGTGACCAAAGTGTACGATTCTGGGACCGGAATTTCCGATCCCACATCGATCCCACATCGATGTGGGATTTTGGTGGGATCGATGTGGGATCGATCTGGGAATGATGTGGGATAGAATTTGTGGGATCGATGTGGGACTTTTATGGGATCGATCTGGGACAGACTGAGTGGGATCGATGTGGGATTGATACGGGAATGATGTGGGATTGATATGGGAATGATCTGGGACATCCAACAATGATCCCAGGAAGCACGTGGGATTTGTATGGGATCCATGTGGGACTGACATAGGATGAGCATATGAAGCCTCAGACTAGTGGGAGAGTAGTAGGAGATGTAAAGAAATCAGCAAAAGTCTATCATCATGAGTATACCATTAATATTACAAATCAGATGACCTGCATGCACCTGCGCAGCTGCAGGTGCCAAGTTTAACCTATTTCATTACTAGCTATAGCAGCTAGCTAGCTACTATAGTATGCACTCTGTACGTATACATAGCTATGTATAGAGTGCATACTAGTTTATTCGTCTATAAGCTTTTAAATAAAGGAATTAGCCACGAAGGCGTATATATATATCGTATGTCCGTGCACTTAGGAATACCCACATATTAATGCAGAAACTTAAATGTCAACTTCATTACCAGTTTTGAAGCTACCAGCAAGTAATTAAACTCCATGCAATATGTCTTGTTGACTCAGGATCATATGCTGGTCTGGCAGCCTCTACAACCTTAATGCAAACTTAAGGGCCGAAACATATGTATACATGGGATACTAACTGCACTCCCATGTTCATGTAGTGGCTCCCATGTTTTGGCTGCACCCAGGAGAGCTACCATAAAACCTCAGACCCACCCACCTACACTGATGATGTCGCTTTTGACAATACTAATAATGCAAGGCTGGTGTCACTTTGTGAGACTGGTACCAGCAGCCACAGATTCCACAGTTGGTGGGTGTACTTGCTTGACAGACAGGAACTTTCCAATCCTCTGCCGGCATGAAAATTCTGGAAACGGCTCCCGTGCCTGAATGACTCTCTAGTCCTGTAGAGGAAGATCTTCCAAGCTCCATGGGCAGTTGCTGCGTATTCGATGTTACTGCAAAACCCACACTCCATGTCACTTGCATGGACCACTTTGAAAAGAAAGTTGTGCATGAGGTACAGCCTATGTAAAATCACCATCGGGTCCTTAACATTGTGCTTCAGCCATGCATGTCGACCTAAGAATGCCAAGTTGTTGATGCCCATCCCGCTCCCACACCCAGGGCTTCGCTGGAGACAAAATATTGCTCCCAAGCCCCTCACCCAACCCCTCCCAGGCATCAAGAAGCTGCGCGCACTGTTTCCAAAGTCCACTAAACATCAGATATGTACTCCTCCCCTCCCAGAACCCCTCCCTCTGCCATGGCAAATTGTCTGAGCCATCATCTCCAAGATCTGCAGCAACACACACACACACACACACACACACACACACACACACACACACACACACACACACACACACACAGAGAGAGACAAACACACACGCACACACGCGCTCGCGCACGTGCGAGCGCGCGCGCGCACACACACACGCACGTACGCGCTCGCGCACGTGCGAGCGCGCGTGCACACACACACACACAGACACACAGACACACACACACAGAGAGAGAGAGAGAGAGAGAGAGAGAGAGAGAGAGAGAGAGAGAGAGAGAGAGAGAGAGAGAGAGAGAGAGAGAGAGAGAGACTTTGGGGGGGGCCAAGTAAGGTAAGGGTCCTGCACACATGGAGCTTCTTCTTCTGACCTCGGCGCAGCTTCGTTGCGGTGGGTTTCTCCTTACGCTTCCCAGCAACAGTCTCCTGGACAGGATGGAGGCACAAATGAGGGAAAGGGGAAATATCGTAACAGAAAGGGAGATAGGGGAGAGGGAAGGGAGGTAGAAGGGGGCAAGAGGGAGAGAGTGAAAAGGGGGGGGGGGAGAGGATAAGGGTGAGAGGAGCTGGTAAAGGGGGGTTGGGGGAGGGGGGGAGCAAACTGTGACAAACAGACATGCAATCGCGTGCACGCACGCCACACCCCCCCCCAACACACACACACACACACACACATTGCACACGTGGAAAATATGAGGGTTCCATGGATGTTACAGAGATGAAATACCTCTATGAATCATCAAGGTCAATTTCTTGTCGCTGCTACCAACTTTGTCATCAGCAAGTTTGCCGTCAGAAACCCATTAGGCGTTTGCAGACTGGTAGATTCTGTTCAAATTTGCCGAGTTCCTCGTCTCGGCAGTGCGTAGTGACAGACAATGTGTCTCCATTGCAGCTGTTTTCTCTACCTTTGTACACAGTGATTTGGCCTGCATGTCAAATACTCGGAGTCAAGTGCGTGCTTGTGTGAAACTCAATGCAGGTGAATGAACCTGTTGTCCTCAAGTTGTAGCTTAAGAAGCAGTGATGCTGGCCGACGGGACTTGGAAGCATTACTGCAAGCATTGATACAGTATGCCCCTGCCCCAAAGTCTTTCTCTTGTATTAGACTTGACAACCCACAATACAAAGAATCCCCCTACCCATTGCTATCCTTCTTTAAGAAGGAAGCTAACACACATGGTGAACAAGCACACAATGTGCAAACTGATCTGAATTATGAGTTAAGCCCCCACATACTGATAGACATGTAAGGCACAGGCTGAAATGCCTCAGGGCCTGCAGCACCTGGACAATGATGCTGCAGCATAGTTCTGCTAGGACCCCAACTCAATGAAGCAATGTAATTTGAATAGGTCATTGAAGTAAACACAGTAGAAAGGCACATTATCTGTCCTTACCTTACATTTGGCCAGCCCAGAGGCCTAAACGAGCCCCAACCTCAGGCAAGCCGTGCCTCATCCATGCTTAGCCGTTTCTTGCCGTGCCAAAACAGCCTCGAGAGCCTTCGTAAAAGCAGTCTAATAACTTATCCAAGCATGGAATAACTAATACAACAAGATTGGAGAAACATAAGTTACTCCGGAGCACAAAAATTCAAAATGCAGGCGACGTAGCTGTTGCACGCCCCACGCAACTCCGTCGCCAGCTGTTCAATGATAGACTTGAAACAAAAATGCTCCACAAACACAAATTTTATCTTCGGAATGTTGGTCTATGTGTTGGTCCAACTCACAGACCAATGTTGAACCAATACCGTCTTGGACGTCCCGTGTGTCACCTAACGTGACAGTGTCACGGGAACGGCGAATTGTAGCTGCAGCTGCCCCGACCTGTCCCGGACTTGTTTATGTGCCTCCCGTTCGATGTCCTACGGAGGCTGAAAATATGCAGCTGTGCACTGTATCCTTTATTTCTACCATTTTCCAGAATCTGAAGCTGGAGATTGGGAGCAGCTCAGCGGTAACTACCTGAGGTCTAGTTTGCACAGTGTCCGCGCGTTGTCTGTGTTTTGTTTTTGGATAAGCTGCTTCACGGTTGTTATTTTGAGAAATGTTTTCAAGGATTATGATTTATATGAGTTGTGTTGGATTCAATGAGCTGCTAAAGGGTGCGTCCAGGTAGGTCACTTTGGGTTTCGTCAGTCTGTTTTGGCTTTCATGTCTGGCCGGCTAGAAGCAACAAAGAAGATTTCCGGACTTGTTTCTGTTTATATGTATACCAGTGAACTACCTGTCTCTTTGCTTGTGTGCCCTGGAAAAGAAACTGTGCTGGGTGAGGGCCCACCTTGCAGGGCTAACTCTGAAAACCTATATCATGCAACAGTTTGGGGATTATCCAAGCCGGTCCACTCAGGTGCAGAGCAGAGAGGCCAGACCTGCCTGCACAATGAGCGTAAAAGCCGAGGCCATAGCTTCCTACACAAGGAACTGCTGCTTTCTACCATGCAGGGGCGCCAGCGCTCACGCCTATTTACCTCTTCCCCCCCTCCCCCCCCCTCTCTCTCTCTCTTTCTCTCTCTCTCTCTCTCTCTCTCTCTCTCTCTCTCTCTCTCTCTCTCTCTCTCTCTCTCTCTCTCTCTCTCTCTCTCTCTCTCCTTCCTTCCCCCCGCCCCTGTGTGTATGTGTGTGTGTGTGTGTGTGTGTGTGTGTGTGTGTGTGTGTGGCGTGTGTTTCTTTGGTTTCTTAACACACCGAACACACGCAGAATCACACCACACACACACACACACACACACACACACACACATACACACAGGCATGCACACACACATTCTAACACTCTCTCTCTCTCTCTCTCTCTCTCTCTCTCTCTCTCTCTCTCTCTCTCTCTCTCTCTCTCTCTCTCTCTCTCTCTCTCTCTCTCTATTTTCTTTTATGTGCTGGGTATGAGCCTTGGGGGTAAATGTGGAGAATCTCGACTGGAGACCAACTTCAAAGTACATCAGAACCAAGAGATACCCCTGTTCATAGCGTCAGAAGGTTTCCTTATCCAGGGAAAGCAGTTCTTTGGTGCAAACATGGAGCAAGGTTTCTCTGGCTACTGGCATGGCAAGGGCATCCTTCAACAATAGCAAGGGCATTCAGGTGCACCTGGCTTCTTGGCTTTTCGATTCAGTTTTCCACTAGATTACCTAATTGCAAGGCAGGTTACAGAGTAGCCGGCTACTTCATTGTTCTTTTAGTATGACTACGGGTCATACTGGTACCTTCATCGGTACCAAAGCGTTGCTGTCGGGGAAAGTTCTGGTTTACAATCTGTCTTTGACAACCCCCTTGCAAGGGGGATGTAGGGGGAGATAGGCCAAGGGCAATTGCCCTTGGCCCCCTCTCTCTCTCTTTGTCGGTGTGTGTGTATGCGTGCGTGTGTGTGTGTGTGTGTGTGTGTGTGTGTGTGTGTGTGGGTGTGTGTGTGTGTGTGTGTGTGTGTGTGTGTGTGTGTGTGTGTGTGTGTGTGTGTGTCGGTGTCTGCGTACGCGTGCACGTGTGCGTGTGTGTGTGTGTGTGTGTGTGTATGTGTGTGTGTGTGTGTGTGTGTGTGTGTGTGTGTGTGTGTGTGTGTGTGGGGCTGTGTGTGTTGCTGTCTGTGTGTGCGTGTGTGTGTGTGTGTGTGTGTGTGTGTGTGTGTGTGTGTGTGTGTGTGTGTGTGGGTGTGTGCGTGCGTGTGTGTGAGTGTGTGTGTGTGTGTGTGTGTGTGTGTGTGTGTGTGTGTGTGTGTGTGTGTGTGTGTGTGTGTGTGTGGCTGGGTGTGTGTGGCTGTGGCTGGGTGTGGCTGCAGATTAAACTTTTGGAGATGATGGCTCAAATTTGCTGGCCTGGCAGAGAGGGGTTGTGGGAGGCCCCTGGCACCCTAGGGGAGGAGTATATACATCTGACTTTTAGTGGTCTTTGCAGACATGGGGATGGGAAACAGGTTGGACATGCATTTTGCATGATGTCCAGATGGCTGTGACCCTTGGACAGCTGTCATGAGGTGACATTCATCCTTGCAATGGTACTTTCTTGGTCTGGGATTCTTTTGGGAACAATGTGGGATTGGTGTGGGAACGTGGGATCGAGGTGGGATCGATGTGGGATTGGTGGGATTGCGACTACAAAATCCCACCGAATGTGGGATCGATGTGGGATTCTGGTGGGATCAATGTGGGATTGCCGTGGGATCAATCTGGGACCGTGGGATCAATGTGGGATAATTTCGTTCTCCCAGTGTAGGGTCCCATTTAGAATAAAACTTGTAGCAAATTTCATATGGTCCCCTTTCTAAACCCCTATACATACTAGTACTGTCATACCATTGCTAAACCCTATACGTACTAGCTAGTACGTATAGGGTTAACTATAGTACTGTCATACCATTGCTAAACCCTGTACGTACTAGTACTGTCATACCGGTCAGTTAATATATTACTCGAAATGCTTACTGTATGTACTGATACTCTTGTACACATGTGCTATCAGCTGAGTTATACTTCATGCATGTAGTACTCAGTATACTATGTACATATATGTACATATGTACGTAAGTACATATGTACTACTACTTCGCGCATGTACTACTAGGTAAGATATTGCCCTGTGGCTCATGGTGAAGTCACGGCACATCCTCTGGAGGACACTGCGAAGCTTGAGCTCAGTCCCTAACCGTAAGGCCTAGTTAAGTAATTGAAGCGGCACATGTGTTGCTCCCGATTGGAGGGTACAAAGCAAGACATCAGTCTATGTGTTGCACTTCTATGCTGCAATGCATTTATGCATGCTATTATTTAATTAAGGTTCGGACTTAAGTAATTACGCTTATAAGCGTAAGGGGCTCACAAGGTTAACCTTATAACGTTATTGCATGGAGACAAGCCTTAACAAAGTTATTTTGAAGAATTGCCTCCTTCCGACCATCCCGCGGGCCAGGCTCTCACTTTACAAAAGCACATGTGCCTGCACGTGACAGTTAACAATGTTATCATGCACTGTAGGATGTGGTGATGCAGGCCGCCTTGCGTCATGTGGCCATGTGCACGCCCATGATCATGGCATGCGGGTAAACAACGCCGAGAAATTTCGAGTATTCCTTTCGTTGACATGGGGAAGAAGAAGTTACGAAACTTCTCCTTCTGTATGCATCGGAAGAGGACACTTGCGCAGAAGTAGAGCTGCTCTGGGCATCGTCTACGTTGAGTTTGAGCAAGGTACACATCTCACTTCTGTGTCCGGACTTCTCTGTCAAGAACCGTCCAGTTGATATGTAACGTCTGCATGTACATGCATATGTGTGCTAACGGTGCCGCACTCGTCTTTGTACCTAGGACGGATAGGAAGATGTAGTCATCTTCAGGATGTAATTATTTTTTGGTAATCCGCAGCATTTCACAGTCACAGATCTCTAGAGGAGCTATCATGATCAGGATGACTAAAAGCACCGCAGTGATCTCATGAGTAGAAATCACAGCAGATAACCAGAAATGACCACGACTACAGCTTTCTAGTACACACACACACACACACACACACACACACACACACACACACACACACACACACACACACACACACACACACACACACACACACACACACACACACACACACACACACACACACACGCACGCACGCATACGCGTACGTACACACACACACACACACACACACACACACACACACACACACACACACACATGCACACACGTGTTATCATTGTTGCTATTGCCTGTTGTGCTGCCTTACTGTTAACGGTAGCACCAGCAACATTGTTTGTGTATGAAAACCCTTCGTCATTTTCACCAGTGCTTGATGCCACCACCGTCTTCGTCATCAGGATCAGCGCTGCTCTACTTCATGAAGTACCCAGCTTGATCAAGTTGGATATAGATGATCATTTTCGTCTCGTGGGTTTACATTTCGATTCCCCTGCTTTCCCCTTTGACCTTCCCGCCCCTTAAAACATCAAAAGCTCGTTTCCTCGGCAGTTGCAACATCTGGCCAAGCGCAGACAGAAGGTGGGAGGGAGCTTGCAAGCTCGGAGAGAAGGTGTGGGTGCCTATTCCAGGGTACTGGAATAGACAGGACATGTACGAAAACCTCAGCGCCCGATGGATATGCCCGAGTCCGGTATTCCAACCTGCATCCGCATGCCCCCCCCCCCCCCCCACCCGGCATCCAACTAAACGTATGTTAGCACCACACGAGTGTGTTGGATGAAAAAATATGGGTGCATACCCCAGAGGTACTGGGACAAACACGACATGTAGGAAAACCTCAGCGCCGGATGGGTATGCCCGAGTCCAGTATTCCAACCTGCATCCGCATGGCCCCCCCCCCCCCGATCCAACTACCCCCCAGCCCCACCACCACCATAACCTTGACCAACCTGGTGGTGTAGGCATGTTCGCGAGTCATTACTGTGGGACTGGCCTGTCACATTGTTTGCATGGCTGTAGGTATACCGTAGTCATTATAGTGCGATCCCTCGATAGTTCACACTCGACTCTCAGCTCGTTGCACGCAGTACATTTCGCATATCTGTGAAGGGTTCTCTAGAGATCTGGAGCTGATCCCTATTCCTGTCGAAGTAGAGCAGGACATCGAAGCCCCCAGGCGAGCTGACCAGCTGGCCGGATGCCCTCTTGGGAGTTGACCTGCAGGATCGCTCACATATGCAGTTTCGAAGCAACGCGAAGGAATTCCTCGGATGTGTGGACCCAAAACCCCGGTCCGGTAATTTTACATACCTTGCACGGAAGTAATATACAAACTGTGCCCCATGCAAGTTTTTATATTTTTATGTAGGCTGGCATCGAGGAATGCAGTTTCTGCATGTCCTCCTATTCCTCTACAACTGTACTGTACGCGAGACACATGTGTCTCACGTACTGCACACCAAAATTTCTTGTAAAACACAGCGCTCCCCTGCCATTACCCGTCAGCAGGACTTGCGCATGGCATCATCGTCAATAAAAACCATGCACGACGATTAAAATGGGCCTTGACCGGGTCCGAATAGAAACCCTTAGTCTGGAACATACATGCCCCTTCATCCGGGAACATATATGTGAGATATATATATATATATATATATATATATATATATATATATATATATATATATATATATATATATATATATATATATATATATATATATATATATATATATATATATATATATATATATATATATATATATATATATAATCCCATCTCCAAGCCCTTCCATTATCTCGTCCGAATTCCCACCCTGCCCTGCACACATAGAAGTGAGCGTCTCAAAAGAAACCACAGACGGCAAGGATGCAGCAGCACGGCAGGGAATTACGCCCTGTTGCAACAGTGGCTGCTACCCGGTCCGACAGCCAGACACAGCGAATCAATGGCAAAGGCAGAGAGGGGGGTGCGTTACACTAGCAGTGACAGAACCACATCCAGCGGTTCCAAGGGTGACAAGAGGGATGATACAAGATTTTTGCCACGTGGGCTCATGTGAAAAACCACGTGCACCTTGAACGGTGATTGCCGTGTGATTCCAGTAACTAAAAGGCCAAGAGGCACTTCTTGGCTTGCAGGAGCCAAACCAGAAGCCTGAGAACCCAAGCAGCCCTCTAGAAGGATTCAAGCAGGCGGAGCGGCGAGGTTCTGCAGGTTGAGCTGGCGGCCAGCAAGACGCATGAGGTCTTGCTGAGTAAGCAGCTGCCCTCCGATAATGGCCCCCCCACCTGGCAGAGGACCGGCGTCCCGTGGGGGCCTGGGACCGCACAACTCCCCCCTCTGCACACTCAGAAGCTGATCCAGGTCCCCCCCTCGGGCGCAGTACTCATGCCAGTCCCCTCGCTGCGATACAGCCCCGACACACATTCCTCTGTCAGCGCCCAGACACCGCCCTCTGTGAAAGCTTGCCTCATGAAACAATCCCGCGGCACGCAACCCTTGGTCCCTTCGGTTCCGCAGCTGATAACACCCTCCATGCAGGATCCCAATCAGTTGCATATGGCCCAAGGACGGATTCCTTTTTCTTCCGGAAAATAAAAGAGTGAGAATTATAAAAACTGAATAGGAAAGGGCGGGTGTGGGAGGAAAGTGAAAAAATGATCGAGGTTGTTCTTCTTCTTGTCGTCGTCGTCGTCGTCGTCGTCGTCGTCGTTGTTGTTGCTGCTGCGGTTGTCCTTGTTCTTGTTCATGCTGGCTTCAAGGTGCTTCATGTCTGTCAGAGGGGCATCCTCAAGTGCCAGGTATCCTGGCCCTCCCTCCTCTCCTCCATACCCTTCGCTTTTGAATCCCAAAACTCGTCGCAAAGACTTGACACACAACAGCTCAAGCCCTCAGACAAAAGACATAAAAACCAGAACAGGTCGCGCTCGCAGAGAGACTTGATATCCCGATAGCTCGGTGAATACAAGAACAGCCACCCCATTTCTACATCCAGAGGTAGAAAACGCAAGGACAGCTAGCCATTTTCCACATTGTTGGGTGGGACATGCAATCACAGATTGCAGTCTTCTAACACCTTAGGTAGTGAAGGTAAGAACGGCTAGCCTGTTCTAAGCACCCCCATTTTTCAAAGCACCACCATTGTGATGAGACTTGGATGAGGTGGGGTCAGACACCAGGCCGGACCACTCTACCGGAGCAGTACGACATGTGACCCCACAGCGTCTCCATCCAGGTAGCGATCATTTTCAGCATAGAAGCTGTGGAGTCCAGTGTATACAGCTTGTATGCTGAAAATGATCTTCTTCAAGCCAGGAACATCCAAGAACACCGGTGCCAGGATCTCAGCCTTCCCGGAGGGTGGAGGATCCAGCAAAAGTAAGGAGTCCGAGTAAAAGCCTGTCTGTGTCTGTGTCTGTGTTTGTGTGTGTGTGTGTGTGTGTGTGTGTGTGTGTGTGTGTGTGTGTGTGTGTGTGTGTGTGTGTGTGTGTGTGTGTGTGTGTGTGCGCGCGGTGCGGGGGTGGGAGGGAGGGGGCAGAGGGCCACATACTCGAAGGGCCTCCTGGGCCTCCTGCACTTCGGGGGGCACATCGGCGCGGCTGGTCGCCGCACGCAGCAATTGGGCCAACGTGATGGCGAAACCGGCTGCTGGGGACCGTTGTCCGATGGGTACCCCGACGGCCCCCGGCCCAGCTCTACCAGGCGCACTTGCAGGCTGTCCTCCGTCAGCACCTCCACCTCCTCCGGAAGGCCCATTGCCCGCTGCACTAGGGGCGTCCACAGCAAGGGGATCTTGCTTACCATGGAGTGCCTGCTCCCCCGCCCACCCACCGCACATTACCCTCAGACCAAGCACGGCTGCAGCAGCACCGCGCTGTGATCCAAGATTTGGACAAGCGCCTCGACTCTTGCAAAAAGCATACAGCGGAGCCCTCGAGCAACAACAACCACAAACACCAACAACTTTACAAACATATTTTTAGAATTCTTCTACTTTCTGTAATATTAATATAGAATATACCAACACGCACGAGCTTTTTCAAGTGTTGGAAGCGCTGGGATACAACACAGATGTGAGGTTTGGGGGTTCATTGTGAGGAATGCTGTGCTGCAAGGCGTGTGAAGGCGTGCATGCTGCGTGTTGTGTGAATGCAGACGAGAGGGGAGATGTTCGGGGTTCTAAGGGTTAGGAGGAGTGTGTGGAGGAGCGTACCGAAATATCCTGAGGCAGAGCGACTGCAAAGGGTTGCTGATGGGAGAGGTCACAGCCCAGCCCATGAGTTTGGGGATGATCCCGGTCTCTGAGATCTCGTGGTCGATCACATGGGCCCCTCCCTTTAGTAAGCTGGCCACCACCATGGCCACCCCACCACATGCAGCCCTGGTCCATACTGCGGCACCCCAGGCACAAACTTAACAAAGTGCAGAGCCCCTGTGACTCCCTGGACCCTCCTATATGGATCCCATGCAAAATGATGCCCGTGTGCAGCTTCTGGTGAGGCGGCCCCGCCGGAAGGAAGGCGCGGGTGGCGGCCCGCCTGTGGGAGTGCGCACCCTTGCGCCTGCGTATGCAGGCACTCACACACCAACAACACAACCATCTGTGCGCGTTCCCACCCACATGCCCCCCCCCCACCCACCCACCCACACACACACACACACACACACACACACACACACACACACACACACACACACACACACACACACACAATGGCGTAATCCCGCACTTAAACTCCCAGGTTCATGCTTTCGGGACTGATGAAATCTCAGACCGCATTCATCAGGCTTGGACTCTCCAGTACATCGGGCCATCACTGACATAGTACTGCCATAATTGGGGAGCAGTACGGGAGCAAAATAGGACTGCAGCATCGGACATCCTGGAATGCTAGATTCATGGGAAGGCGGGAATGCACAGTGCCAGCATGCACATCCTAATGCACACCCAAAACCCTAAACCCTAAACCTAAACCCTAATCCCGAAAGCACAGTAAAACCTTAGACCCCAATCCCGAACGCACAGTACCAGCATGTGTGGGTGGGATGTGGAGGGCGGCGGGCGGGCCGATGACGGGCGGGCGCTGGACATAAATATTTGAAATATTTGAAATAGCACG